>JAQJVL010001100.1:0-260193 GCA_035578905.1 Stictocephala bisonia
GGATGATATCATTTAACAAAAATACAGGCATCAATTATCCGTTCGTCTGTCCACCTAACTTTCACCAACAAGTACATCTTTTTTTGGTTGAATTTATTAAGATTATGATTATAAGGTGACCTCTCACAATATTTTTGTAAATTTTTTATCTTTATAATTAAAAAAGAGCGTCACCAAGAAGTTGGATGGCCTAAAGTAGTTGAAAAAGAAATATCTCATTAAAAGTTTCTTACTCTTTTCCGGTGGAAGAAAGTGAGTTCCGTTTAACGTTAAGTATATTTTACTAAGTACCTTTTTATCTATCCTAAAAATATTCAATGAAAATTTTGTAATGGTTAATTGTATCTTCTCAGTAAATATCAAATCTAAATAAGTCTTTATTTATGCTGGACTAAATTTAAAGCTTACTTATTTGTTCCTCATTCATTGCTAAACTAATCTCTTTTTTTATTGTGTTAATTAAGTAGCTAAACTGTATGAACCAAGTTTTGTAAATGCTTAAATCTATAATATCACAAATATACAATACGCTTACTACTAAATACTAGTGCTGTAACCCACTATAAGTTAAGGAACGTAGTTAGTAAGTACACCAATACTAAATACGTTGTTCGGACCCCACATTAAAACTTTGGTTTCTCCCAATGTAAGTATAAATTATTAATACATTGAATGATACATATGATTATTTTTTAAACTCGGTTATTGGTTTGATATTAATGAACATTTTCTACTATATATTACATTTTATACTATATACATATTTACTCCCATGTTTCTCATAAATTGGAAATATATATCAAAACGATACATATTCTGCAAGGTTAAAAACTATAATCGTGTTTAAACGGAGCCATGTCAACATCCGGGGCTCAACAGCCCCTAAAGTTTACTGTAACAGATGTCCCATGTTTGAATTGTTTGAAATAGTCCCTACTTAACATTTCAACAAAACGGAAGTAAAGATAAGACTATTTCCTGTCATGACTGGTTTTAAATTATTCAAAATACTCAGGTGCTACACATTCAAAAGACAGCTAGCTACAATATTTTTATTGGTCTTGTTAATTGCTTACCACAAGGACATAATTGCACTCTTTTTGTAAATAAGATGACCGTATGATTCGAAAATAATTAATAATAATAATATTATATGATTAGTACTTATACTAATCTTATCATTTACATTTGTTGCAGACATTATTTGGTTTAAAATAAATACTGATATATTAGTATATATTTAATCGATCTAGGAACTCTTATCATGAATCAAAAAAAATCATGTGGAAGACTTAAGCTAGTTAAGACATTAAGTTAGCATGAAACAAAATAACTTCTTATATTACAGACGCAAAAAAGGCATGAGGGCACTCTAAGATGTAGGAAAGTCAGTCGAGTTGCCAGGTAAGAAAATTTATTTTGGTTAAATTTACACTCATTAGGGAAAAATTAACTATTAGGTCAAAGTTTTCCCTTTTAAAACTGAAAAACACGATAAAATACTGTACTGTAGTTTTAAACGTAAATTAAATTGGATATTCGAACTTAAGAAACTACAGTTCGAAGCTTAAGTCAACAAACAGTCCGAATATAAAGAATATGTAGACCTAATCGTACATCAGTCATCTAAAAATAATCATTCAACATTAAGGTTAAGTGTAATATGGGCCACGAGGCCCTGACTTTGCCTTTGTGTAAATATTATGTTTACAAAGAAAGAAATTTCTATTCCATTTTACCTAAAAACATTTATTTTCCAAATTTAAAAGAATTGAAAATGATGAACAAATAAAATGTTGCGTTTTTAAATAAGCAAACAATATAAAATAGAATAAAATGAACAAACTTATATCCTCTGACATTCTTGCTAAACTTCAACATAATAGGCCTATTAATTATCTGTATAGTTGCAAAGCAATAAAAAAATTAAATCATGCAAGTTTATATATTAATTAGATTATTTTTAATATGCATATGTTATTTAATTATTATTTTTAGCATATATCGATTGATTAATTTTGTGTTTCATTTATATGTTAAAATACATTATTGTTAGTATTTTTTAAGTCCATATACAATTATACTGTATTATCGTAACAATCTACGTAAAGTATACTTTTGAACATTTAACTGACAAACAACTGTAGTTGTGAAGGTTGAAATGTAGGCCTTCCTGTGATCTGCCATATATGGAGAGCGCGGGTCATTACCAAGCTTAAATACATCCGCCTCCTTTGTTGAACAAAAGGCTCGTACTTCTTTTAGTCTAAAACCTACTAGCTTAACCCGTCTTTCAAGGATCATGCTAAAGATATCAACGCAAATATTTAAAATGAGATTTACATTAAACACTAAAGTAGTACGTAATAAATTCATCGGTTTCTATCAATTCGATCATTATGGTAATTCGATTAAATATAATTACTTAGTGCGAACAAATTTGGTTAAACTTATAACAAAACTATTATATCGTTGCACAATATCTATTAACTTACTTACTTACTACCATGGCCACACATATCTAAGATGATATTTGGCCGCACCAACAAAGCCCCTCCATCTGTCTCTATCTTCCGCGTCTTCCTCGGTCACTCCCAATCGCTCCAGGTCTCCCTTCACTTGTTTCTACCACTTTTGCCATGGTCTTCCTCTCGGTCTTCTTCCTTCGGGATTCCTCAATATAACTTGTTTCAAGTTATGACTCTCCTCTCTTCTTAAAACATGTCCAGTCCATCTAATCCTTCTGCATTTAAGTTCACAAACTACATCCGGGTCCCTGTAAAGTTCTCTCAACTCCCTATTGTGTCTCCTCCTCCATTCTCCTTCTTCAAAAAGTGGCTCATAAATTTTTCTGAGGATCTTATTTTCAAAGACAATTAGTTTCCTTTCTTCCTTTTTATTGAGTTTCCATGTTTCAGCTCCATATAGCAATACTGGACTGATGATTGTTTTATATATTCGAATTTTGGTTGTTTGTGACAGTAATTTTGAAGACATAAGTTTGTTGCATGCGTAGAAACATCTGTTTGCAAGTTTAGCCTATTTTGTATTTCTATTTTATCTATGTTTTCCCTAGATATTACAACGCCTAAATACTTAAAAGAATCTACCTTTTCAAATTCATGGCCTTCTACTTGGAGAGTATGCATTTGTACTAAAACAGAAACATTACTTAATAATAAGTAACTAAGTGAGTGCTATCTCTTAAAGTGCTCGATTTAATTCAAAAGAATTTAGTGATAAGACTACAATTATTTTACTAAATATATATTAGGCATATTAGTACCTAAACTTTATATATATGGACAAAATATTTCTCAATTGTGGAACTCGGTCTGTGGTGTGCTCGGCCTATGGATTCAGCAAAACACTAAACAGCCCCATTTAAGGATCTTGGCCTGCGGCCTACGTACTCACCTGCGAACTATGCAATTAGTCCCTTTATGGAAATTGACCTGCGGCCTCTTGGGAAAGTTCAGTCTTCGGCCTCGTCAAGACATTCTTTTGCAGATTCATTTGTGGAACTCAGCCAGCGGCCTTGCCAAGACACTCTGTTATAACCACATTTGTGCACCTCAGCCTACGGCCTCGTGAGGAAGCTCAGTCTACGACCTCGCCAGGATACTCGGCCTGTTTTACCATGATTGTTATTGTTGTAGACAGTGGAGCCCATAAACATAGTATTTTATAAAATCTGATGTCATATACATAATCTGGAGAAGATTACATTTAATTTGATCCCACTTGGGATGTTAGTTGTAGTTTATTAATTTGATATCCCACTTGAGTATGTTAGTTGTACTTTATTAATTTGATATCCCACTTGAGTATGTTAGTTGTACTTTATTAATTTGATATCCCACTTGAGTATGTTAGTTGTACTTTATTAATTTGATATCCCACTTGAGTATGTTAGTTGTACTTTATTAATTTGATATCCCACTTGAGTATGTTAGTTGTACTTTATTAATTTTGTAGTTTGAGGCAAATTTTCGTCTGGAGGATAACCCATAAACAATGTCTCGTCCATAATGTAATGGAACATCCAGATTTAGGAGATAAATATTTGTAGTTTGATACCCCAATTTAATTTTGAATTTTAACTTTACTCTTTTTTTTCATGTCCCTTATTATTTTTACCTTTCCAGATATAGTAGTAGTTCTAACTAAAGGTGTTATTCTGTTATATTTAGCAGAATAACACCTTTAATTTAATATAATAATTTAGTGGAAACGTCAATATTAAAAAAAATACACTTTTTCGATAATTGTGCTTTTTGTACCCCCGACATACCGGTTTTTTTTTTTTTTTTTTTTTTTTTTTTTTTTTTTTTTTTTAAGCTAAAATTCATATATGAGGCGTGCATTTGCTACGTCTGCATACCTGTAAAGTGTTGAACATTTTACACAAGTTCTTTTAAGTTAAGTAAAAAAACAGTTTTTGTGATTTTCCCATAAGAATTTTATTTAAACTTTAGAGGTCAGTTGGGTGGATCTCTGACCTCGGAGGGCAAAGCGTTTTTTAGTGAGGACCTGAGGGGTAATACTAACCTAGGTACTAAATGTCATGTCAGTCCGTTCAGTGATTTCGGAGATTATTTTATTTATTTATTTATTCTTTTTGTGCGTTATGACATATGAATTTAAAAATTGTATTATAATTTCTAATGATTGTTATCTTAGTTAGAACAAATTAAGTACATTAATTTTAACTAGTTTTCACTGTACATCAGATTTATACCATTACTACTCAAAAACCCTTTATTATATGACATTATTATTTTAATAACTGGTTGATTGGAATGTTGTCTATAATTTTTATAAGTTTTAAAATGTTTACTTTTGGAGAAAAAAAAGTTCTTATAAATACACTGAACCATTGATTTCTTGGCTTTTAGATAATTAAATGTAAATATAAAAGAGATTATTTATTAAGTTTATTAAATACAAAAAGTAAAAAATTTACAAATACAATATATTTTCCCCATTTTCATTCCACCTTCATTTTCTGCACGTAAATAAATAAATGCTAGTTATTTACAACTTAAATTACTACTAAACACTCATAACTAAATGTACAAACAACATTTAAAACATTATATATATATATATATATATATATATATATATATATATATATATATATATATATATATATACAGAGTGAGTTTTATGTCCTGGCACACCTGGATATAATTTAAACGGCCCGAGATATCTATGTGAAACCTTGACCCTACCTATTATAACATATTTTCTTAATTTTTCAAGTTGTTGAAAATGTTGTCCCCCTTTTCTAAAGGGGAGTAAAGGGGGGCAACTAAACATTTTCAAATACAAACCCCTATCATGTGACCCCTCATTTTAAAGGGAATAAAAAAAGAAATCCAATAATGCAAACTAGAGGTCTATACGTTTATTTTAACAGATTTTATGACAAATTTATAATAATAAAATCAGTAACTGTCTTGTCCTGTTTATCGTAACATGAGTCAACATGCTTTCGAATTTCCCTTGTTCTTATCTTACCGGTTGCAACAATCTACTGTTGACTTTCTCTTTACTACTCACTTGCATTTCATCAGCTGATTGGTTAAGTTGCTATAAACATCAGTTTAAGGTTATTTTTCTGACAAATAGTGTTACTTATTTTATTTCTACATGGAGAATTCTGAGTTTGAAAGAATTACTGTGTTAATGATGAGAGGTTATGGAGAACGTATGAGATCATACGCTGAAGTAGCAGAATTATTCAATGAGGAATTTCCTAACCGGAACAATCCCATAACTAGATTTACGGTGGCAAGAATTGTTCAACGGTTTAATGATACTCATTCTGTAAAGGATAAACCCAAGCCAGGAAGGGCTCCTGTAATTGACGAGGAGAAATCATTAGATGTTATGCAGTCTTTTGTTGAAGATCCCCACATATCTAAGAGAAGAGTTGCTTTGGAGCACGACATTAGCCAATCTTCGGTAAGAAAAATTCTTAAATGTAATAAATTCAAACCTTTTAAAGTCAAACTAGTGCAAGAGCTTAGTGAAGATGACTATGACCGTAGGGTTGAATTTTGTGATATAATGATGGGCAAACTAGACGCTGAACCTGAGTTACTGAACAGAATCCTTTTTAGTGACGAAGCAACTTTCATGACCAACGGTGCCGTCAATCGGCATAATTGTCGATACTGGGCAGATAACAATCCACACTGGTATTTAGAGGCCCATACACAACGCCCTTCAAAAGTTAATGTTTGGGCAGGAATAGTTGATCACCGCTTAGTCGGTCCATTTATAATTGATGGAAATTTAAATTCTGTGAAGTATTTAGATATGCTTGAAAACCAGATTGTACCTGCACTCCAAAATATGTTTGGACAAGAGGCTGATAACAATTGGTTACAACAAGATGGAGCACCACCACACTATGGTCTTGAAGTACGACAATATCTAAATAATGTCTTCCCAAGAAGGTGGATAGGCCGAAGGGGCGCTGTGGAATGGCCAGCAAGGTCTCCTGACCTTAACCCACTTGATTACTTTTTTTGGGGCTACATGAAATATCTGGTGTACAAAACAAGGCCAATTGACGTCCATGACTTAACGCAAAGAATTTTGAACTTATCTCAAACAATTCCTAGAGATAATTTCTTGAATGCTGTCACAAGTTTTTACACACGTCTAGCACACTGTCAAACAGCCGAAGGTGAACAGTTTGAACACCTGATACATTAAAACAGATAACTGTTTTTAAAATTTTCGTTAGTGTTGACTCATGTTACGATAAACAGGACAAGACAGTTACTGATTTTATTATTATAAATTTGTCATAAAATCTGTTAAAATAAACGTATAAACCTCTAGTTTGCATTATTGGATTTCTTTTTTTATTCACTTTAAAATGCGGGGTCATATGATAGGGGTTTGTATTTGAAAATGTTTAGTTGCCCCCCTTTACCCCCTTTAGAAAAGGGGGGCAAAATTTTCAACAACTTGAAAAATTAAGAAAACATGTTATAATAGGTATCTCATATCATGTTATAATATCACATAGATATCTCGGGGTTTAAATTATATCCAGGTGTGCCAGGACATAAAACTTACTCTGTATATATATATATATATATATATATATATATATATATATATATATATATATATATATATATATATATATATATATATATATATATACAGAGTACCACTGTACGTGTATGGGTGGGTGGGTGGGTCAATACCACTGTACGTGTATGGGTGGGTGGGTGGGTCAATACCACTGTACATGTATGGGTGGGTGGGTGGGTCAATACCACTGTACGTGTAAGGGTGGGTGGGTGGGTCAATACTACTGTACGTGTATGTGTGTGTGTGTGTGTGTGTGTGTGTGTGTGTGTGTGTGTGTGCGCGCGCGCGCGCGCGTGCGTGCGTGCGTGCGTGCGTGCGTGCGTGAGTGCGTGCGTGCGTGAGTGCGTGCGTGCGTGCGTACGTGCGTACGTGCTTGCTTGATTGCGTGCGTGCGTGCGTGAGTGCGTGCGTGCGTGCGTGAGTGCGTGCGTGCGTGCGTGCGTGAGTGCGTGCGTGCGTGCGTGCGTGCGTGCGTGCGTGCGTGCGTGTGTGTGTGTGTGTGTGTGTGTGTGTGTGTGTGTGTGTGTGTGTGTGTGTGTGTGTGTGTGTGTGTGTGTGTGTGTGTGTGTGTGTGTGTGTGTGTGTGTGTGTGTGTGTGTGTGTGTGTGTGTGTGTGTGTGTGTGTGTGTGTGTGTGTGTGTGTGTGTGTGTGTGTGTGTGTGTGTGTGTGTGTGTGTGTGTGTGTGTGTGTGTGTGTGTGTGTGTGTGTGTGTGTGTGTGTGTGTGTGTGTGTGTGTGTGTGTGTGTGTGTGTGTGTGTGTGTGTGTGTGTGTGTGTGTGTGTGTGTGTGTGTGTGTGTGTGTGTGTGTGTGTGTGTGTGTGTGTGTGTGTGTGTGTGTGTGTGTGTGTGTGTGTGTGTGTGTGTGTGTGTGTGTGTGTGTGTGTGTGTGTGTGTGTGTGTGTGTGTGTGTGTGTGTGTGTGTGTGTGTGTGTGTGTGTGTGTGTGTGTGTGTGTGTGTGTGTGTGTGTGTGTGTGTGTGTGTGTGTGTGTGTGTGTGTGTGTGTGTGTGTGTGTGTGTGTGTGTGTGTGTGTGTGTGTGTGTGTGTGTGTGTGTGTGTGTGTAAAAACACAATTCAAAAACAAATCTAGTCCCGTTTGGAGAAAATTTCTCTCCAATACTATGACACAAATGGTCGCTTATAGGGAAAACGTCAAACTGACCAAACATATAAGTGCGTTGACCCCTTCCCCCGCTGCCCCCTACTACTATTTACAAGAATGCGCAAAAACACGTTAAAAGGGTTAGACAAAGCATTCCTGCAAGGTCAATGCTGTCGGTCGAATATTAAAAAGTTTTCAAAGTAACTACTATTTTAGAGATATTTTCTCACCACGCGATCAATGACGGGCTATCTGTACATTAACAATGTAGCTACTGTCAAACAACACTTACGTTGCCATTTACATGCCGAAGACTTACATATCTATCGAAATTTTTTCATTTCAAACTTTCAAAATACAGTAAATAGTACTAACGTCGACGTTACTTCTACTACTTAGGCACACATACATGGTTTATAACAAAATCAAAAATCAAAATCAAAATCATTTATTTGTAGTTTGACAATTTAAAAATTGTATTACAAAAGTCATATAATTACAATAATTATGTATTCATCATATATATGTTGATAGTGTATGTTAACTCATTTTAACTGAATAATATAATTACAATATGTACTACATTGGCGTTATTATTAAATATACTACATAAATAAAAGCAAAATCAGTCACCTGACAAATACTCCTCCACCGAGTAAAAGGTTCCTTGAACTAGGTATTTCTTTAGGAAAGCTTTAAATTTTCTGGGGCTTTCTTCGAGTTTAATCAAATTTGGCAATTTATTAAACAATTTTGGCCCAATATTTTGAGGTAGGTAAGACGCAATTTGAAGCCGATGCTGTGCCGGTCTGTGCTGATGTCGTTGCCGCGTATTATGAGTATGCACATCTGCTCCTACTTGAAAAATACCGAATTTAAATTTATAGTATATTAACATTTCATATATGTAGAGGGACTGCAAGGGTAAAATTTGAAACGATTTGAAAAATTCACGGCAAGATTCGCGTTTATTTAATCCAGCCATTATACGGATTGCTCTTTTCTGTAACCGAAATACTCTTAAAAGCAAAGAATTGGATGCTGAACCCCAAAGGAGGATGCCATAATTAAGCCTAGATTCTATGAGAGAGAAATATATAAGCCTCATGAGAAAGACAACTAAGCAAGACTCAAACTATCGTTATTGGATCTTATAGATTTACTGCATTTTGAAATTGATACAGATAAAAACGTTCTTTTAGTTATTTACCCACAATATGTTTTATTGCAATGAAGATAAAAAGAAAGTAGACGATCCATCTGTTTAACTTTTTAAGTAATGTGTAACACAGTGGACAAACTGAAAAACATCACTGACACGAATCGAGTGTCACGGTGAGACGACCAAAGAAGATTGGCCAGTCAGTTGATTAGTAAAGCTGGCCTGAACAAACAATTGTTCATAACAAACATCCCTAGATGTTTATAACAATATATTGACGGAAATATTTCCCCTAAGTTGAAAATAACATACCATTATCTTTATTACAGTAATATATTAATGAATTTAGGATTTTCATTAAACAGAACTTTGGGTTGGAAGGAGCAGAACGTCGAGTCTTGTAACTTAGTGTTTTCTGGAATTCACAGTTTTAAACGATTTTCTCCTTATTTACCTCTTGACACGAAAATTACTTTAGTTAGCACTCAAATTTGTCCATACTTTAACTACTGAAATATTGTAATAGATGACATGACTGCTGAGCTGTAAGTTAAGTTGCAGCGTGCTCATAACCATTTTATTCGATTCATATTCAAATTAAGACATTATGTGCATGTCACACTATGTTTTAGTCTATTTATCTGTACTTAAACTGAATTTACTCCGACAATAACACGCTCTTACTTTCCTGCATGCTCTACTACAAACTGGGTCACCTGGATAAAATTTAGATTGTGTTTAATTACTTTCCAAGATAAATTTTCAAACCCCTCCATATGGATCTTCTCGGCTGTATATTCTCCATCATATAAAACGATAGATTCACTTAGATTCCTCATTATATAATCTATGTACGTTTTATATATAAACTACGTATACATCTATACAATACATATTTTTAGATTTTAATTCATTATATATTCTACGTCTACAATTTTAAATTATATTAAAATATATTTTACACTATACCATTCATATTGTCAATCAAGATTATGTTGTGTCTCAAGGCAGATAAACAATAAGTATTGTGTGTATAAATATCTCTATGTAAACATTTCCAACGGGAGAATCTGGCACCAACAGTTAATAGATGAAGTAAAGCCTTCAGACGTCATACATACACAATGAGTGTTCTGCACAATACAAATCAGGTTGGTGCAGGCTGTGACGTGGAACTCCATGTTCTGTCATACAACAATATCTGCCTTACCTCTAGTAAGATAATTTATATTTTAAAATATTAATTGAACATATTAAAATAAACCATTTCTATAAATTAATACTTTATAAACAATTTTCTTAAAACAAATATCCCAAAGTTCAGTAAATATAAATGTGTTACATTTATTGGCTTAAACATTTCTAATACATTTAAAACAGTTTACTTTCTAGCAGAGATTTTTTAACAGACAAACTGCGTATAAGTTGTTACTTATATGTCTCAAATATGTCAATCTAAGGTGTGTGTTTGTGTTTTTATTTTTACTTGCGTTTTATATACAAGGTGTTTTTATTTTTAACTCTGCAACCACTGGGATATTGTAAACTGTACCGACAACAAATTGTAAATGAGAAAAACGCCCTTGCTTTTGAGAGGGTTAAAAATATATAGGTAACTTTTTTTCGAAATGGCCACCATTTGTCGGTAATGTCAACAACTACATTTCATGGTGCCAATTATTCCGAAGTACCTAATATGAACATTTTTGAGTGATCCATTAGAAAACATTAAGTTTGCCACCAGTACTGGATAATTTTACAAAATACTAATGGTAGCAAAATTAAAAAAGAAAAAATAATATTTATAAATACGCAAAAGGTAAGAAGATTATTGGCAGCATTTTAGAGTTATGCTTGAAATTGTCTAAGCAGTCTTATGTGAATGTTTACACTGCAAAGATAATATATTTACACAATGGTTACTTATCATTTCATTATGTGCTCACACTGACTGGTTTTAAAGTTATTAGCGTTTTTTTTTTTTTTTTTTTTTTTTTTTTTTTTTTATCATTATAGCTTTTTTATCTGTTACAGCTATTAGAAGCCAAGTTTAATTTGAACGTCACCTACAATCGTGGTACTAAATAAACATATCGTACAAGTATAAGCACAATTAGATTAATTATTTTGGAATTATAATTCATCTTTTTTTAATACATAATATTCAAATATGTTTAGTTTGAACGTAATTTGTAGTATGAATACAAAAATGTATGAATAAACACAATCAAAAAGTACTCCAAGGACATAATATTGTAACAATACAGTAATTTAGTTATTGTATATAGAAAACATCATATAAACACTTTTTTCACACTATAAGCACTTTAATTTAAATATATTTTTCTTGCAAGAGTTTTTGGGGGACATTTTAAATATTCCCAACCCTCAAGTACACTTTTTTTTACTTTTACAATTTTGGTTTATACCTTTCCTAAATATGGGAAAATGTAAGAAATTGTAATAAGTCAATTTGAGGTTCCAACGACGTAAGAACTACCACTGACAGTTCTTACATCTGTTTCCACTTGTTACCACTGGCAGCTGTTCCTTTCTTAAAGAGATATTGCTCTCGTTTAGTCATATTTTCTAGAGGTTCACTGTTCCTGAAGTTTTTTTCTTATAAAATTTAAAACATAAATGGAACTACCTTTGATTTTTTTCATTTATTTTACTTACTTCTTTTTTTTTAATTTGTTTCAATTTTTCTTATTACCTTAACCAAAACTATGATTATTTTAGTTACAAATCATAGTTATGTAAGAAATAACAAAATTAAGCCAACTTTACGTGAAAGTATAGTATGTGTATAAAATAATTACAGTACTTTGTTCAATTAAATTCAAATAATATATTAAATAATATAAAATATAGTACATTATTTTCATATAATTGTACGACTCATTTTCATTTAAGTCTTTACTGTTTATTACTACGATCTACTATAATTAGGTTTTTGTGCTATTGTAGATATAAAGAGAATGTTTCAGTTTCAAGTCAAAT
The DNA here is from genome assembly GCA_035578905.1 of Stictocephala bisonia. Classification (NCBI taxonomy): domain Eukaryota; kingdom Metazoa; phylum Arthropoda; class Insecta; order Hemiptera; family Membracidae; genus Stictocephala; species Stictocephala bisonia. Next base: position 12,390 of record JAQJVL010001100.1, read on the forward strand.
ATGTCAAAAATGAAATAATCAAGCTATGTAATAAAATACTAACATTCAATTTAGGACAAAGTTAAAACATAAATATACTAAATTAATTTTTAGGTAATCCACGTACTGTATTACATTTATCAAATACGATAAATCAATTTTACATAACTTTAAAGTAAAAACTATTATTTTTCACCAACTTTTTTCCATTCATTGTTACCGACTTACTTTTAAATCTCCAAAATAATATTTGTACATAACCAAACTACATCTGAATATAATGGCTCTACTTTTTTACAATACATTTTTATATTATTATATTATGTCGGCATTGGTAGTGCAGTGCTGTAACCCAGCTACTTGGGGACAAAATGTTTGGAAGATTGTAGGCGATAGGTTCCATGCTCGGTCCTCTTAATACCAACACGGTGCCCGCTCAATGGTTGCCATCAACGTGGACACTAATAGAGAATTCTGGGGTATAGGGTGTTCAGATGTTGTGTAGGGAAGATAACTGAGAGTCAGACTTGTCAGTCAGGTGAAAATCAGACCAACACTACGTGGTTCGGATTCCACGTAAAGTTGTAGGTCACGTAGTTGCCCTGGCTATTGTGCTGTTAATAAATAGTCCTTTCTGTGCCAGGTCGAACTTAGATAGCAACCATAACTACTCTCGTTGATCTACACTCATCATACTCATTCACCCCTCAAATTCGCCCATATCTATATGATTGGTGTCTTAGAAATGAATAATAAATAATAATAATAATTATATTTTTACAATTAACCTTGTTTAGTAATAAAAGCGGACATCTCCAAGTAATACGAGAAAAACGCAATGTGTTCTCCTTATTTATTCTTTAGTACATATCCAGTTATCCATAGAGTGAACCTGGTGGTTGATTAGCCGTGGCAACAGAGCATATATTAAGTAGATTGATTCTTGAAGCTCTTCTCTTTGTAATTTTATTACAATCTGTCAACTTATAGTAGTATTAAAATAGTATACATTCCTGAAAATAAACCCATATAAATGCTACGCAGAAAATTATAAATAAATCGTAAAATCAATATGATATCACCTTCGTGTGTACCCGTGGAAAGTATAAAATACAACGAACGAGCCTAGTTCAAATGGCTTAAGTTCGAGTCAAGCAACAATGTTCCTCTTAAAAATCAAATATACAAAGTATGTGCGTAGATTATTTAAGAACGTGGTAATTTAAACCTTTCACACTATATATTTTTAATTAATAAATAAAATCAATAAGGAAACTTTGGCTTCTGTATTGTAGAGCTTGGGGAGCCACGAGTATGTGATAGTTCTTTGTAACTCTGTGCAATATGTTCAGTATGGGATTGTAGGCCTACTTTGAAACATATTCAAAATATTCCTCCTCTTTCTTTATTATTTTTAGTAAATTATTTTTAAGAATACTGTATAAATGAAAAGTATTTAGTTTAAAAAGCTGTTAAGTTGTAAATAAGCTATTTTAAAAACTTATTTTAAAACTAATTTATAGATACTGAAAACTGTGAAGTCAGGAACAAATCATAGCACTATTTGTGTGGTGGTTAAATACAAATAGCAGATTACTTAGTTGCACTGTAGATTTCACCATTGATCTCAAATCTCTTTGAGGGAGTCCTCATTAGAATTTTCATTTCCTGTTTCAACGGAACAACTTCCTAACTGTGACTTGTAATCTTTGGTTGATAATTTGTTTTCTGTACCAGAAGAAGTTGGAAGATATTTAGGATATATATGACCTCATATTTTAAATGTACAATTAAAGATCGCATGTTTTATTATGTTCAAGGTACAGTAGTAATACAGCAGAATATATCACTCATACTTCTGGAAATTAATGCAATCATACGATATACTGATAATAGCTTTACCTTTTTTAATATCCTCTTTTGGTTGTCGACGTAGTTACTACTAGTTTCGTGGAAACCTACTATATCATCAGGTACATTCTCTGTTGGTTGTCCACGTAGGTACTACTAGTTTCGTGGAAACCTACTATATCATCAGGTACATTCTCTGTTGGTTGTCCACGCAGGTACTACTAGTTTCGTGTAAACCTACTATATCATCGGGTACATTCTCTGTTGGCTGTCGACGTAGGTACTACTAGTTTCGTGGAAACCTACTATATCATCAGGTACATTCTCTGTTGGTTGTAGACGAAGGTACTACTAGTTTCGTGGAAACCTACTATATCATCAAGTACATTCTCTTTTGGTTGTCGACGTAGGTACTACTGGTTTCGTGGAAACCTACTATATCATCAGGTACATTCTCTGTTGGTTGTTGACGTAGGTAACTTACTACTAGTTTCGTGGAAACATACTATATCGTCAGGTACATTCTCTGTGGTTGTCGACGTAGGTACTACTAGTTTCATGGAAACCTACTTTATCGTCAGGTACATTCTCTGTTGGTTGTCCACGTAGGTACTACTAGTTTCGTGGAAACCTACTATATCATCAGGTACATTCTCTGTTGGTTGTCGACGTAGGTACTACTAGTTTCATGGAAACCTACTATATCGTCAGGTACATTCTCTGTTGGTTGTCGACGTAGGTACTACTAGTTTCGTGGAAACCTACTATATCATCAGGTACATTCTCTATTGATTTTCCACGTAGGTACTACTAGTTTCGTCGAAACCTATCACGTCATCAGGTACATTCTCTGTTGGTTGTCGACGTAGGTACTACTAGTGTCGTGGAAACCTACTATATCATCACGTACATTCTCTGTTGGCTGTCGACGTAGGTACTACTAGTTTCGTGGAAACCTACTATATCACCAGGTACATTCTCTGTTGGTTGCCGACGTAGTTACTACTAGTTTCGTGGAAACCTATTATATCATCAGGTACATTCTCTGTTGGTTGTCGACGTAGGTACTACTAGTTTCGTGGAAACGTACTATATCATCAAGTACATTCTCTGTTGGTTGTCGACGTAGGTACTACTAGTTTCGTAGAAACCTACTATATCATCAGGTACATTCTCTGTTGGTTGTCGATGTAGGTACTACTAGTTTCATGGAAACCTACTATATCGTCAGGTACAATCTCTGTTGGTTGTCGACGTAGGTACTACTAGTTTCATAGAAACCTACTATATCGTCAGGTACATTTTCTGTTGGTTGTCCACGTATGTACTACTAGTTTCGTGGAAACCTACTATATCATCAGGTACATTCTCTGTTGATTGTCCACGTAGGTACTACGTGGACAATACGTGGACAATACAATTGTAGTCAGGCCTTAGATGTTGTCTACGAAAGAGAACTGAGCGTCAAGCCTGTCAGTTAGCTGAAAATCAGACCAACAATACGCGGTTCGGATTCCACGTAAAACTTTAGATCCCTTAGTTACCCTAGCTGTAGGGATAATAAATAGCTCTTTCTGAGGAACAGTGACCTAAGTTAATAACAATGACTACACTCGTTCATCTATAATCATCACACTCATTCGCCCCTCATATTCACCCATATCTTGACGATAGGCGTCTTATGAATGAATAATAAACAATAATGTTCATTTTTTTAAATAATTATCATCTGATCTACAGACCAAAGTTTTATTCGATTTTATAGGCTATTTGTAATGACTGTGAAATGTTTTACATTTTTCATCAGATATTTTTGGATGTTAGTTAATGTAAAATGACGTATTTAAGTGATAATACAATTTGACGAGAATTTTTATTGCATGAATTTCCAACGTAAAGTATTTGGTACAAATCGTGCGAAGTCAAGCACTTTTTGTATTTTACCCATGATTTAAACAAGTTTTAACAGATAAAATGTTCCCCTTGGCCCTCTAAACTGCACAAATAAACAAACGCAAATTTTATTTATAAAAATAAAGGTCTAGTTTAGTTGGTACCTTTACAGTGATTTTTCACAATCGAGTGTTAATATTATTTTTCCGATTGTAGATCTTATTATCCATATTCACCCATATCTTGACGATCGACGTATTATGAATAGATAAATAAATAAATAAAACTTCACAAGAGTATAATTGTATTTTTGAAATTTAATAAAACTTATAATATTATTACGATTTTAGTTATAAAATGAAAAAGGAAAACTGCATTTTTCCCTTTATCAATTTGCTTTAGTAAACATGGCTTGAATGTAAAAAATATCATTTATAGTTAGTTTGATATAAGTGTTCATTATGAATATGTTGGAATGCGTGTTTTGCTTGGTTATGTTTTTGAAGAAAAAATACGTCTGTTAAATGAGGTTATAACAGCCTAATTCAATATGTTGTACTACAAAACAAATGAAAATGAATTGCATATTTAATTTTGTAATAATTTGTAAGATGACTAATAGGGTAGCGTTATTTATATTTAAGATTTTCAAATAATGTATTTAACTGTTGATCTATTAAAACAATACATTTACTTTTTTTATTTTTAAAGACATATGTGGAAACCACCTTTTTACTAATTATACTCGTTTAGGCTAGGATTATTAATATAAAATACATTTTAAGAAACAATTTATGGATACATTTTACCCAACTTGGAAGTTGAACATGAACTCGTATATTTCTGCAAGGTGAATAACTTTATAACTTGTTAGGAGTTTTAAGCTTTCTACCGCCCATTTTACAACTGCTTAAGGCAACGCTAAGAATTAATATTGTTTGTTGGGACAACATTACTTAAATTGAGTTAGGAGTAATTCTCTATCTCCCCTGAAGCAAATTTGAGGATTCAGATATTAACATTATTCAATATGTGGTGATTTGACATGTTCAAGTACCGATTATTGTTTGCATACCAAGGCATTCCTTATCAGCCTTATTTATAATTTTAACTTGAGTAAAAAAATGTTTGTTTTACAATTATTATTTACCTTTATACAATTATTATTATTTATTAATATAATATTATTTCTCCAAATATTATGAAGGAAAATAATATAAAGATAAAAGTTCTGTAAAAGTAGTAGGAAATAATAAAATTGTTCATTGAATTTGGAAGAATATTATTGTTAAGGACTTTATATTGAATTATAAACTGAAGAAAAAAATACAACGGGCTAGGTATTATACAATATGAAGGAGGGAAGTGATACACTACTGTAAAATGTTGTTAGAGAATAGACTAGGATTGAATTACCTTATGAGTGAAACCTGCTAATTTACCATCTACACTCACTATGATGATGTGATTTTTTTAATGTAATTTCCTTATTTACGTTTGAATACAGAAACTGGTGGTCCGATGCTCAAATAAGTATTAGTACATTTTTTTAGTTCTAGGCTTCAATTATTATTCTCTTTTCGTTCATAGTAAATCATCTATGAAGTCGCAAATCTGTGACCTACTTTCTCAAAGGGATGTTAACCAAACACTTACTTACTTGGAGATAGTCTTCATGTATACCCCTATTTCCACGAAGATAACATATAAAAAATCTTACTATTCTTTATCGTTTACTTCATAGTTAAATGTATGGGGTTGGACAAAAGTGTGGAATAAATTCAATAATTTTTAACTATTCAAAAAAGTTAAATGAAACGGTGTAGTTGTGTACATGTCCTTACACAAAACATTCAGAAATATTTTACTCGTTTTTCGCATAGCCCGGGTTAGGCACAGAGTTTTCAAAAAATTAAATGTAAGCCTACTTCTAGTTATACCTGATTTTAAAGGTGTTTAATTATACAATGCAAATCTGAAGGATAGCCCAACTATAAAAATCAGCCTGTCAAATAACTCATTTTAGTAATACTTCTTAAGTACAAGGATAGGACAGTTATTGTCTATTGCTGTTTAGAGCAAAAATTTAACTGACAAAATATAATAAATTTTCAAAAAAAAAAAATACAATAATTTTCATAAATTATTATAATGGTATATTAACTTTCCAATGTGTATTTCTTATTGTTATTTTTTTATTTGTTTTTTTAAATAACATAGTTATTTTTATAACGCAGTCAGTCGTAACGATTTTAAAAGGTCACCAGCATATTCAACAACAGCAACTTCAAACAGGGATAAATACATAACTGTATAACTAAAATGTATTAGTTATATAGCGTTAAATTCTTTTAGAGGCTGTATTTTCTAACTGGGTTATAATTTTGATGTCGGATTTGCACTGTTGTATTGTACAAACAAATACCTAGAAAATGAGGTATAACTTGAGGTAGAATTACGTTTAAAATTTTTAAAACTTCCTTCGTGGGTCATCCCCTGGCTATGCAAAAAACTAGTAAAATTACGTCTAAATACTAAATATTTGATATAAACACATGCACTACAAAGATCCATCAGATTTTTTTCAATATTTGTAAAATTAGTAAACAGATTCCAAACTTTTGCTCAAACCTGTATATTATAAAAAGTATATAAATAGGGTTAACTTTGATTGGGTCATGTCAGTTTGATATTACTGCTGGTCCACAATAGTAAATCTATACCCTGACAATAAGCTTGGGTTGTAACAGTCGTCATATACTAACGACACTCTGGAGTTAAAGGCCACTTAACAATTACATGGCATTCAGTCAATTAGATTGAAATTCTTAATAAATATTATATATATTTATTTAAAAATTATTTGAAAGGTTATGTGACCGATTTATCATAACAATTAAAGCAACAATATAATATTAAATAGGATGAACACGAACATGATTATTTTTTTTTTTCTTTTAGTTAGGCAGCGCTTGGTACGAGGACATTTTATACATGTTTTATGAATGCTATGATATATTTACTACTAATTTAGTTCCCTCTATCAATGATAAATGAGACTCAGTGTTGTGTTTAGTTAACCTAACTATAAACATTAACTATAATATGCACATAGAAGTTCATGTAAATTGTAACTTGTTTTGTTAATATACTACTTTTTTTAAGTATGCGAAGATTTTCTATCACATGAGAACATTCCTACAATTATATTCAAGCATGCAAAACATTATAACCATTATTGAGTTTATGGTTATTTCAAAATTCGCTAAAACTAATTTATCACATTACAAGAGATCGGTTTAAAGCATCGTTATTAAAACAGTCCATAGAAATATTTTCAATTCTTTATAAAGTGTGGCATATACTTTGTTTCTACGTAGGGTTATCAATATTAACACAACCGATCCTAGTATTAGGCTTTTAACGAAACATTTATGGTATACTATAAGTTTAAGGTAGTAAACAAACAAATTTACTATCATTATACTTCCTAAATGTGCACTTTGTAATTTTAAAACAGAATAATATGTAAATAAATAATTTCACCTAGCATTGACTAGTAAAGAAACTTTTCCTCACTATGTAACACAAATTTACTAGTTGAAAATCACATTTAGCTGTACATGGAACTTTGCCAAGTCAGGAATATACGGTAATTGTACTTTCTACCTCGTGTTTGTTTCCTAAGCATTCACCTCAACTCCCAACTCACAGTGAGGAAGTGGTTACATCTATTTGTTTAGTGAGGGTCGATTGCGTTTTTATTACATGTTCCCTGACGTCATTTGGTATTTTAAGAATACAAATAACTGCCGTACCTAGAAAAGAAGATTGTAGGTATCACGCACACAGGAAGCAGCAATTATACACAGAAACACCGTCCCAATTCCGAAATATAAAATGTCTGCAGATTAGTGGCGAGTACTTGCTTACTATTAAGTAGAAATATTCCACATGATGAGTTCATTTAGTTACCAGTATTAAAAGAAAAATCAATCCAGGTGTTTTTCCCATGTCACGTCTCGGTTTTCTGTGCAGACTCGTCGTGATACGTACTGTCTGTTCTCTAGTTATCGTGAAATGAGAGTTATTTTATTGAAAATATAGTAGGCCTTATAATATTCTAAATTGGAAGTGTACCTCTATTTGTAAAAAATCTAGTACTAGGTAACTAAAATAATTAGTTTGAAAAAATGTCATTTAAAACTATTATGTACAGAAGTAAGTTTACTTAATATAGTAAACTGTTTGACGGTCTATAAAGTTTTCACGGTTAAGGATTAAGTCAATATGTATTCTGGAAATAACTGTTACATATACACAAATCTTGTGTTTTATGGATATTTTTTAGTAAGGATGATATAATTTAACAAAAATACAGGCATCAATTATCCGTTCTTCTGTCCACCTAACTTTCACCAACAAGTACATCTTTTTTGGTTGAATTTATTAAGATTATGATTATAAGGTGATCTCTCACAATATTTTCGTAAATTTTTTATCTTTATAATTAAAAAAGAGCGTCACCAAGAAGTTGGACGGCCTAAAGTAGTTGAAAAAGAAATATCTCATTAAAAGTTTCTTACTCTTTTCCGGTGGAAGAAAGTGAGTTCCGTTTAACGTTAAGGATATTTTTTTACTAAATACCTTTTTATCTATTCTAAAAACATTCAATGAAATTTTTGTAATGGTTAATTGTATCTTCTCAGTAAATATCAAATCTAAAGAAGTCTTTATTTATGCTGGGCTAAATTTAAAGTTTACTTATTTGTTCCTTATTCATTGCTAAACTAATCTCTTTTTTTATTGTGTTAATTAAGTAGCTAAACTGTATGAACCATTTTATGTGAATGCTTAAATCTATAATATCACAAATATACAATACACTTACTACTAAATACTAGTGCTGTAACCCACTATAAGTTAAGGAACGTAGTTAGTAAGGTCTCACCAATACTAACTACGTTGTTCGGACCCCACATTAAAACTTTGGTTTCTCCCAATGTAAGTATAAATTATTAATACATTGAATAATACATATGATTATTTTTAAAACTCGGTTATTGGTTTGATATTAATGAACATTTTCTTCTACAACATATTTACCCCCGTATGTTTCTCATAAATTGGAAATATATATCAAAACTATACATATTCTGCAAGGTTAAAAACTATGAACGTGTTTAAACGGAGCCATGTCGAGATCCGGGCTCAACAGCCCCTAAAGTTTAGTGTAACAGATGTCCCATGTTTGAATTGTTTGAAATAGTCCCTACTTAACATTTCCACAAAACGGAAGTAAAGATAAGACTATTTCCTGTCATGACTGGTTTTAAATTATTCAAAATACTCAGGTGCTATACATTCAAAAGACAGCTAGCTACAATATTTTTATTGGTCTTGTTAATTGCTTACCACAAGGACATAATTGCACTCTTTTTGTAAATAAGATGACCGTATGATTCGAAAATAATTAATAATAATAATAATTTATGATTAGTACTAATACTAATCTTATCATTTACATTTGTTGCAGACATTATTTGGTTTAAAATAAATACTGATCTATTAGTATATATTTAATCGATTTAGGAACTCTTATCATGAATCAAAAAAATCATGTGGAAGACTTAAGCTAGTTAAGACATTAAGTTAGCATGAAACAAAATAACTTCTTATATTACAGACGCAAAAAAGGCATGAGGGCACTCTAAGATGTAGGAAAGTCAGTCGAGTTGCCAGGTAAGAAAATTTATTTTGGTTAAATTTACACTCATTAGGGAAAAATTAACTATTAGGTCAAAGTTTTCCCTTTTAAAACTGAAAAACACGATAAAATACTGTACTGTAGTTTTAAACGTAAATTAAATTGGATATTCGAACTTAAGAAACTACAGTTCGAAGCTTAAGTCAACAAACAGCCCGAATATAAAGAATATATAGACCTAATCGTACATCAGTCATCTAAAAATAATCATTCAACATTAAGGTTAAGTGTAATATGGGCCACGAGGCTCTGACTTTGCCTTTGTGTAAATATTATGTTTACAAAGAAAGAAATTTATATTCCATTTTATCTAAAAATATTTCTTTTCCAAATTTAAAATAATTGAAAATGATGAACAAATAAAATGTTGCGTTTTTAAATAAGCAAACAATATAAAATAGAATGAAATGAACAAACTTATATCCACTGACATTCTTGCTAAACTTGAACATAATAGGCCTATTAATCATCTGTATAGTTGCAAAGCAATCAAAAAATTAAATCATGCAAGTTTATATATTTAATTAGATTATTTGTAATATGCATATGTTATTTAATTATTATTTTGCCTTTTTAGCATATATCGATTGATTAATTTTGTGTTTCATTTATATGTTAAAATACATTATTGTTAGTATTTTTTAAGTCCATATACAATTATATTGTATTATCGTACCAATCTACGTAAAGTATACTTTTGAACATTTAACTGACAAACAACTGTAGTTGTGAAGGTTGAAGTGTAGGCCTTCCTGTGATCTGCCAGATATGGAGAGCGCGGGTCATTACCAAGCTTAAATACATCCGCCTCCTTTGTTGAACAAAAGGCTCGTACTTCTTTTAGTCTAAAACCTACTAGCTTAAACCGTCTTTCAAGGATCATGCTAAAGATATCAACGCAAATATTTAAAATGAGATGTACATTAAACACTAAAGTAGTACGTAATAAATTCATCGGTTTCTATCAATTCGATCAATATGGTGATTCGATTAAATATAATTACTTAGTGCGAACAAATTTGGTTAAACTTATAATAAAACTATTATATCGTTGCACAATACCTATTACCTTACTTACTTACTCCCATGGCTACACATATCTAAGAAGATATTTGGCCGCACCAACAAAGCCCTTCCATCTGTCTCTATCTTCCGCGTCTTCCTCGGTCACTCCCAATCGCTCCAGGTCTCCCTTCACTTGTTTCCACCACTTTTGCCATGGTCTTCCTCTCGGTCTTCCTCATTATAACTTGTTTCAAGTTATGATTCTCCTCTCTTCTTAAAACATGTCCAGTCCATCTAATCCTTCTGCATTTAAGTTCACAAACTACATCCGGGTTCCTGTAAAGTTCTCTCAACCCCCTGTTGTGTCTCCTCCTCCATTCTCCTTCTTCAAAAATTGGCCCATAAATTTTTCTGAGGATCTTATTTTCAAAGACAAGTAGTTTCTTTTCTTCCTTTTTATTGAGTTTCCATGTTTCAGCTTCATATAGCAATACTGGACTGATGATTGTTTTATATATTCGAATTTTGGTTGTTGTGACAGTAATTTTGAAGACATAAGTTTGTTGCATGCGTAGAAACATCTGTTTGCAAGTTTAGCCTATTTTGTATTTCTATTTCATCTATGTTTTCTCTAGATTTTACAACACCTAAATACTTAAAAGAATCTACCTTTTCAAATTCATGGCCTTCTACTTGGAGAATATGCATTTGTACTAAAACAGAAACATTACTTAATAATAAGTAACTAAGTGAGTGCTATCTCTTAAAGTGCTCGATTTAATTCAAAAGAATTTAGTGATAAAACTACAATTATTTTACTAAATGTATATTAGGCATATTAGTACCTAAACTTTATATATATATGGACAACATATTTCTCAATTGTAGAACTCGGTCTGTGGTGTGCTTGGCCTATGGGTTCAGCAAAACACTGAACAGCCCCATTTAAGGATCTTGGCCTGCAGCCTACGTACTCACCTGCGAACTATGCAATTAGTCCCTTTATGGAACTTGACCTGCGGCCTCTTAGGAAAGTTCGGTCTTCGGCCTCGTCAAGACATTCTTTTGCAGACTCATTTGTGGAACTCGGCATGCGGCCTTGCCAAGACGCTCTGTTACAACCCCATTTGTGCACCTCAGCCTACGGCCTCGTGAGGAAGCTCAGTCTACGACCTCGCCATGATACTCGGCCTGTCAAAAAAATGTTGTTATTGTTGTAGACAGTGGAGCACATAAACATAGTATTTTATAAAATCTGTTGTCATATAAATAATCAGGAGAATAATGCCTTTAATTTGATATCCCACTGGAGTATGTTAGTTGTACTTTATTAATTTTGTAGTTTGAGGAAAATTTTCTTCTGGAGGATAACCCATAAACGTTGTCTCATCCATAATGTAATGGAATATCCAGATTTAGGAGATAAATATTTGTAGTTTTATACCCCAATTTAATGTTGTATTTTATTTAATATTACTCTTTTTTTTTGTTTTTTCATGTCCCTTATTATTTATACCTTTCCAAATCTAGTAGTATATTTATATTTAGCAGAATAACACCTTTAATTTAATATAAAAAATTGAGTGGGAAACGTCAATATTTAAAAAATTATACTTTATCGATAATTGTGCTTTTTGGACCCCCGATATACAAGTTTTTTTTTTTTTTTTTTTTTAGCTAAAATTCATATATGAGGCGTGCTATGTATGCATACCTGTAAAGTGTTGCACATTTTAGACAAGTTTTTTTAAGTTAAGTCAAAAAAAAAGTTTTTTGTGATTTTCCCATAAGAATTTCATTGAAACATTAGAGGCCAATTGGGCGGATCCCTGAGCTCGGAAGGCAAAGCGATTCTTAGTGAGGACCTGAGGGGTAATACTAACCTAGGTACTAAATGTCATGTCAGTCCGTTCAGTGATTTCGGAGATTATTTTATTTATTTATTTATACTTTTTGTGCGTTATGACATATGAATTTAAAAATTGTATTATAATTTCTAATGATTGTTATCTTAGTTAGAACAAATTAAGTACATGAATTTTGACTAGTTTTCACTGTACATCAAATTTATACCGTTATTACTCAAAACCCCTTTTTTATATGACATTATTATTTTAATAACTGGTTGATTGGAATGTTGTCTATAATTTTTATAAGTTTTAAAATGTTTACTTTTTGAGAAAAAAAGTTCTTATAAATACACTGAAACATTGTTTTCTTGGCTTTTAGATAATTAAATGTAAATATAAAAGAGATTATTTATTAAGTTTATTAAATACAAAAAGTAAAAAATTTACAACTACAATATATTTTCCCCATTTTCATTCCACCTTCATTTTCTGCACGTAAATAAATAAATGCTAGTTATTTACAACTCAAAATACTACTAAACACACATAACTAAATGTACAAAAATTTAAAACATTGTGTGTGTGTGTGTGTGTGTGTGTGTGTGTGTGTGTGTGTGTGTGTGTGTGTGTGTGTGTGTGTGTGTGTGTGTGTGTGTGTGTGTGTGTGTGTGTGTGTGTGTGTGTGTAAAAAAACACTATTCAAATCTAGTCCCGTTTGGAGAAAATTTCTCTCCAATACTAAGACACAAATGGTCACTTATAGACTTATAGGGAAAACGTCAAACTGACCAAACATATAAGTGCGTTGACCCCTTCCCCCGCTGCCCCCTACTACTATTTACAAGAATGCGCAAAAACACGTTAAAAGGGTTAGACAAAGCATTCCTGCAAGGTCAATGCTGTGGGTCGAATATTAAAAAGTTTTCAAAGTAACTACTATTTTAGAGAGATATTTTCTCACCACGCGATCAATGACGGGCTATCTGTACATTAACGATTTAGCTACTGTCAGACAACACTTACGTTGCCATTTACATGCCGAAGACCTACATATCTATCGACATTTTTTCATTTCAAACTTTCAAAATACAGTAAATAGTACTAACGTTGACGTTACTTCTACTACTTAGGCACACATACATGGTTTAAAACAACTAAGCAAGACTCAAACTATCGTTATTGGATATTATAGATTTACTGCATTTTGAAATTGATACAGATAAAAACGTTCTTTTAGTTATTTACCCACAATATGTTTTATTGCAATGAAGATAAAAAGAAAGTAGACGATCCATCTGTTTAACTTTTTAAGTTATGTGTAACACAGTGGACAAACTGAAAAACATCACTGACATGAATCGAGTGTCACGGTGAGGCGACCAAAGAAGATTGGCCAGTCAATTGATTAGTAAAGCTGGCCTGAACAAACAATTGTTCATAACAAACATCCCTAGATGTTTATAACAAAATATTGACCGAAATACTTCCCCCAAGTTGAAAATAACAGACCATTATCTTTATTACAGTAATATATTAAAGAATTTAGGATTTTCATTCAACAGAACTTTGGGTTGGAAGGAGCAGAACGTCGAGTCTTGTAACTTAGTGTTTTCTGGAATTCACAGTTTTAAACGATTTTCTCCTTTCTCCTAAACGAAACTTACTTTAGTTAGCACTCAAATTTGTCCCTACTTTAACTACTGTAACATTGTAATAGATGACATGACTGCTGAACTGTCAGTTAAGTTGCACCGTGCGCATAACCATTTAATTCGATTCATATTCAAATTAAGACATTATGTGCATTTCGCACTATTTTTTAGTCTATTTGTCTGTACTTAAACTGAATTTACTCCGACAATAACACGCTCTTACTTTCCTGCATGCTCTACTACAAACTGGGTCACCTGGATAAAATTTAGATTGTGTTTAATTACTTTCCGAGATAAATTTTCAAACCCCTCGATATGGATCTTCTCGGCTGTATATTCTCCATCATATAAAACGATAGATTCACTTAGATTCCTCATTATATAATCTATTTAAGTTTTAAATATAAACTATATATCTATACAATACATATTTTTAGATTTTAATTCATTATATATTCCTCCGTCTACAATTGTAAATTATAGTAAAATATATTTTACACTATACCATTCATATTGTCAATCAAGATTATGTTGTGTCTCCAGGCAGATAAACAAGTATTGTGTGTATAAATATCTCTATGTAAACATTTCCAACGGGAGAATCTGACACCAACAGTTAATAGATGAAGTAAAGCCTTCAGACGTCATACATACACAATGAGTGTTCTGCACAATACAAATCAGGTTGGTGCAGGCTGTGACGTGGAACTCCATGTTCTGTCATACAACAATATCTGCCTTACCTCTAGTAAGATAATTTATATTTTAAAATATTAATTGAACATATTACAATAAACCATTTCTCTAAATTAGTACTTTATAAACAATTTTATTAAAACAAATATCCCTAGGTTAGGTTAGGTAAGTTCAGTAAATATAAATGTGTTAAATTTATTGGCTTAAACATTTCTAATACATTTAAAACAGTTTACTTTCTAGCAGAGATTTTTTAACAGACAAACTGCGTATAAGTTGTTACTTATATGTCTCAAATATGTCAATCTAAGGTGTGGGTTTGTGTTTTTATTTTTACTTGCGTTTTATACACAAGGTGTTTTTATTTTTAACTCTGCAACCACTGGGATATTGTAAACTGTACCGACAACAAATTGTAAATGAGAAAAACTCCCTTTCTTTTGAGAGGGTTAAAAATATGTAGGTAACTTTTTCGAAATGGCCACCATTTGTCGGTAATGTCAACAACTACATTTCATGGTGCCAATTATTCCAAAGTACCTAATATGAACATTTTTGAGTGATCCATTAGAAAACATTAAGTTTGCCACCAGTACTGGATAATTTTACAAAATACCAATGGTAGCAAAATTAAAAAAAATAACAGTATTTATAAATACGCAAAAGGTAAGAAGATTATTGGCAGCATTGCTTGACAATGCTTGAAATTGTCTAAGCAGTCTTATGTGAATGTTTACACCGCAAATATAATGTATTTACACAATGATTACTTATCATTTCATTATGTGCTCACACTGACTGGTTTTAAAGTGATAAGCGTTTTTGTTTTTTTTATAATTATAGCTTTTTTATCTGTTACAGCCAAGTTTAATTTCAATGTCACCTACAATCGTGGTACTAAATAAACATATCGTACAAGTATAAGCACAATTAAATTAATTATTTTGGAACTATAATCCATTTTTTTAAATACCTAATATTCAAATATGTTTAGTTTGAATGTAATTTGTATTATGAATACAAAAATTTATTAATAAATACTATAAAAAATTACTCCAAGGACATAATATTGTAACATTACAGTCATTTAGTTATTGTATATAGAAAACATCATATGAAAACCATTTTTCACAATATAAGCACTTTAATTTAAATTAATTTTTCTTGAAAGAGTTTTTGGGGGAAATTTTAAATCTTCCAAATCCTCAATTATTTTTTTTTTTTTTTTTTTTTAGTTTTACAATTATGGTTCATATACCTTTCCTAAACATGGGAAAAAGAAAAAATTTTAATAAGTAAATATGAGGTTCGAACGACGTAAGAACTACTACTGATAGTTCTTACATCTGTTTCCACTTGTTACCACTGGCAGCTTTTCCTTTCTTAAAGAGATATTGCTCTCGTTTAGTCATATTTTCTAGAAGTTCACTGTTCCTGAAGTTTTTTTCTTACAAAATGTAAAACATAAATGGAACTACCTTTGATTTTTTTCATTTATTTTACTTACTCCTTTTTTTAATTTGTTTGAATTTTCCTTATTACCTTAACTAAAAATAATGATATTTTAGTTACAAATCATATTTCTGTAAGAAATACAACAAAATTAAGCCAACTTTACGTGAAAGTACAGTATGTGTGTAAAATAATTACAGTATTTTGTTCAATTAATTTCAAATAATATATTAATTATTGTAAAATATAAGACATTCTTTTCATATAATTGTACGACTCATTTTTATTTAAGTCTTTACTGTTTATTACTACGATCTACTATAATTAGGTTTTTTGTGCTATTGTAAATATAAAGAGAATGTTTCAGTTTCAATTCAAGTATGTCAAAAATTAAATAATCAAGCTATGTAATAAAATAGTAACTTTGTACTAACATTCAATTTATTACAAAGTTAAAACATAAATATACTAAATTACTTTTTAGGTAATCCACGTACTGTATAACATTTATCAAACACGATCAATTAATTTTGCAAAACTTTAAAGTAAAAAATATTTTTTTTCGCTAACTTTTTTCCATTCATTGTTACCGACTTACTTTTAAATCTCCAAAATAATATTTGTACATAACCATACCACATCTGAATATAATGGCTCTACTTTTTTACAATACCTTTTTATATATTATTATATAATGTCGGGATTGGTGATGCAGTGCTGTAACCCAGCTACTTGGGGACAAATTGTTTGGGAGATTGTAGGCGATAGGTTCCATGCTCGGTCCTCTTAATACCAACACGGCGCCCGCTCAATGATTGCCATCAACGTGGACACTAATAGAGAAGTCTGTGGTGTAGGGTGTTCAGATGTTGTGTAGGGAAGATAACTGAGAGTCAGACTTGTCAGTCAGGTGAAAATCAAACCAACACTACGCGGTTCGGATTCCACGTAAATTTGTAGGTCACGTAGTTGCCCTGGCTATTGGGCCCTAGCTACAGAAAGGGCCATTAATAAATAGTCCTTTCTGTGCCAAGTTGAAATTAGATAGCAACCATAACTACTCTCGTTGACCTACACTCACCATACTCATTCACCCCTCAAATTCGCCCATATCTATATGATTGGTGTCTTAGAAATGAATAATAAATAATAATAATAATTATATTTTTACAATTAACCTTGTTTAGTAATAAAAGCGGACATCTCCAAGTAATACGAGAAAAACACAATGTGTTCTCCTTATTTATTCTTTAGTACATATCCAGTTATCCATAGAGTGAACCTGGTGGTTGATTAGCCGTGTCAACAGAGCATATATTAAGTAGATTGATTCTTGAAGCTCTTCTCTTTGTAATCTTATTACACTCTGTCAACTTATAGTAGTATTAAAATAGTATACATTCCTGAAAATAAACCCATATAAATGCTACGCAGAAAATTATAAATAAATCGTAAAATCAATATGATATCACCTTCGTGTGTACCCGTGGAAAATATAAAATACAACGAACGTGCCCAGTTCATATGGCTTAAGTACGAGTCAAGCAATTGTTGCTTTACATCAGGTACATTTATCAGGAAGTTTTTATCAGGTACATTGTGTTCCTCTTAAAAACTAAATATACAAAATATGTGCGTAGGTTATTTATGAACGTGGTAATTAAAACCTTTCACACTATATATTTTTAATTAATAAATAAAATCAATAGTATCAGGAAAATTTGGCTTTTGTATTGTAGGGCTTGGGGAGCCACGAGTATGTGATAGTTCTTTGTAACTCTGTGCAATATGTTCAGTATGGGATTGTATTTTGAAACATATTCCCAATAATGCTCCTCTTGCTTTTATATTTTTAGTATATTATTTTTAAGAATACTATATAAATAAAAAGTATTTAGTTTAAAAAGCTGTTAAGTTGTTAATAAGCTATTTTAAAAACTTATTTTAAAACTAATTTATAGATACTGAAAACTGTGAAGTCAGGAACAAATCATAGCACTATTTGTGTGGTGGTTAAATACAAATAGCAGATTACTTAGTTGCACTGTAGATTTCACCATTGATCTCAAATCTCTTTGAGGGAGTCCTCATTAGAATTTTCATTTCCTGTTTCAACGGAACAACTTCCTAACTGTGATTTGTAATCTTTGGTTGATAATTTGTTTTCTGTACCAGAAGAAGTTGGAAGATATTTAGGATATATATGACCTCATATTTTAAATGTACAATTAAAGATCGCATGTTTTATTATGTTCAAGGTACAGTAGTAATACAACAGAATATATCACTCATACTTCTGGAAATTAATGCAATCATACGATATACTGATAATAGCTTTACCTTTTTTAATATCCTCTTTTGGTTGTCGACGTAGTTACTACTAGTTTCGTGGAAACCTACTATATCATCAGGTACATTCTCTGTTGGTTGTCCACGTAGGTACTACTAGTTTCGTGTAAACCTACTATATCATCAGGTACATTCTCTGTTGGTTGTCCACGCAGGTACTACTAGTTTCGTGTAAACCTACTATATCATCGGGTACATTCTCTGTTGGCTGTCGACGTAGGTACTACTAGTTTCGTGGAAACCTACTATATCATCAGGTACATTCTCTGTTGGTTGTCGACGTAGGTACTACTAGTTTCGTGGAAACCTACTATATCATCAAGTACATTCTCTTTTGGTTGTCGACGTAGGTACTACTGGTTTCGTGGAAACCTACTATATCATCAGGTACATTCTCTGTTGGTTGTTGACGTAGGTAACTTACTACTAGTTTCGTGGAAACATACTATATCGTCAGGTACATTCTCTGTGGTTGTCGACGTAGGTACTACTAGTTTCATGGAAACCTACTTTATCGTCAGGTACATTCTCTGTTGGTTGTCCACGTAGGTACTACTAGTTTCGTGGAAACCTACTATATCATCAGGTACATTCTCTGTTGGTTGTCGACGTAGGTACTACTAGTTTCATGGAAACCTACTATATCGTCAGGTACATTCTCTGTTGGTTGTCGACGTAGGTACTACTAGTTTCGTGGAAACCTACTATATCATCAGGTACATTCTCTATTGATTTTCCACGTAGGTACTACTAGTTTCGTCGAAACCTATCACGTCATCAGGTACATTCTCTGTTGGTTGTCGACGTAGGTACTACTAGTTTCGTGGAAACCTACTATATCATCACGTACATTCTCTGTTGGCTGTCGACGTAGGTACTACTAGTTTCGTGGAAACGTACTATATCACCAGGTACATTCTCTGTTGGTTGCCGACGTAGTTACTACTAGTTTCGTGGAAACCTATTATATCATCAGGTACATTCTCTGTTGGTTGTCGACGTAGGTACTACTAGTTTCGTGGAAACGTACTATATCATCAAGTACATTCTCTGTTGGTTGTCGACGTAGGTACTACTAGTTTCGTAGAAACCTACTATATCATCAGGTACATTCTCTGTTGGTTGTCGATGTAGGTACTACTAGTTTCATGGAAACCTACTATATCGTCAGGTACAATCTCTGTTGGTTGTCGACGTAGGTACTACTAGTTTCATAGAAACCTAGTATATCGTCAGGTACATTTTCTGTTGGTTGTCCACGTATGTACTACTAGTTTCGTGGAAACCTACTATATCATCAGGTACATTCTCTGTTGGTTGTCCACGTAGGTAACTTACTACTAGTTTCGTGGAAACATACTATATCGTCAGGTACATTCTCTGTTAGTTGTCCACGTAGGTACTACTAGTTTCGTGGAAACCTACTATATCGTCAGGTACATTCTCTGTTGGTTGTCGACGTAGGTACTACTAGTTTCATGGAAACCTACTATATCGTCAGGTACATTCTCTGTTGGTTGTCCACGTAGGTACTACTAGTTTCGTGGAAACCTACTATATCATCAGGTACATTCTCTGTTGATTTTCCACGAAGGTACTACTAGTTTCGTCGAAACCTACCACGTCTTCAGGTACATTCTCTGTTGGTTGTCGACGTAGGTACTACTAGTTTCGTGAAACCTACTATATCATCACGTACATTCTCTGTTGGCAGTCGACGTAGGTACTACTAGTTTCGTGAAACCTACTATATCATCAGGTACATTCTCTGTTGGTTGCCGACGTAGTTACTACTAGTTTCGTGGAAACCTACTATATCGTCAGGTACAATCTCTGTTGGTTGTCGACGTAGGTACTACTAGTTTCATAGAAACCTACTATATCGTCAGGTACATTCTCTGTTGGTTGTCCACGTATGTACTACTAGTTTCGTGGAAACCTACTATATCATCAGGTACATTCTCTGTTGATTGTCCACGTAGGTACTACTAGTTTCGTGGAAACCTACTATATCATCAGGTACATTCTCTGTTGGTTGTCGACGTAGGTACTACTAGTTTCGTGGAAACCTACTATATCATCAGGTACATTCTCTGTTCGTTGTCCACGTATGTACTACTAGTTTCGTGGAAACCTACTATATCATCAGGTATATTCTCTGATGGTTGTCGACGTAGGTACTACTCGTTTCGTGGAAACCTACCATTTCATCAGGTACATTCTCTGTTGGAATTCGTCGTAGAATTATAATTGGGACACACAATAACACAAAACGATTAAAACACTAATACAATTATTACACATACGCGAATATACTTCGGTCTTGGAGCGTGCACGCATAATAGGATGGTAAAAAAGGTAAAGATATTATCTTTACTTAACAATTTTTAAAGAATTTATTTCATTAAAATCTACTCTGATAAACCTTACGTAAATTTTTTTTAAAGTTATAAATATATTGTGTTGTTTTGAACTAGATGTTGATCATTGTTGACACTAACAAAAATTAAACAAATCTATATTGCAAGTGCAAGATATTTGGTCGTTGTAGTATATAAATTGAAGTATATTTGGGATTTATTAGTTAATTTAAACATTGTTTATAAGTTATAACGTAATCTAAACATACAAGTGTATATAAATAGTTTTCTTTTATTATTCCAACAACTTCAAATTGTTCAGTTTAGTATATCTTTTATTCCCAACAAGCTTTTCAGTTAACAAATAATGTCCAGTTATTGCATACTATAAATAAAAGCAGGTAAATGAATTACCTCGAGATAAATCAATCACAAGTAAACCAGTGTGTTAAGTGGATTGTTTGTTTGCAGTAGATTACTTGCCTTGGACAGATTGTATGTAGGGTATTTCATATTTCCATTATTTTATCAAGAGTCATCAGAATCCCATATTTTCATAATTTAAATTAGTACAATTTGCACACAGCCAAGATTTAATTAATTTACCTGTACTCGTTTTACCACTAAACTAAACTGTCAATATGTTCTAGGGGACAATAATTTCTGTCTCTCAACCTAAACATTGCGAGTTAAAATAATATTCACTGCTTTTAGATGTTGCCTATTAAATAATAAACCGTATTATTTTATCAAGTTCATGTCGTATATACATTAAGTTTGTATGTATTGTTATTGTTCATTCAGGTTTTTGACAGTAAAAATTTACGCATTTCATTTCAACTATATTTCTTGTATTTACTACGTTCAAATAATTTATAAGAGGCAATTTTTTCTGGCAATAGTTAAATTTTTTTAGTAACTCACATCAGACTAATTAACATAATTGTATAAACTCTTATGCCTCAACACAGACTATTTTTCTTTTAAATATAAAACTGTTGTTAATGAAATTCTCCTAACACCACAGCAAAAAGTAAAATATACTGCTTTGCGTATTGAATAACAATGGATGCGTTTTTAATATCATAGGCTAAATCAAAAGTTAAATTAGATTTCAAACTTTTGAACGTTGAATTACCATTTTGCAGAATTACACTATCATTATGAATGACAATATCAATTAGTTACGCCATGAAAGTATAAATAGCTCGTACACTACTCATGTTGTAGCAATGGCCAGTATAACTATAAATGTGTTGATGATTTTGCGTCTATGATGTTTTAAAATTAATTTCATTAACACATCTTCATATGTTACCTACAACCTTTTAAACTGTATACTAATGACCATTTTAATGCATTCAAATAGCATTTAGCTCACAGGCAGTGAATAAAATAAATTAAGTTGACATTAGTAGTTTTACTTATTAAAATATATTTTGGGCATGCCAAAATATTTATAACTAATCGTTGTTATGCTATATAACAATTATGTTAAAAAAACAAAAAAATCAATAACAGAATAAGTATTCAGAATTCACTTAGAGTGACTACTGTACACGGGCTACTATACATTTTACTAGAATGGATTCTTATTTGAGAGATATCCAGATTTATTAGAACCGAGCTGTTTGAAAAATATGTTAATAGAGTTGTTTGTTTCTAGGTTGATATTTTGTTTGTTTATATATATGTTATTGCATTGAGAGTAATTTATGCCCAAACAAAAGGCGTAAGGGTAAAACGTTCCCAAGCTATTAATGTTGCAAAATAAACACAATATGGAGGACCATTGTTGTACATGTTGCAAAAAAAGAACTACAAAGTACTTTGTGTGTGAAGCCAAAGAATACATATAATCATTATCTAAAATAAATAAGCTTTGACAATATTTCCTCTCTACAAACTATATTTTACTGAACTTTAGGCTATGTAAATTAACTAAACTTTACTATAGTTACAAAAAAGTCACGATTAGTATCTAAAACGATAAGTTTTTGAAGGATATTTACAAGAAAAATAAAACACATCTAAACAGTAAACTTCTAAAAATACATGACAAAACCAGAGCAATATGTCTTTAAGAAAGAAACAGATGTCTTACAAAGAAGTGGAAACGGATGTAAGACCTGTCAATGGTAGTTTTTTACCTCGTCCCAATATAAGATTGACTTATTATCATTTTATATCATTTTATATCATTTTCTATACACCCCTGATAAACTGCTGCATCTCTGTCCCAAGAAAAAGACCGTGCATTGATATTACAATTTTTAAAAACAATCATGTGAGTAAATTTACAATCACCAAAAATAACATAAATTTTACTAAGTGTTTTCATAGACACATGATATAAAATAACCACTCGTACAATGGTATCAAACTGGACACCCATTTTCTGGAATAACTTTCGATTGTATTTCTATTTAATGAGGTTGGGTGTAGCGAATAATTCGAATCTAAGAATTATTTTTTACTTAAGGTGATAGTAATTCATTGTTGAATAAACTAATATTATTGAATAATATCATTTAATAAGTGACGCGTGTGTCAAAAGGTGGTAGAATTTGAATAGGTTAAGTTGAGAAATAATTAAAAAATGTATAGTTTCAGGAGTACGTTGATCACCAAAAGCTGAAATCGACCTGGCAAGACTTAGAATAAATCAAATAGGCATATTTAATTCGTAGATAATGGTCCCTTTATATTCATGCTGTAGCCTTTCTAAAAAGTTTAATAGGGTGAGCCAAGGTTATAATCAATTAACTTTGATGTTAAATATGAAATGAAAAACGTCTTTATTTAATCAGGCGAAGTTGGGACTAAAAAGTCCCTTCTTCCACTTAACTTAATACAAAAATAATTACAATTATAACAACTTTTTTAAATATGTATTTTAGTATTACAACTGCATAAAAGTAACATAAACCAATATAATACAAAAAGTAATTAATTATCCTTAGTTAAATAATATTAATAATCATAGTGACATTATATATATAATTACAAATATGAAATAAATTAACAGACTTAGAAATGATAATAAAATTATTAAATTCCACTTACACTCTCACACACGCTCTTTTCAACTGAACCACACACTCGTTCATATTTATTAACTTAATAGCAAATCATAAAAACTAAAAAAAAACCTTACAAACCACATTCATACGTATCCTCCAGATGTGCACCAAACACCACCGGCCATCATCGGACCCGCAGGAGAAAGGCTTTTATCTCCACCCTGAAGCGATGATAATTACATCTGGAAGGGAATTCCACAGACGGCAAGAATTTACTATAAACGATCGATTGAATATTGAAGATCTATGAGCAGGAATACAAAGAAGCGAAGCACCCCTGCATGTTTCTCGGACACTAACATGAGATAAAAACCTTTAGTTATCATACAGATATTTAGGAGACTTCATGTGCAATATCTTATGTAAGAAAGAAATGTTGTGAAATTCTTAGAGCCCCTTAATTTTGAGTAAAGATAGATGATCATAGAATTGGGTTACATTATCTCTTTTTGAAAGATGAAATACAAATCCGATGCAGTAATCTTGTGCGCATTGAAGTCTCTCAAAGAGCTCGGCAGACATGTCATTTTTCACGACGTCACAATAATTAAAGTGAGTGAAAACTAGAGCCTTTACTAGCAACACTTTCACATTTAGTAGTAGGTAAAGTGCAAACCGTTTCAAACTCTGTATGCCAGCAAATACTCTGTTACAGATTTCAGTTACCTATTCAGCCAACCCCAAGATCTTAGTAATTCTAAGTCCAAGGTTACGTACCTTTTCACTTTATTCAAGTGCCTAGTTGTTGAGAATAGGTTTTGGTGTGTCACTGAAGTCAAGTTTGTTAAGAAGTTTGCTGTAACCAATTATTATGACTTGGGTTTTATTTTCATTCAGTTTCAATCCATGACGGAGGGCCCAAGAGCTAATAGCTTGTATGTCGGAGTTCATAAGAAATACACATCTGACCAAGTCAGTAATAGAAAAGTGGTGATAAATCTGCAAGTCAATTGAATCTGCGTACAATTGAAATTTAGAGTTTAAAATTACATTAATTATGTCATTGATATAAATTGAGAAGAAAAGTGGCTCTAGCACTGTACCCTGATGTACACCTCTAGTAACAGATCTCCATTGTAATACACCATTATCAACTTCACAAACTGTCTACGATCAGATAGTTATGACCTCACCCAGTCAACACAACCATCAGAAAATCTACTCCTCTTCAACTTAAGTAAGAGAAGAGGGTGAACAACGCAGTCGAAGGCCTTAGAAAAATCAAATAAAGTTAAGAGTAGTAAATAGAAAGTCATTACTTGTAGTTCTCATGACTGCTGTACACACATCAGCCTCCATTACAGACGAAAAGAAAAACTGCTCCTCAAAATGAGGTAACGACAATCTATGAAGTTGGTCGATATAAGCAGGGACTGCTGACTGATCCACTGGTATATTTACGAAATAATCATTGATAGTATTAAGATCGATGTTGATAGGTTTTTCAACCATGGGTTTACCAAGTCCCATTTCTTTTACTTTGTACCATAATTTTCTAGATGACTAGTGGAGATCAGCAAAGGATCTCTAGTAGTACCTATCTTTTGCATTACTTATTTTTTGTTGAGTACTATTTCTAAGACCTTTGTAGGATAGCCAGTCCTCAGGTAACTTTGAGCGTTTCGCTCTTGTAAACGATAGGTCTCTTGATTTTTGAAGGCGTCGATTATCATCAGTAAGCCAAGGAGCAGGTTTATTTGTAACTCTTTTCGTAATCAAAAGAGCAATCTTGTCATACATGGTAACTAAGATGTTATTGAATGCCTGTACCGTGGTATCAACGTCAGGAGAAAAAAGTACAGTATCCCACTGAATTACATACAAATTAAAAAGAAATTCTTCAAAATCCATGGCTTTATAATTTCCATGTTGAATATGTTTGGGTTGTGATTTAGGAGGCTGAAGTTTGTAGGCACAGAAGATGAGATCATGCTTAGATAGGCCAGGAACAGGGAGTTGTCCATGGTGTGCAACAAGGGTGAGTTCGGTAACGGCAATAATATCCAACTAGGTATCACCAGTCACAGTGTAGTGGGTGGGCTGAAGTGTCACATGAGTCAAAAATACATAGGAAGTGCCACACATAGGTCCGTATGTCCTGTGCTGGTCAGTTTTTAGATGACCATGGCTTTTTTTTCTTTAGTAGATATTTTTATTTATGAACAAAAAAAATGTAATGATAATATATTGTGTAAAGAGGCTTAATGGTATAACAAAAGGAGTCGTAGAATGGCTGGCTGAACCAGAACAAAGGTGAGCATCAATTGAGTTTGATTAAATTGCAATAATTACCCTCTTAACAATGCCACTTCCTAATTAATTACTTCCAAGAGACATTGTTTGGAGGGTTCAAATGATTAACGTCATGATATACTGCCTGTGTTCTGGGGAACAATGGATGCATGTTTGATTTTCAAAGGTTGAATTAAAATGAACATTCCTTTATGGCAACTTTTAGACGTCTCATTGTGAAGGGATATTAAATTTATGATCAATGCCAAAGTATTCACATTATAAATTAAGAATTAACCCACTCAATACACATTATATAATAATATTGCTAGCAAAACATATTTTATTCGTTAACAGTCCCACGATTTTATAATTGTAAAAAGTTCATAATACTTCAAGATTTTAACTATAATAATTTAAAATTATTCATTTTGGGGTGAAAGTTAAAACGAAATAAACAGTATGAGATATGAAATATGATAATTGAGTACAGAGATACACTTTTTAGTGCTGTAAACTGAGGAAAATTAATGTTGCCATACCAATTGGAATTTGATCCTTATTCATGCAAAATATAATGTCTAAAAATCTATTTTATAGGGTAATAGACCACATACATGTTATGCAGTATTAGCCTTGCCCACCTCCACACGTGCAGTGATAGTGACCCTATAATCCATCCATTAACGTACAGAAATATTGACCCACCCCTAACCTATACACCTATAGGGTGCAGGTATTGACCAACCTGTATATCCATACACGTATTGGTTAACATATTTAGTTTTAGTTTTATTATTTGGTTTCTCATAACCAGAGGTTATTGAATCCGTCCACCCAAATTGACACACTCGCCCACTCATATACATATAGTGGTATCTACCTACCCGCCTACCCATACAAATACGGTAGTAAAGACGCCCCTATACACGTACGTTGGTAATGACCAATATGTTTATGTACAGAGATGATGATCTACCCACCCACCTATACATTTAAGGTGGCATTGAATCACCCATCCACCTATACACACGAACAATGGTATTGACCTACCTGCTCATCCCTACACGTATAGTGATATTGATCCACCCGTCCACGTATGATGTAACGACCCACCCATATGTGTACAGTGATGATGACTTACCCACCCACCTATTCCTTTAGAGTAATATTGACCCACCCACCATCCACCAACACACGTACACATATACTGGATCACCAACCCACCCATTCACGTACAGTTGTACTGATTGATTGGTGTGGTCATTATCCCCACCCACCCTAAACTGTGGTTGTAATGTTATTCCGGTTGCGTGCTTGGAACTAATATAGTATTTTTTACTGTCTATTCACTCTTTATAATAAAAATCCAAGCCTTTTTTGTACCACCCTTAAATTGTTTGATTATTCTAATATTTGTTAGCCATGTTTAATCCATAACTCTAGATAACATTTGTTATTTAAAATGTTTACTAGCGGTACCTTATTTGTAGTTATGCATCGGTATTTCCTAGAACATTTTTCATATTTAAGTTACATTTACTCTCTGTATTCATTCATTTCTTTTTTCACTGACAAAATAAAGCTTAGTTTAAAAATGTCGTTATATTTACATTGTTTGTGTTGTTGTTATCCAGTTTTGTAATAGTTATAGTTAAGTCTGCTTTGTTGTAATTTCTTTACATATAGTTTATTAAACTATGTAAATTATTTCGAATGTTAAATAATTAGAGTTTCAATAGACCTTCAATTATTATTTAACTTGCTTGAATCACTAAAACTTGTTTGTTTCCTAGAAGTAGCATGGGTTTAAGATCCATGCTTTATGTATATTTTATACGTTTTATTTAAATATTGTTTTATGTTGTATATTATTGTTTTAAAATAAACCTTCTTTTATGTATGTTATAAAAATTTTGTTTTCTATTGAAAGTAATAAATAAACGTGGTTTGCCGAAATAAATCAACATGATATTTGTATATGTTATACGTATAACGTAATGCATTGTGTGTTGTATGTAAAAGATTTAATTAACAATTTTGTTTAGCAAGTATTCTAGAAGTAAGAATTTGTATTAAAAGTGTTCGGTAAACGTCTCAACTTACGGATATACTTACATCAGATTTAACAACAAGTCATGTCAGGAGAAACAATGAGTTAAGTTAAATACAGTTTTAATTGCTTCTCTGAGAAAAGTTTCGTATTGTTTTCCTTACAGGTGAAAACTTTATGTATATTACTAGCTTACAGTATTTACTCGATCAACATCTCTTAAAAGTAGTTTTTAGTTTTTATTTTATTCAAATTATTTCGTACTCGTCAAACCCAAAAGATACTGTGGACGATGCAAGGGTAGGAGACAAACCAACGTCAAAATGTCACCCACCAATCGTTTTCTAATCCCTACCAACTAACTTTGACGTCGACAATAAATAAATGTATGTGTACATTCGTAGGTTATATGAAAGTAACTTTTATGTGGTTTGGAGGGCACAAAAACGATGTGTCTGAAGTAAACACGACTGTCATGTATTTTAAGTAAATGGGGAATGATAATACGATATCTATGTAAATGTGACATCAATTTTTGTGTCAAAGGGACTTTGGGGGTGGTGTAAATAGTGTTTTCAAGTAGTGTGGAAAG
The DNA here is from genome assembly GCA_035578905.1 of Stictocephala bisonia. Classification (NCBI taxonomy): domain Eukaryota; kingdom Metazoa; phylum Arthropoda; class Insecta; order Hemiptera; family Membracidae; genus Stictocephala; species Stictocephala bisonia. The sequence continues at coordinate 41,204 of JAQJVL010001100.1, forward strand.
TCTCCGTCTTTTGTCATGAGAACTCTTGTGGAAGGGAGAAAGTGGCGATATATCGTGTCTTGGTAGCTGGGACAATCTTCAAGTCCTGTGACGTAGGTACGTTGGAAAGGGTAAAAGTGGCGTACAATCGTGTCTTGGTAATCGGAGGAGTCATAAAGTATTATAATGTAGTTTAGTTTAGTGTTCTGATGGGAAAGGAGAGCTCTAAAGCCGTTTCTAAATTTAACATCAATCTAAGGTTTATTGTTCCCTCCTGTTGCCTACTAAAATAGAGGACCTATTCCTAGCGGCTTAACCAGCTCTAAAATCTTTTTCCTCAGACTAGCTACCATTATTTATTCTGAGAGCTCATCCCCGAGTATTCAACTTTTCCTGATCTCCAGAGCTTCGCACTTAGTTAATAGGTGTCCGGCCGAATTATGAGCCTTACCACAAAGCCAGCAACTGATGACTTCTCTGTAGATACCAATATTTGCCAGATATTTCCTGCAGTGGCCGTGTCCAGTAATATACGCCATCACTGTCCTCATGTCGTTCCGTTTCAAAGCGGTGAGTTATTTGGTCAGCGTAAGGTTTGGTCTCCTCACCAAAGGTTTTTCAAAGACTTGGCCTTGAAACCACTGCCATCAGCTTTGGTGGCGATTTCTCAACAAGTTCAGTATTTTAGTCTTGGCAGGGGTAAGTCCAATGCCAATTACTGGTTCGGGATCTACGAATGTATTCCTCGATCCCATCTTAGATAGGAGGCTAACCCTGGTTAGTGATAGCGCAGGTGGAATCTGGCCTGAACTTTAGTATTTTATCGAAATGTTTGACTTTTCTTGAAATTTTCGACTATTTCAAAATTTTAAATTTTTTCAAAAATGTTGACTTTAATCAAAAATTTTGCCATTTTTCAAAATTGACAAAATTTTTAGAAATTTTCTATTTATCACACACACACACACACACACACACACACACACACACACACACACACACACACACACACACACACACACACACACACACACACACACACACACACACACACACACACACACACACACACACGCACACACACACAGTTTTATCAGTAAAAGTCAGCTTTTACAATACTGCTTCTTCCTTTTAATTTGTATGAATAAGTTATGTATTAATAATCAACATATTAATAATCCACAGGGAATGGCCTGAGTAAAGCTAAAAGGGATATCGCCTCTTCTTAAAAAAAAACATAATTCCACAAATGATTATTTAATACTTGTACATTTAAATAACTTATGATACACCTGACAAACCAGCAATTAATGCATTTCAAAATGTGTGAAAAAATATAGTGGATAGTAAAGAGAATCAATTTCGCGTCTACATGATCAGGTTATAGGCATTTTTTTAATATAACCTCATATATAGTTATATTCGTTCTATATGGGCAGTTCATCTGCATCATTCTTTATGCTGATTTCAGAAGTTTAATTTTCCATTAACAAACATTCTAACTGCAGGCAGTTTCCTAAATATCTTAGGGATGTCAGCCACTTCTTCCACTTATTTTAATTGTAGAACTATTTATCTTTATGTAGATAAAGAGGATTTTCATATTGAGAACTAATTGCATCTTATTCTTTTTTATATTAGAACATGAATTAATCAATAAGATCTCAGGGTCGTTTCATGGGGTGGTAGGGAACAGTAGGTTATTATCTTTTTAAATGAAAATACAATATAATAAAATTATTTAAGTTAATTTTATTCCCAATGAAAAATGTGATGTTTCAAATTGTAATTTATAGATTTTAATTGGCAGATGAAATTTAAAAAGTAAGAATTTTGAGCTGGTTATAAATTTTTTTTATATTTTTGCTTGTTCATAAATTTATCTAAAACTACCACTTAGATATCTAAAATATCTGTGTTTCTGATGCTGGCTGATTTCAAAGATGGCCGCAACCTCTTCTTCTCATAAAGTTTTCTTGCGATCAGTTCGTCTAAATCACGTCCTCGACCCTACGCACTCACCACGTTTCGATGTTGAATGAAGAAATTTAACTGTCACTTTTATCTATTGTAAAAAAAATCCAGCCTACTTTATTGTTCAAAGAGTTATTACTTTAACAAATCTTACAACTAACATGGAACACATCTTATACCGAAGGCTTAGCGATCGGTGTCATTACTAATAACTAAACCTTCCGGCAACGACCACGTCAAGGTGTTATATGCAATATTTAAATCACCAAACGTTTCACCCATGCTGTGATGTGGCATCTTTCATACCACTGAGGATGCCACATCACATCATGGGCGAAACGTTTGGTGATTTAAATATTGTATATACCACACTGACGCGGTCGTTACCAGAAGCTTTATTTACTAGTATTGGAATATATTTGTTTAGTGTTCATTCATTGTACAGACCTTTTTACATTTTTGGATCAAATAACAAATAATATAGTTTTAGTGATGAACCGTTCCTATTAATAGACTGGCTTTAAGAAGTAAGTGAATATTATTAAACTTTTTTCCTCCATATGTTTTATAATTGACTTGACGTTCCTACAATTAAGTGGCCCCAGCATTAAAACTGTATACTGTACTAATATCACAAACATTTTATTGCTTTATAGGTACGTGTAAAACTTAAAAACAACTCTACATGTTCTAGGGAGTAATTTATAAAACTGTTTTAAATATTTACATTATAATACACAATAAAAATCACCTATTTATAGCATATATTTTATATATTCTACTACTGATAAAAAGTCACCTAACCAAATGCTTAGAAAACACATATAATCTTTTCTGTGAATCACTATATAGTATAGGTGAAATCAGCCAACTAGAACAAAACAAAGACGAGAAGGGTTTATATGGTATATAAAAAGGACCTACTATAAAAAGGGTCCTATAGAGATCTAATGCCAACTCATTTTATTTATAACATTCAACTTAAATAACCAAAATGCTGTCAAATAAACTTGTAATTTAAACTGACAAAAAGTGGAAATAAATATTTTTTATATAAAACCTTATATTCTACTGTACCTAATTTTTAAAGATAGTGAAATAAAGAAAACAAGTTGTATAGTATAAATAATTCAAACAAAACCAATATAAATACAACAACGCTTGCATTTAAACCTCCTAATTGTGACGTCCTTTCTTATTTATGAGATAGTAAATCATTCTATAAATCAGTGTCTTTAATTTATTGGCAATATATGTTCGGGAGCAGGCTCAGTTAAGAAGTTATTTCCCACAACTAATCAAACACAGGTTCATTACAACTAAACATCCGTACACTACAACTTTACGTTGATGATGACGCATTCATTGGTATATACCTGATGTGCACTTGATATTACAAACTATAAAAATATATTGTTCAACTGTTATACGGTATTATCGTTTACGATACAATAAAACAGCTAAATAAATCGAAACACGTTTGTCTATAATATTTAAAGTCAATAAAGTTCAACAATAAAATTGCTGTGAACTCATCACGTAACATTTCATAAGCAATGGTTAGAAGGAATCGAATTACTAAACATTAACAGAAATGTTTATCCGAAATTTTTAAAACATATTTCTTTTAATATTTCTGTAGGCCCTATATCTGCAGTATTACCCTTATTTCATAGTTTTAACAGTATTTCAACGTATTCGCAATTAATTATGAAATAAATACGTGTACTCAGGATTATAACTAGCTTGTGATTTGTTCTTTAAACTCATTACGAGAATTTTTTTGTTAATATTATTATGAAAAGGAGCTATGACTGTAAAATTATTATGTAAAAAATACAGTGCGTCCATTTGACAATATAACACTAAATACACCATTTTAAACAGCATCGACTCAAAATTAAATCCAATAAGAATCAAATGCACTTTTAGGATATAGTAAATCATATTATTTCAAGATGTATGTTTAACAAACATTGTCAATAACAAACAGCTGACAAATAAATGTAAGTTTCAAATTCAAACAGTGAGAAGAGGAAATCCGTCACTCGGGGGAAATAGAACCAAATTGTGCAGTCGTCAGCCACTTTCAGTTGAACTTTTATTCAAATAGATCGATGTTACATGAAGCAAAAAACATATCATAAGTATTTGAATATATTCTGATATCTTAACGAGATCCTTTTTCTACCGAGTAAACTCAATATCATCTTTCGATTTGTTATATATGTATATGTGTGTACTCCCATTTGTCTTAAATCCGGCTTTTGTTACGTACTGCAGTACACAACCTACTTGGAGGCCGAGGGGATTGTAGGATATAGGTTCTGTTTTTATTCGTATTGTGTCAAAACATAACACTTAAAGGTTGCCATGTAAGTAGGCACACTCTAAAAGTGCGTGGTGTATGTGTAGGATTTAGAGTTTCGGATTTTATGAGGAATAAGAACTGAGTATAGATTTTATTAAGATAACAAGTTATACCAATACTGCGTGGTTCAAATTCCACTATATCCTATAGGCCAATCTTGAATGAATAAACAACAGTTTATTCAGTCCATCATTCGATACATTGCAAATATAAAATACAGTACAAGTTAACACCACACACAACAAAAATATATCTCAATATAAGCGCCAGATGCACAAATATATTACAATACAAGTACAAAATGCATATTAACAAAAATACGTGTATATATTTACATTATAATTAGGTAATAAAAAGAGTTCAATTTCCCTAGCTATAGCGCTATTAATAAATGTTTTCTTTTTTTAATAGTCAACAAACAATGCTTCACTTGTTTATGATCCACACTCACTCTTAGCTATATTATATTAAACAATAGAATAAATTATAGTAAAATCTGGCCGAGAGCAGTTTTCTCGATAATGATTGTTTAGAATGAATCTCATCAACAAGTAATGTGCCTCAGAATCGTTTATAAATGTTTTATGTCAGTTCTATGTTCAGTTGTATTGTATCATATAGTAAGTCTAAATTTGCTAAATTATTTGTAATAATGTTAGATAGTTGAGCTCCTTGTAATGGTAGACAACATTGTAATTCTTGTCATAATGTATTACATTGTTGCAATACATTGAAAAAGTTTAAGATACGTAGTCTACATTAATCCAAAGCAAGATTTACAACTTTTTATAACAATCCAAAAATCCATATTTATTCATTTATTCGTATAATATAGTTTTAGTGATTAATCGTTCCTATTACTATACTGGCTTTGAGACGTTAGTGAATATTACTAAACTTTTTTCCTCCATATGTTTTATAATTGACTTGACATTCCTACAATTAAGTGGCCCCATCATTAAATGCACCATTTTACAAAACATAGCCTAATTTGGCTGTTTTTACAATATCAAATGTAAATGAACATTATTAAACATATACTTCATTATCAACTAAAAATAAATATAACAATAATAAGTTGTAGATACTAGGCCCAGCTGGAAAGATAATATTTTAAAGAAGAATGTTAAAAAAAAATAAATAAATAACTCTAATATTAGCAAAATCACTAATGAAAGACAGACGTTAATTAAACAGATGCAAAGATAAATCCATATCAAAGCAAATGAAACAAGATAAACCTCTAACAACAATTATATAAAACAAGATAAACCTAAAACAACAACAAAACAAATAACAATATTACGTTATAACGGCAACAATTTATATGTTTATAAATAATAAAGATATGAGACTTATTGGGGAAACTAAAATATTTTCCTGAAGACAGCATATACACAAAGTAACTTACCGATAAAGAACAGTACTAGACATAATATTATAACAATAACATAACATTATAAATAAAGTATTATTGAGATAATCTGCAATAACAAGCAACAATAAATTAATATAAAAATTGTTTAGTAACTTAACAGCAACAAAGCTACTTTCTTTTTTAATAATTCTATGGGCTAACCAAAGATATCAAAAGCAGAACAGACCTTATTCCCAGTCCTCATTATCCTTGGGTTGGTGCTGTATTACTGGTAGTTTGTCCGAAAGTGGTTTCATAATATAGTCAGGAAAATAAATCAATAAAGGGACCTTTTTCGTTAATTCACTACCACTATTCTGGTTAAGCTATGTTAGGTTTGGTTATGTTATGTTATGTTAGGTTTGGTTTTGTTATGTTAAGTTTGGTTAGGTTATGTTGTTTGGTTAAGTTATGTTAGGCCTAAGGTTATGGTAGTGAATTTACGGAAACAATTCAATAAAGTTTATTGAAATTATAGAATAACCTGATAAATTACTGATAAACAACGCTCAATAGATGTAAATTTTCCGCTCTCTGTATCTTTTTTTTATAATTGATACTTTTGCTAAAATTGTTTTTTATTAGTAACCAATTTGTTTGGAGGAAGTGAAATTTAACAAAAACAATAAACAAACGAACACTAATAACATGTGAAATAAATAAACGCTGCTAAAACATATACTTTAAAATAAATGCAGTTCCAGCATGGGAAATATAAAACTACTGTTTGAAGTAGCAGTGGACGAGTGTTTGAACTTGTCCGAGTAAATACGCAAATGGCCAAGCTGACGTTCATATATTTACTTTTAAAACAATGTTCACTCGTTTTGTGTCATAGAGATATCGTTGTGATTTAACTCTTTTGTATTTGGAACAATCCTGAACATGTTATTATAAATACAGTAAATAAATCAGGAAATGCATGAATCAAGTATATAAAAGTGTGTTTTTTAGAAGTCCTTATGAAACTATTGTCATTATTACCGAAAAAATCTTCCTAAAACAATAAATCATCAACGATATCTATAAATATAACTGTCAAGTACCATTGATTGACTGATCATGGTTTCTATCCTTAAAGGCTAAACCATGACATTTGCCATATTCTTTATAGGGTTTGGATACGTACTAGAAGAAGATTAAAATAATTTCACTCAGAGCTAAATTGAGGTAGACAATATATCTCCCGATATCGACCAATCAGAGCTTTTGTTATCGTTCATTATAAGAGAGCTTAGGCCAGTGCAACTTGACGTAATAGATTATTTTTTATCAATGTAAGCATACAATGTAAAGAAGATAACATTATTATATAAGCGAGTGACGGAGTTGCCTTACAAAGCATTTAAAGATGTCTCTTAGTAAACGGTAGGTTATAAAAGGGCTATCTCAGTGATTATACTGAAACAAAAATTAGTTATCTCTTCTTGTTAATGATGTTAATGATATTATTAATTTAAGTATAACAAAAATCAGCTAAGACCTGTGATGTATACCATCAATAAAATGCCACTTGTATTTTATTCCATCATATTCAGCAACCACCCTCGATATTCTATTATCTACAGTCTAAATAATACAATATCACACCTTCCACGTGTGTTAGAAAGTCATACATATCAGACCTGTCACATGTGTTAAATAGTCTTACATACCTGCTATATGTGTACTATAGAGTCGTTCGTACATATCATTCCCGTTAATATTTTTGGAGTGTCAGAAATATTTTACGTACAGTAAAAATAATGTTTAGCCACCTACATATCAGTAAAAGAACGGAGAGACCAGAATAGAATATGTAAAATACAACAACCATCACGAAGGTTGTTATTGACCTTAAAACATCCGACAGCTGTGCAGTGACACTCTAACAATTTCTCAGGAAGTTATGTTCTGAATGTATGAATCTAACTCCTTCTGGCTGTTATTGTATTGTTCTGTATTGTTCTACAAACAATATAGAACGTTCTTTTTCGTTGGTTATTTTTAAATTAACTATAACACTTATATCATTATTTATACATTTATTTGGGTATATTAAAAAAGAAAAAACCCTAATGGGACTGTCATGCTGAAAGTTGACGTCAAAAAGGTGTTTCCAAGTATTTTTGTGAAAGAATACAACCAGTTCAACGATGTGAAATAATAAATAAAATAGATTTTTATTTTTAGATTTTAATGCAATTCTTTAATTTTATTTATAGATAAATCGGATCTTTTCCGTTATACGTATACCACTATTTAATGTCGGATCTTTTCCGTTATGTGTCAGCAATCCCAAAATATTTCCATATACATCGCGCCGCGGCAGTTATGGTTAGGTTAGGTTAGCATAGCCTATTGTAGAATGTTTTTACAAATTACAGGTTCATTCTACAATATAATAACCTAACCTAACCATAACTGCCGCGGCGCGATGTATATGGGCGGCCTCGATGTATTGGGATTCTAAAGGTTGAAAATGAGGAAAACATGTTTTAAATCAATAAATTGAATACCGTGTTCCGTTATTTATACCAAACAATGGTTAAAATGTATTATTCAATATATTTAAATAGTGGTATACGTATAACGGAAAAGATCCGATAAATCTTAAATAATCATAGAAATATCCAATAAATTAGTGATCTATCGATATTTTATGGTTGACTTAAGTTTTATTCAACTCATTACAAAATATCTTGTTAGCTATTGATTTTTACAAAGTTATACCAAAGTCTAATTACAATGTCTACTCAGGTAATTTTAAAAAGTTATGTATTCTTATTTATGTATTTATAAAATTTCCAAAGAAGAGTTGAGCTGTTAAATATATGACAACACAAAATATACCATTGCTTTGATCAACAAGTATATATATAAAAAAATATATATATATAAAATATGTATATATATGTATATTGTATATAATAGATAGAGAATCAAATCAGCATGTTGTATAAATAATATAATACATAACAGTGTTGAGAGCTTTTTTTGGCAGATAACCATTAAAAAAAAGGGACATTTATTATCATATCTTAAGGTATCGTATGATACTAGAACTAAAATTATTATAATTTGAGAGATAGATTAAAAAAAAAGTTAACGAGGGAGATGATTCCACAAACACAAGAAATTTTGAAGTGTCACAACACAAGAAATTAGTCTCTAGTAAGTTTTTGGTTTCCAAATCTCCACAAAAAGAATCTCCACTGATGAGTTTTTAAGCAATATATAACACAAGCCGACAGTCATTGCTTCACTACTGGGTGGTTCTCTACGCTTGCTTATCCCTCTTTTCGTGGTTCTCTCCAAACCATAATTTCAATATAAAACTCAGCCTGCTATCGTTCTCCTATATAACACAATTATATAGTATAGAAAACCTCAAAAGTATAATTTGGAGGGTGTTTAATAGTAAAATCAAATCAAAGTTAGTAGAAATGGCCTTAAATACTTCACTATGGAAATAAACTACACAAGATTTTGTGTCATGTTTATGTTTTTGTATCAGCTGTTTTAATCAAATCATTAAATCAATGCCAATTTTACTATTTTTACCTGTTAAGAATGGAATTTCAATAATACTTCCTTAGACGGTCTCTATGATAAAAAAAACTAATCTCCCTCAAAAGTTCACCATAATCTGTTCAGTAATGGTAGAGTTTTTTTTTTTTTTTTTTTTTTTTTTTTTTATTATTAATGTATTTCATTAAATATTATGCAAATCAGGTTTTTTAGAAATACTTTTTATATATAAGATTCAGGAAAACACTATAAACGTAATAATGAAATGTAAAATAATCTCGGATAGTATTTCTTAGATAGAAGTTTTTTATAACATTACTGACTAAGTGATCGACATGTGTACTATGTTTTTAAAGAAACAATTTCAGATTTAGCGTGCCATTCGACATGACAGAAAAGTGTTCACTTTAGTGGCCCCTAGAGTGAAACCCAACTATGTTATGAGTGGACACTAACTTATACTATTAATAGACTGTCAATCCAAACCTAAGCTGCTGGTCAAGGTGGCTCCGAAGTACCGCTATAGACTGGGTCAACTTGCGACTCAGTGCGGGCTCGGCAGTCAATAGAAAGTAACGTTCAGAGCTATTTGAAGAAGTGACTCTTAGTGTTAGCGGACCAGTGCAATATGACAGTCTTTTGATCTGTAGAAGGTTTGGTCGACAGGAAATGGCCACTGGTCTCGGTAAGAACTAAACATTTATCTAGTTTTTTTTGTGAAGTTATAAACTCTTTAAGGTTCTGTTGTATATACTTGATGGAATAACGTTGGGTTTAAAGAAGAACACATTTTTAAAATTATTCCACAATTTTTTTAATTTAAATAGCGCTTTCGCCGGGTTTTAATTAATTAATTTAAACCTTAATTTAAATTTAAGGTTCTAGGGATGGCTCTTACATAATGATAGATTATTTAGCTTACGCTCACAAAAAATTGTTTAAAATATCACGATAATTGAATGAAGATAACAAGTGGGTGATTTATTAAAAAAAAACAGTTCCATATTTATACGCAGTTATTTAATTTGTATAAAAGCTTGCACTCCAACGTAGCCGGAACTTTAGTGTACGTGTTGTGATATTGTAGGTTATATGCTATGTTCTAAGTCATACAGACACCGTCATGGTGTCAGATTAATAATTACTATCAATGTAGACACTACTAGAGAAGTGTCTGGGGTTTCCATTTTGCGTGCTGTACAGGCTTAGGATGGATTCTTTTGAATATAGCTAAATATCAGCTTTGTTAGTATTAATTATAATATTTTTTCACACATTTTTTCGTTACAAAGAAATCAATACAAATAAATATTATATTGAGAAGATCTCCACACGGGCAAAGCCTGTGTGTGGAGGTCGAGTTCCAGTCAATTAAACAGTTTTTTTTTAATCAAACACTTTACCATTAGTTTATTATTAGCTTACATTTCAGAAGATTAAAATATACTAACTTATACTAAATTATACTAAATATATATTAAAATATACTAAATTATACTAACTAATAATATAGATAGCAAAAAAATTAAACAAATAAGTTGGTACTAAAATTATTTATTATTACTGAATATATATCTGGCAGTACAAACTAATATAATGTAATAACTTAAGAATTAAATTTAAAAAATGAAAAATCTTTATTGTAATAAAAAAAATGTTATAGTTAAATTGAGTGCCACATGCTATATGCCTGCCAGATACACTCATTCATGCACTAAGACTCACCACGAATGTTCATAGCTCATGATTATATTTAAAATAATAAATAGTTAAAATAACATTCATTAAATATCGAAAGTATACACATACGCGCAACCAAACATTTCACCACTCACGCACAATCACAACAAGCAAACATTCCAAAGCACCATTCAAACTTCCAAGTACTTGAAAAAAATCCTGCACACAATAAAACACAGTAAAATATTTGGAGCCTTATCTCTAGACATGACCATCACCGGCTGACAATCTGCGTGGTGTAGTGTGGCGTCAACATGGCACTAGATGCCTCCCATTTGAAATAGCCAAGTCATAATATTTTTCTTATATACATTTCAGCTGTATAACCCTAATATTTTCAACTGTTGTGGTAAATTTTGAAATATGATGTGGGCAATATAGAAATCATTTGTTGTATTTATTGTTTTTGTTACAAAAGGTGTACTTACGGCAATATTAGTTTGGTATCTGGTAGCATAATAATGATCTATTAATTCATACAAAGCGTAATTATTTTTAAAACTGTACATCAAAATAACTTTTATGAAAAGCTTTTTAATATCCAGCACTTTGATGGTGTCAAATAAATCTTCTGAAGGATACCTTAATGGTGTCCTCAATGCCACTTTCAAAATAGATTTTTGAGTGATAATAAGTAGATGAAGGTGTGATGTGTAAGCCCCACCCCACGCAATTATTCCGTACTGCAGCATCGATTGGATGTATGCAAAATAGACGGTTCTTAATAAATGAATATCTATAACTCTTGATAAAACATTAAACATGTACACACATCGTCTTAATTTATTATTTGTATAACGGACATGAATCACCCAAGTAAACCTATTATCAAACATAACTCCTTATTACTTGTAACTCTCGACTCTCTCTATGAGCTCACAGTCACATTGCACATCTCGAGCTCTTCAAGTGTGAAGCCTAAGCTCAAAAGGTCCGGGGTCATAAGCAGCCCTTAAGGCCACTGCCATGTACTTTGTCCTCCCCACATTGACCGTTAGCCGGTTCTGGTCAAACCAACGCTTGACAGTGAGCAGTCCATCCTCTGCTGGCCGTAGGGCCTCCTCGCAACTATCGTCCTCAAATAAAACCACCGTGTCGTCTGCATACAAATACATTTCATCCTTTTCTAAATTAATTTTGCTGATATTGTTTATGTATATTAAAAATAAAAGTGGCCCTAGGGTACTTCCTTGTGTAACTCCGTATTGAATGTTCTTTATCTTGCTGTTTGTACCATACTTTAAATACTGTTGTACCATACTTTGTTTCCTGTCCTTTAAATAATTTGTAAACCAATTTATGGCATTGCCTCTGAATCCTAATAATTCAATTTTTTGCAATAGTATATCTCTATTTAAAGAACCAACGGCTTTTGGCCAGATCAATAAAAGTTGTAATAATATGTTTGCTTCTATTTAATTTTGAATGAATTTGATTAGTTAATTGAAAATTACATCTATATAATTACGATATTTCCTAAAGCCAAATTGATTTCACATATTAAATGGTTTTTGAATAAATAGTCGGTTAACTGGATTTTGACGAATATTTCTAATATCTTACCCACCACGCTTAATAGAGAAATTGGCCTATACTCCAACCATAGGTAAACCTGAAATTTGGCCATAAAAATGATTTTCATATTGAAAGTAGTTGTTTGTAACACATATAGTCAGAAGTTCTAATATACAACAAAATGATAATCTTATTCTCTCTCTGAGATTATCATCTTGTTCTAGTAAATTCGTTGTTATTCTTATTAGAACAATTTATATATACTTATGGAACACGTACATATGTAAATAAACTAGTTACATCATAGCTGACTAGAATATCTTGACAATGATTCTGTATTTTGTTTATTTTCTCAATAAAGTCTTCTGAAATTTTTTAAATGAGATGTAGAATCACCAAATAAGGGATTTAGGATAACTCCATAACCTTTATGGAGAGGAGTGACTTTCACCACCTTAAAGGAATCTGGGAAGATTCCCTGAACTATACTGTTATTAACTACCGTTAATAGTGATTCCTTTATATGTTCATGATTATCTTTAATAATGTCCACAGTGATGTTATCCACACCCGGCGCAGACCCTTCTCTTACTTCCTTAACACACGCCTCCAGCTCACGCTCTGTGACTGGAACTAACCTCAACTCGGAGACTGCCGCGTGTGTCGCATCATCCACCACGCAATCCCCAACCGGCACCGCACTGGCTAACTCCTCGCCCACGTTTACAAAATAATCATTTAACATGTCCGCAACTTCAATGTTCTTATCTAATGCATTATTTGGTAATTGAAAATGTTCTGTTTCAATAAACCCCGTTTTTTTTCTTTTTTCCCGCAATATAACTTAAATATGTCCATAATCTCTTTGGATTATTTGCATTTTTTTATCTTGTCTTTGAAATATAATTCTTTGGCCCTTTTTAAAATATTACTAAGAATGTTTCTGTACGATCTGAAATTATTTAATAATTCAATGTTTAACGGTTAGTTTTTCTAATAAGCTGGTCTCTTGTTGCCGCTAATATTGTTCCTGATATTTTATCTACCAAATTCTGTGCAGATTTATTGACATCTTAACACTCAACTATATGGACCCAATTTATTTCCTTAGTTAAATTACTTATTTTATTGTTATTTATTTTTTATCTATAATACGTATCTTCAGAGGTCCTACTTAGCCTTAACACCCTCCATCCTGCCAAAACCATATAGCGGTCTGTTAAGCTGGATTCTATTACAGCAGAAGATATTTTATCCGTGTATTTGTAATCGGAACAAATGTGGTCGATGAGGTGTTGAGTGCGGGCTGTGACACGGGTCGGCTTATCGACACAGGACACAAACACTGCCCCGTACAACACGTCCAGGTAGCGGGCCCCTTTTTGCAGATCTATTATTCTCAGTTATGCAACGATTGTATATCCTATCAGCCAGTGTGTCCGGGTTCTGGGTCTTCCATCACAATATCGTTCACGGTCATCTATGAACCGTTCAAGGTCACTATCTAAAGAAGGGCTTCTGTACACAGCTAATAGAGTAAACCACTCACTGCCAAACGCCATGTCCAGCACAAGACTAGTAGCTCCATATAAAAATAAATCTGTACATGTGACATTAAATTTATTATTGATATAACACATAATTTTGGTTCCTTTTATGTGAGTTACAATAAGATGCACAGCCCTTCAACTCCGTTAAATAAATATCCTCCTTCTCCAACCAAGTCTCTTTAAGAAGTATTATGTCTTTTTTAGACTCCATTTCACTCAATATTACTGTAAACTCCTCAACATTTTTTTGCATAACTTCTACTATTAATATGTAGAAAACTAATTGCATTAAATAAACTATTACATGCATCCCTTTCCAACTCACTCAAATCGTTACATTCTACACACGACACACTCCTGTAATCATTCACCCATTCAGTCACTCCAATATCCATTCACTTTCATTCAGTCCCCGCCTCAACCCATTTATACTACACATTCATTTTAAAATCCGCACAAGATAACTTAATGTTTGCTTTCTCTCATCTATCGCTTAACATGTGATATTTTGCCGGAAATAAGTACAATACTACGTGGTTTGAGTTCCATAGAAATATATAGGTACAATTTTTAGTTTCCCTCTAATGTGGTGTCAATGACTATATTTGTTCATTTCAATATCACTCACTACCCATCTTCATCCATAACTTGATTATTTGCGTATTTTTAATAAATAAATAAAATAAAAATAGTTTAAAGTATAATTAAGTTATCTATTTAAGTCTATAATCTAAACTCTTGCTAATTAACTTAAAAAGATATCTCTTTTATTAATAGATAGACACTAAAATAGTCCATGGTATATTCATTGTTTGATACAATATAAGTTAAATTTAAAATAAATTATTGTATTACAGCAGGATTGGCTAAAACTGGGTTACTGGTGAGAGATAGATCTTGAGTCAAGATAAAAATCAAAGAGGGTCTGTTTCCAAATAGTTGGCAGTGAAACAAGCCTCCTCTTACCCCGCTAACATCCTGGGGCTGTTGTAAGATTTATGGCGTAACAATAATTGCTTTTCCAGTCGAGTTGTGTTTTCATAACAAACGTTGCGCTTCTTTTAACTGCTCCGTCAGTTTGAACAGCTCATAACGCAAACCAGAAAATATGTATTTTAGAATGTGATTTTTAAATAGTGCAGTTTTGTTTTTATTGAATTTTTATTAAAATCCCCGTAATGAAGTATTGTTTTAAGGGGTTAGTTCTGTATAAAAATTATTTCACGTTACAACTGATTCCTATTCACATATAAAATATAACAATTAAAACACACCAATGAACAATATTTGAATAAAATAAAATGTTAAGTACAAAATACTTGTGTACTAGATTATAAATAATAACTATAAAAATAAATATCTTTATTTTCAAATAATAATTATTTACAAAATGGCGAATTTAAGGCCACTAGGCCATTTCTTACAAATAACCCTAAAACAAAATACTAAGACATACTCTTTTGTAATAGGTTTGTACTACTAAAGAGACTAATAATAAAACACATCCAAAGCAATACCTAGTGTAATTAAAATGAAAAGAAAAATTTATTAATTTAACATAAAAGTAGAGAAAAAAGATAAATATGTGTTTATGTACATAACCATCTCTTGTCACAGAGCCAAATCCAGGTAACGTAAAAAAAACTCCATATCTGCTCAAGGATTGCATGAACACCAGCTAATTTCGCCTAAAAGAAATGCAGTGGACTCTCATTAACTATGTGATCCATAGTTTGAACTCACTATGGAACACAAACTGTGATTATTGAAATTTATTTCCAATAATCTACTTAAAACTATTGATTAAATGTATGAAATGTAACTATTTATTGAACAATAATGTGCCTTATTTAAATGTGAAATTCATGCTTTTACATTAAAAATTAATAATTTGCCTTCATATGGAAAGGCTGTTTTGTTTTACTGTCGTTCAAAATGAGATGTTATCTCTTTCATCTATTCAAAATAAAACACTTCCATAACATTTCACAACATACACAAATTCATTTAAAAAAATGAGTTTAATGTTCAGTTAAATGTTGCACGTAAATTAATTTTCCTTAACCACGTTTCCACTTCCCCCTCCAGACCAAAGCGTACGTGATGTTTCACTCTCAATTTTATAAAATTGAATACAATTCAAACTAAACGGTTCATTTTGTAATTAACCAAAGATATTAGTTAGCAATGACATTATTTGTAGGCCATAATTAAGTGCGTTTTTTTCCATTTGTATAGCCACAAACAATGCAACTAATAAAATCAAATAAGATATTGGTATTTTATTTCGTTTTAATAATATAAATTATTTCCGATTAAGTATGAAGACAACGTATTTTCGAAAATTTGTTATCAAAATCTTGTGTACATGTAAAATAGTGGTGTTACTTAATTATAAGACCAGAATTTATTATAATACATTTGGCTTAGCTATTGCAATGTAATGTAAATGTAATTGGTTGCAATGAAACATTTTAAATAAAAACTACACTGGCTTAAGTAGAACTAAAACCTACCTATTTAATATAAACAAGAGGACAACAAGCTTAATTCAACATAGCAGTCAACTAAGTACTCTCTTACTTTATAATATCCGTATGTTTTTCATCTCATGTACTTCAAATTGATATTTATTTTCAAGAACTATTGAATACTTATGTTATTTTTTAAATTAAAAAAATAATATCAATACCATAATTATATATCGAAACTTAGATGCGAATTTATTTTCAAATACGAATCCTGTTTGCCATCAAGATATGTGACATCAGATTAATTCTTCTTATTTTTGTATCTGTTTTATGGGCGCGTGAATAGTCAACGTGTGTTTCTCTTATTAGTATTTTTTAGCGGTTTTTATGAGTTTTTACAACTGTTTATCATAGATGTGTTGTGCATAGTGATATGTCGATTACTGTTTACAAATATTGTTGTCAAAGTAAATATTATATGTTATTTTAATAATTCCATCAACATAAGTAATTAGTTTAATCAGAATAAAACTTTTTAAGGAAATTTTTCAAACCCTTTGATAGTTCACGATTACTACATCAATTGTAAAAATTACCTTAGATAGTTTACTTAAAATCATTACTCAGATACGAATGGTTGTATATAAGGTAAAGACTAACCTCTTTTTAAGTTTCTGAGCCTCCCAATCAACGAATCAATGGATTGAGAAATATTCAGAATTTCTGTAGGTCGACACACAACGCTCACCACCGACGTATAAAAATGCGTCATTCTATTTCTGTCACATAACTTTCTAGAATCCCAATAACTTACATTTGAACATTCTAAAATATAGACCCTTCTTACAAACTGATGTTGGTGTTTTCCTTAATCAATAACAATATCATTTACAAATAAATGATAGTGATAGTGCTTTGAACATTCAAAGTGAGGTGTAGTTACTTGTTAAACTTATAAAATAATTGTTTCTTGCTATAATGTAGTTTTTGAATTTTAAGACTTTTTCTAGTAGAACTTATAAAACCTATTTGTGTCAGAACCTTGATACCTCTGAAAAGAAACGTAAAATATGTTTGAACTTATAATGATGTTTAATTAGCTACAATCTTTATGGATGTTGTCGATCCTATACATCCATAAATTAAAAATAAGAATGTTATACTAAATGAAATAACTTGTTCTACTACACAAGATATTTTGTTTTAATTTTCTCATCATTATTATATTGTTTGGGCTGACCTGGTCTTATTCAAACTAAAACATTGCCAATATACAGTATATTTGTTTTTTAATATACAATTGATACACAAGTGTATTCTACTTACTCTTCTACTCCCGGGCTTAATTTCTGCGTCTAGTTTAATATTTGATGAAGTAACAACAATGTTGATAGCCCCAATCTAGTTTGAGTTGATGAAATAATTACAAAGGATTTTTAATATATTGAAATTGTTTGATGTAATTACAGAGGCTTTACTAGTGGTGTAGTTATTTAATCTAGTTTATTTAGAAGAAAAATATTTAAAATGTGGGTGCTCAGAATTGTGCATGCGATCTGCTTGGTGAGCATAAACATTTATACTACGCCTATAGGACAGTTTCACACTGTCTGGGCTGCGTTATTGACTACAGACTGTAAAAACAAGAAGACCGTTCGTTTAAATGTGTCCTGTGAAACAAATATTCCTGTTCAGTGAAATTAGTTAATTTTAGATTTTCACAAGTGGCACCAGTGGTCTTTCTATCTCTGTATCTCTCTAGTACATAGCTAATAGTGCCTAACATTCATACGATCACCTATTTTAAACCATTCACCGTAAAATAGCAGACCATACGTACGCTTACAGCAAATATATTTATCTTTGACTGTACTTTTCTATAGTCAATGACCGTATGATGGTACTGACCTTAGTGTGTGACCTGTCAAAACAGCCAAACAATTACATAATTTCAAACAGCAGTTTAATATTCCATTAAAGATTGAAGTTAGTAACAAGGCTCATCCTTGTAGACATGTATCAAGGCTCATCCTTGTAGACGTGTAACAAGGCTCATCCTTGTAGACGTGTAACAAGGCTCATCCTTGTAGACGTGTAACAAGTCTCATCCTTGTAGACGTGTAACAAGGCTCATCCTTGTAGATGTGTAACAAGGCTCATCCTTGTAGACGTGTATCAAAGATCATACTTGTAGACGTGTATCAAGGCTCATCCTTGTAGACGTGTAACAAGGCTCATCCTTGTAGACGTGTAACAAGGCTCATCCTTGTAGACGTGTAACAAGGCTCATCCTTGTAGACGTGTATCAAAGATCATACTTGTAGACGTGTATCAAGGTTCATCCTTGTAGACGTGTAACAAGGCTCATCCTTGTAGACGTGTAACAAGGCTCATCCTTGTAGACGTGTAACAAGGCTCATCCTTGTAGACGTGTATCAAAGATCATACTTGTAGACGTGTATCAAGGCTCATCCTTGTAGACGTGTAACAAGGCTCATCCTTGTAGACGTGTAACAAGGCTCATCCTTGTAGACGTGTATCAAAGATCATACTTGTAGACGTGTATTAAGGCTCATCCTTGTAGACGTGTAACAAGGCTCATCCTTGTAGACGTGTAACAAGGCTCATCCTTGTAGACGTGTAACAAGGCTCATCCTTGTATACGTGTATCAAAGATCATACTTGTAGACGTGTATCAAGGCTCATCCTTGTAGACGTGTATCAAAGATCATACTTGTAGACGTGTATCAAGGCTCATCCTTGTAGACGTGTAACAAGGCTCATCCTTGTAGACGTGTAACAAGGCTCATCCTTGTAGACGTGTAACAAGGCTCATCCTTGTAGACGTGTAACAAGGCTCATCCTTGTAGACGTGTATCAAAGATCATACTTGTAGACGTGTATCAAGGCTCATCCTTGTAGACGTGTAACAAGGCTCATCCTTGTAGACGTGTATCAAGGCTCATCCTTGTAGACGTGTAACAAGTCTAATCATATTACGATTCATATTTATATATATTTTTTTAACATATTTTCTCAGAGTTACATGAATGAATATGATGTTTTAAACAATTCCAATGTATAATACAAACAAAGGGTGGCAGTTGTCAAACCACTACTGGAAAGACGATAGTCTTTTAGTAGACATACAATTCTACCGTCAGCATGCTGAAATATGTTATATTTCAACCACTTTTTGTTATAAAATGAGTCAAAGGGAATACTTAATGATTTTTAAAGAGCCAATCATGATGACCTTGATAGTGTAGTATTTTAATTAAAAGTCGTCAAAATATACATTTCACGTTTTACAATTTTAACTGTAAAAAAAGTAAAAAACTTAAATACTAATGGTTTACAAAACTACATACACCTCACGTATCAACTTATCCCATCAACTGTGATTCGATGTAGAAATACTGTCCATGTAGAAATGCTTGGTTTTGGAATTTTTTTAAGAGCGAAATATACCCCTTAAAAAATATTCCTAGAATGAAAATTATTTACTTCAATCAAATAAACTCTAACAAACAGTTTGGAGTCAGTAAGATTTGCTGGAATATATTTCTTTTTTTTATTATTATTTTATATATAACTGTATTAAAATCCTAAAGATATCCATACTATCATGTGAAAATGATAATAAATGATAAGGGCGGAAGCCAAAAAGAAAGTGTTGTTCGGTAAAGAGAAAACAATGTGGGATTTTTCATTGTTTATAAAATTCCAGTGAAACAATATTCTGGTTCATGCTGTTTAACATTATTCATATTTTACAGTTAGAACAATCAAATAATAATAGCCTACAATCACTGAATAACTGTCAAACGTTAATAAAACTGATAAAATATATTCAAGAACACGAATGTTCACTAGTACAGTAAAACTTAAGGCATGATAAAATTGTATTTGAAATACAAACCACTAGGTTACTTGTTCAAACAAAACTGGTTTAGAATACACAGAGTGTTCAGTGTTACCATTGTCCACATGTGATAGCTACACTGAATTAATTATATGATGACCTATCCCACTTCAATGTTAATATTGTTTGAAATAAATCTACACATCATTCTATGCCAATTTATTATTTTGTTCTTTTTAATATTATCTCCTAAAGTGTAAATACGTAATTTATGTACAAACATAATTTATTTATATTTGAAACTATAGTCAAAATTATTATTATAATATAAGTTATTTAATTACGAATTGTAAAACGGCAATAGAATGTAATTTTTCGTCCTAAAACGTTTACAATTTCACGTTAGTTTAAAGTGTTTTAGTTAATCGTATATGTCTTATAAAAAAACGTATATCTAAAAATATATATTTGGAAACAATTATTTGTCGAATATTTTTCAAGTATTTAAGTTTTGATATAGTTTATATATATCAAAAGTATATATCAAAATATATATCAAAAGTACTGTGATTACACGGTAAGTAAAATTATATATATATATATAATTTTACTTACCGTGTAATCACAGTACTTTCCGTTAACTCACTACCATTACCATAATGTAGGCCAACCAAAACAAACCTAACATTACTTAACTAAACGTAACATAACCTAACCTAACCAAACTTAACAGACCTTAATTAAACAATTAAAAAAGATCCTACAATAAAAATTTTAAGAACTATTAAAATTGAACTTAAATATTTTGAAAATGAACTTGGAAAACCTCGTCATAAAACTAAGTCCACAATATTCTAAACCCCCTCATCTTTATGGACTTCCTAAACTTCACAAAGATTTAATTCCCCTGAGACCCATAGTAGTAAGTTCGATTGATTCACTTACATATAAATTATCAAAGTTTTTGTTACCCATCCTAAATCCCTTATTTGGTGATTCTACATCTTATTTAAAAAATTCAGAAAGATTTATTGAGAAATAAACAAAATACAGAATCATCGTCAAGATATTCTAGTCAGCTATGATGTAACTAGTTTATTTACATATGTACATGTTCCATAAGTATATATCAATTGTTCTAATAAGAATAACAAAGAATTTACTAGAACAAGATGATAATCTCAAAGAGAGAATAAGATTATCATTTTGTTTATATTAGAACCTCTGACTATATGTGTTACAAACAACTACTTTCAATATGAAAAACATTTTTATGGCCAAATTTCAGGTTTACCTATGGCTGAAGTAATAAGTCCAATACTAAGTAACATTTTTATGGATGGTTTTGAAAAAATTGCATTTACTAACTGGAATCCAAAACCAAAAATCTGGCTCAGATATATTGATGACATTTTTTTGTATAATTTAAATGTACAGTGCATAAAAGTGCAGTTTTAAGTAACCAAAATCTAAATTAGGATTCATTTTTACATTTTTCTTTATTTAGGAGCTGTTACATAGGGGACTTATAAGTACTATTATATTATTATTATATGTACAGCCTGAAGGCAAAGTATCTGATATGACTGATTGACCATTGAAATTTAATGAAAAATGATAATTTTGGGAGGAAAATAGTGTCCCTGGAATAACCAAAAAAAGCGCATTCATATTACTTCTTCTAATTATTAATGAAATAAATATTATGAAAATACCAGTAATTGATCAACTTAATGAATCTTAAGCATCTACAGTCTAAAGTTTCGTTAAAATATTAAAGTATATTTTATTTAACTATGGGAAACATGAGAGATATTGTAAAAACTATTTTAGGATTGTTTTTATTTAACTACATAGCTATAATCTTATTGTTTTCTAATTAACTGACAAAATAAACAGTAAAAAAATTTGATAGTTATGAATAAACGTTGGATTTATAATTTGTCTTGTTTAGTATGCTTCTTTTACTTTGATATCTATAATATATATATATACATATATATATATATATATATATATATATATATATATATATCATAATTGACTGCCAACTCGTTCAACCACTTGATAAACATTATTTGAAATAGTTTTTTTTTTACATTTAACCCCGTAAAAAGGTTAACAATATGATTTTATAGGAACATTCACCTAGCATTTTACTAATAGCAATTCAATTTTTTTTATTAAATTGTACAAATTTTTTTAACTGCATCCTGATGATGAATAAATATTACATAAGTTAAAGATAAAAATAATGTTTTATCAGTTTGGTAATCTAGATACTTCCCATTTGTTCAAATGCTCAGACCATAGGATTTATTTTATTTAATATATTATATATAAGGAGACTTTAAGAACTAAGTCTCATAAAATATCTAAACTTTACTAAAATAAGTATTACATTGTAAAAGTAATACAATTGTCACTTTTGAATAGCCAAGTTTTCATTCTCAGACAAAAGTAATTTACAAAGAGACGCAATAAGTAATCGAATTCTTATTATTTGGGATTGTATTATATTTAAAACATTGTAGATTAATATATGATTAAATTATATTTAAAGATATTTAATTGCTGTGTTGCCTTATAGATAGCTCATAAAAGCATTATTAATCCATCAAGCAAGACAATAATGGTCGGCAGTTCATTGTTGGAAGATACCGTTACTTTACTAACTGGAATCCCAAACCAAAAATCTGGCTCAGATATTTTGATGACTTTTTTTGCATAATTTAAATGTACAGTGCATAAAAGTGCAGTTTTAAGTAACCAAAATCTAAATTAGGATTTATTTTTACATTTTTCTTTATTTAGGGGCTGTTATATAGGGGAATTATACGTACTATTGTATTATTATTATTATAACTATTATATGTACAGCCTGAAGGCAAAGTATCTGATATGACTGATTGACCATTGAAATTTAATTAAAGTTGAAATTTAATCTATATTCAATTAGTTACATATCTGGAAACCATAATAGAATTAGCCATCATACAACCATCATACTTTTAGGAGGATTTACTTTCAGCCTTCCTTTACTCTCAGTATATTAGTTAATATTATCATTATTACTATTTCTTTTTTTTTTATTGTTTAGAATTGTAATGGTATATGTATGTGTTGACAATAAGATTGTATTATATTTTATTACCACATTTTATTTTCGATTTTTTAGTTAGTTTATTCAGGCCAAACTCCCGAATTTTATCTAATATATTAATTTTTTATTAAGTGTGTTTGATCACTATATAGCAGCTTTGATCATTTTTGTTTTGTTTTGTTTGAATCTGTTAACTACTGTTATAGTTTGTGTAATTTAATTATAAACTCCTCCAATCAGACTTTGTCTGGGAGGATCAAACTTTATTTCTATATGAACTACTTCTACTTTTATTTATTTATGCACTTTGTTCGGATTATGCTTATATACTTTTGTATTTGCTTATTTACATGTGAATTATATGTTTAATATAATATATTATAATGATATTGTTACTATCAAGAAATAAAGTTCTGTTCTATGCTATATAAAATTTAAATATAACAATAAGGGCTTTAAATCACTGTATCTTAAGTTATTATGTCCCTTCTTTAGGAGGATAAATAAGAGTCATGAATTACTTCCATTAAAAAATGTATGTATTTTCTGATCAAACCAAACCCTATTTTATCTTGGGGAGGGATCATTGATCCTCAAAATAACAATATAAGTGGAAATAGTTGTACATTTATATTCATATATTTAGATGTAATTAATCTTATTGCTGATTTTAAATATACAGACAAGAATTTTAACAAATGTAATATTTATATTTTTCCATTCTGATATTAGAAAATAAATTATATATAAATATTCTATACATTCAAGTTTACAAATGCCAGTAACAAAGGAAACAATAAACATTTGTCTTGAACAAACCAACAGAATTACACAACTAACTCCAAAAACTAATTTCCCTGGAGTCTCCATTCAGTTCAATAATCACAACATTTCAGCCCTGCAGAGAATGCTTTGTTATTTCCAAATAATGGCGTAATCAGTTATTGGCTACACTTTATCAATAATATCTTGCTATTCTTCTGTTCAATTAATTATGTAAATAAATACCACAGTTAAATCATGTTTATCACTTTGAAAAAAAAATAATTTGTAATAAGTGTGAACTGATAGCTCTCTAATACAGTAATGATGTATCATAATACTAGTTTATTTTTATTTATTTATTTTTTATCTATTCATAAGACGCCAATCGTCAAGATATGGGCGAATATGGATTTCGAATGAGTGTGATGAGTGTAGATGAGTGAATGTAGTCATTGTTACAAACTAAGGCCGACTACTCCTTAGAAAGTGTCATTAATGAATAGCCCAATGACAAATGAACAGCCGGTGATTATCAGCTGATCGTTCTCAAAATGTATTGACTCTGATTGGGATCGAACTGACAACCTTTAGCACATAAAGCTGAAATTGAACCAACTACGCTACCGACCAATTTGAAAACAGTCAGACTCAAAAATATAAAGTAAACAAAAAAACATATATTACTATAAAAAAATATCAACTAAATGTTCTATTTAAGTTCCTTCTTCGCTACAGACATAAGCGTAAAGAAGGAAGACAGACTTCGTTAGAATAATAGTTCAAGTCAGATGATTTTATCGTAAGAAAACATGATGTAAAATAATTGATTTTATATGTACAAAGATAGATGTCTCAATCAATGCTAAATTTCATATATCTGATTATCATCTGTTTTGGGGTCCAGCAGTGCAGCGCTATAGTAGTCCATGGTGGAACGGTGTAGGCCTATATAATGGTAAGACATATTGAACGAACAGTAGAATCACACCACACGAAATTATTCAATTATTAGCACAACTGTTCCAATTAGATTAGAAACTTATTTGTAAGTAATACACACAATTAACCTCTCAATGCATGAAATATTTTTAATAATATAAAATAATATCTGATTTATTATCTATGCATTTCCATTAAAATAGATAATATGTATGTATATACTCATTTTTCCTATATTAGATGAAATGGGTTTATTTAACAAGTGATTCATCAAGCAACAGTAGATTTAAATATTTTATTTTCTAAAATGGACTAATACCAATATTTGTCAATAGTATTTGGAATATTAAGACAAATATAATAGTATTTTTCACAGTACCATAACCTCTTTATAGTAATAACCCTATCAAAATTGTTTCTTTCTTTACTTTTTTTAAAGAAAAGTAGGTTGAAATTATTGCACTTAGTAAAAGTAAATATTCGGGTAACTTGATCTTTAGCCTAATATTAATTGCTTATTTCTTTTGTTTCTTTTTTCTGGTCCTTTTCATCTTAGCGTGAGTTTTGTCAACATAGTATGCCGAAGCTGGTCCCACATTATTTTCTACCTTATAAAGATCTTCTTCAATCTCCATTTTAAATTTAGCGACTCTCTCCGTCTCCATCTCCGCCTCCGCCTCCGTCTCCATCTCCGCCTCCGCCTCCGTCTCCGCCTCCGTCTCCACCTCCGTAGTGAATGAGTGTGATGAGTGTAGATGAATGAGTGTAGTCATTGTTACTAATTGAGTTCAACTTAGCTCAGAAAGGACTATTTATTAATTAACTTCTATTGCTTCCCAGTATCCTTGTATTCACAAACGTTGCATAATAAACAAAATGAGAGAATATATTGCTGTATCACGATGGATTGGTTGCATGTCTCAGTAGTAGAAATGAGTGTTTTTACCCCTTATTTTACAAATCTTTTTCCCATTATACTACTTCATTTCTCCTTGTGGTTCAGCACAGTTAAATTAAATTATGGTGGCTAATATATAAACTCAACTATCAATCCACTATATTCCTTTTACTTAATGCCAGTTTACATCTGTCTTTACTTCCTCTTTACATCCTTTTATCTTCTTTTAGTAGCTGATCAGTTAAAAACGAAATATATGTAAAACAATCTGTTCTAATTATACCCAACGCATAAAAGCTCAACCGGCAGCAAGAACACAATAGTGTGAGAAAAACTACTACCAAAGTAGAGCAGGTAATTTTGATTTGTGGAAATACATTTTACTTTGGTCATTTCCACTTGCACTTATATTTGACAAATACTTACAAACATAACTATTTCTGCTGCAGAAGTGAATTGTGGACGTGATTAGATAAGTCAAACTCACAGAAGACGAAAATTGTATATCACTACTAAACTGTTCATTATTAGGCCTATTTATTTATTTTTTAATAATAAATAAATACGGAGCTAGTAATATTTTAAGTATGATTTATTTATGAATGGAATTTTCGGTTTATACAAATAAAATTTGTAGTTTGAACAAACAAGCACACTTTTTCAGTTCTATTACTAGTAACACCTTGAACAATGTTTTAGAATTAATCAGGATCATATTGTAGTAAGATTCTTAAACTGTACTCAAATTCAAGCAGTGGTTTAACAAGTACCACCAGTTTCTATCACATCTGATATTTTAACAATTCTTGTTTCTTTCTTCACAGTATATTCATTGGCCAGAATTACCATAAATTAATATAGAAATTAAATACTAAGAAATTGTTCTATGTTATTTAAATTTATTCTATAAGGCTTATACGGGATTTTCTAAGAGGAATACAGTTTACTTTGTTCACAAATATTCCTGAAAACTAGTCATGACCAAAATATTAAAACAAAAACTAAAATAACCGTCAACTTCATTCTACTCTAACTCATTATACCATATTAGTTGTTGGTATAAAAATAATTCAAGTCTGCCTTTGATGATACTCTCAAAGAATGTGCTAAGTTCAACAGGACAATACCTGTATATCAGTTCCAAAAAGTTGACATGTTGAATACGTGTTTCGGAATAAGAAATCCATCTTCAGGTCAATAAAAACGTGGTTTTAGCTCTGGCTGGATTGTCGAGTAAATATAACATATACTACACATAACACAAATAATAAATGAAAACAAAGAAAAAGCGAAGGTGAACATTGGTAGGCCTACCGGACACGCACATTGGTAGGCATACCGGACACGCACATTGGTAGGCATACCGGACACGAACATTGGTAGGCATACCGGACACGCACATTGGTAGGCATACCGGACACGAACATTGGTAGGCATACCGGACACGCACATTGGTAGGCCTACCGGACACGAACATTGGTAGGCATACCGGACACGAATATTGTTAGGCCTACCGGATACGCACATTGGTAGGCCTACCGGACACGCACATTCAAGAATCCAGACAAACCGGTGGTTCAATGTATCCTGCGTTACGTCACTCTTCTTCCCCTATTATTCTTATCTCTGAGACGGCTATCAGCTGATAAAGGACTCGTCTTGTGACCAAGAATATTGTTGAAAATGTAACGAGAGTTAAATTGGAAATTTTCATTTAGAATTTTGCAGTCAGGGTCATCTTTTAAGGAGTGATTGTATATTTCATTCTCCTCCAATGTATCCAGTTTTCTACCCTTTTTTCAGGTGTATAGAACCTACAGGCTGTCATTAATATCTTTAATGTTTTAGTTGTGATTTATTAGGTGTTCGGTGAATGAAGATTTTTGTTTATTTAGGCATGGATCGGGACGGTGTTCTTTAAATATGGTTTTTAAGGCTCGACCAGTTTGTAAGGTCCGATATATATGCTGTTACATTCGCCTCAGTTTTTTTTTTTTTTTTTTTTTTTTTTTTACATTGCATGAAGACAATTACATGAATTGTATCGCAATAGTCAATATTAAATAACCTACCCCATATATACAGTTCATAAATGCCTGTTCTATCTGTGATGTCGTCCAATTTGTCACCCTTCTGACTTAGTATATTTCGGACTCTGTTAGTTGTTCTGAAAGCCAGTATTACCCCTGATCTGTTTAATATTTTATTGAGTCCATGCCGTAAATTCTGAGCTTATTCAATACAAACAAACTTGTTACTGTACTTTGTATTTCATATTTATTTTGTTTACTGTTATCTATTTTGTTCTTATATTTTTTAATTAGTGATTCTACCAGGCTAAGTCTATACCCATATCAGGCTGTGGCAATATGTTTTATTATATTTACTTCTTTTTCGTAGTCATGCAGACTTAAAGGTACATTTAAGAGTCGGTGAACCATTGAAGAATAGGCGGCAATTTTGTGTGAGTAAGGGTGGAATGATGTGGAATGTATAGTTTGATTAGAATAGGTGGGCTTTCTTAAATGCTGTATTTTAGTTTGTTTTCTGTTTTCTCTAAGGTACGGTCTAAAAAGTTTATTATGTTTGACTCTTCAAGTTCCATTGTAGATTTGAGCTAAAAAACCATTAATTTTAATTCTAACGCCAGTCAGGCAAAATTAGCCATTCAATATAAAAACGTGAAACTAAAACTAGCCAACACAACGCAGAGCATACATTTTTAACAAAGACTGTCTAAGATACGAAATAGATCCAATTTTGTCCGTAATAAGATAAAGAACACTTCTTAGGCCTATGCAACCAAACGTACACTAGCCACTGCTGAGAAACTATGGTTAAATAACGGGATAAAGGAATATTGTAAAAAGATATGCTCAACTCACTGGTATGCAAGAAATATCTCGAACTTGCCAACAATACACGCCCAACCGTTTTACATAGTTTACTGAGTGAAATAAACAAATCAATATCTAACATAATTAGAAACAAAAAGCAAAGAAACAAACTCACCCAACTAATAAATGCACAAAAACACAAAGAAACTATAATTTAACATTTTTTCTACCCTACCATAAATAAAAGAGAGTTAATATTTCACAGGGATGAATTGTCAATTCTGACAAAGGTCTAAACTAAAACCTACCACAGTCAGGCAAGAAAGGCGTTTTTAACGAATTTACTAACACTGAAATAGCTATTAAAGACCAGATACCAGATGAGGGCACAGTAAACGCATTCAGATATATATTTGTATACAAAATTAAGAAAAACTCAAAAATTAACTTCAACCATTCTTAAACGCAAAACAAAAACGATAATACGCAATTTAAACAAGTATAAAGGACAAACCTGTCGAAAATGATGCCCTACTATGCAAAGTCCTAAAATAAAATGTAAAATGAGAAACAAAACAATTACTTACTTACGATTTCAAAAATAATATTACTTATAAATATGTAATAATTTGTATTTATTCCTAGTGATAAAAATGTTTCGGTTTCCTAGTAGTTATACACATATATTAAGTACAATAAAGTCCTATCTAGGTCCTATAATTGAATCACTGAGTATTGTCAATGTATACAGAGTTTTTGAAGAGTAAGTTAAAGGCGGAAGAAGTTTTGTAGGCACAAACAATTCACCTCTTACATGATTGTTGATTATATTTCGTCAAATGCGTCCTGGCGAAGAGTAACCTAGTCTGCATAACAATGAGGTTACAGTAATCACTCAGTTTAAGTACTTACTGTAGACTTAACTATTTCCTGATGGCATCTTGGAATCTCATTCCTTGTATTCTGAAATAACAGTAGTAATTGGTCACCAAGTAGCAATCGTTATAGCTCATGACAATTATAATGGTACTGTAGTGAGTACGTGATAACATCTACAATGCCTAAAGCACCGACAAAGTTGGGGTTTTAGCTTATTTGAATAACGCTGATTATATTCAAAATTGCTCTTATGATAGGGGCCAAAAACACGGTGTGTCCAGATTTCACCAGTTTCAAGAGTAATCAAGTTCTCTTCAATCTGAATATTTGTTCGTACTTGTAAAAGTCAAAACGTCAAACTCTAAAATGACCAAACATTTTGGGGAAACGTTTAAATATACTTGAGTATGGAATCACGAAATTATTACGCGGAAAACGCTGATACTTGAATCAGGTATTAAAGAAAAATTCTTCACTTGATTAAAATATTCTTCAAATTCAACTGTTGGATAATTCAAAATTATCCCAAAAAAACTTTAAAGTAATTAAAATAACCTATTCTTTAACATGAGGAATTATGTCTGCTGAAGACAGAAGTATGCATGTATAGCTGGCAGGATTTTTCCCTAGCCTTATATAATTTTGTTTATTGTTATTTTCAGGTGTGACAGTGGCGTTGTACGTAGTGTTCACACAATGCTGTCATTGTATTGGAGGGCTAGTACTAGATCAAAGGTAAAATGAACAAGTAATGATACATATATTTTTCAATTTAAATGGTCTATTCACTGTCTATAATAAACAAAAATATAGATCAAAGCAACGCATTTGTTCAAGAGGTGTGCCTTTGATGCTATCTAATGGAGACGGATTCAATCAAGCACTCAAATGACTGTTTTTCGTACTATAAGCTCAGTTATTAGCTTTTTCAGCAGGTTCTTAAGAGAGACAGAAAGAGAAGTATGAAAAGAGACCGATAAATCTGGCACTACCAATGAAGACAAGAACTAATTTAATAGGGCAGTCAAACTGGCTTCATAGGACCTATATGAGCAGATAGTCTTCTTTCTATAGTCCACGGTGTAAATTATACCAATTATATATGCCTAACAATGATTGGATGATTTAAAAGTTGACATTTTAAGATTAAAATGTTTCCTACCAAAGTGCATTTCTAGGAATATATTGCGTAAGTCGAAATATGTCTGAGCCACAATATCAATGATATTTGTACTATAAACATTGTGTGGTAAATATCAAATTAATTTAAGTATCTTTCATAACATACGGTGTGGTGGTGATAGGTAATAGTTTCTGATCTCAGTTCTCTTAATGCTATACATGGTTTGCATTAACTAGAGATTTCTATGGAATTATAGTTTAGGTGGTCTAGGGAAAGTTTTGGTGGTGAGCAGGGAAAAGAACTAAGTATCAGGCTTGTCAGTTGGTCAAAACCAAATACTAGTAGTAACGTTGATCAAATTATATCCTGCCGTAGATGTGAGGTTAACTCAACTGATGAATGTATCTTAGACTTAGTCAACATTATTTTGTACGAAAGACTAGATTAACTTTGTCATCCGAAACAAAGACCACAAACTCTCCAGAGACACCTTGAATGAGTTTATGGAGCATTTAGTGGCGTATGGAAGACTGACAACTCCAAATCGGATTCTACTGACATTACAAAATAATAATGACTTCTTTTACGATGATAATAAATTTAAAACACCATTTATGTTATTCGTAAATTATAAATCAGGAATTTATTGATTAGTTTATCAGTAGCTTATGTCTTGACGGATAAAATGGTAGCATGTCCATCAGTAGCATGTTAATGATGGATAAAAAATAAATACTTAAACAAGAAAATATAGAACAGTTATTGATACATTTTTTACTAAGAGCTACTGAAGTTGGAAATAAAAAATAATTAATACTAATAACAAGCAGTTTTAATTAGAACAATCACTGATACGCTTGAGTTTTATCCTTGTTTAAAACAAAGACAACATATATTGGTCGCTCCAATTCGGTACTCGGTCTTTGAAATCCATACGATATAAAGGGTGTTTGAAAAGTATGGGGCAAAACTTAAGGAAATGAGGAAATAGGTAAAAAAAAAACAATAAGTTCCTATGAAAATGTGTCTTATATCACTTAGTTTGGCGTCTGTATGTTTCTTTTTTTAAATACCTTATCTCTTCAACGGTATTAGCTGTAGTTTTGAAACTTGGCATGAATATTAAACTTTACACCTTCTAATAAAATCTAAAAATATAAAATAATATTTTTAACCGTTCCAAAATGGCGGCCGTTTAAAAATTTGTATCCTAAATTTCATAAAAATCAAAGCAAATAAAACATTGTAT
Organism: Stictocephala bisonia; assembly: GCA_035578905.1. Lineage (NCBI taxonomy): Eukaryota > Metazoa > Arthropoda > Insecta > Hemiptera > Membracidae > Stictocephala > Stictocephala bisonia. The sequence goes on from JAQJVL010001100.1 coordinate 73,389, forward strand.
ACTTAGCTTAAAATGAGGCAAATCTGTTGGTACCTTATTTTTTATAATCGGACGCTAAATAACTGAGCAATGTTATTTTTCTGATTGAGTACATTTGACTGGTGATTTTGTTCAAGTCAATAGACACAAGTATACAGAAGTTGCAAAAACATTTTGCACACAGTCAGAAAAATAAAATGTTCCAAGTTATTTACTGTCCATTGTAACGAATGCGGTAACAAAATAATTGCCTCTTTTGAGCTACATTTTGGATTATGTGATACATTTTTGTTTTCGCTTTTGTTTTCATAAAATTTAGCATTAAAATTTATAAACTGCCACCATTTTGGAACGGGTAAAAATATTATTTTATATTTTTAAATTATATTAGATGGTGTAAAGTTCAATATTCGTGAGAAGTTTGAAAACTCTAGCTAATACCGTTTAGGATATAAGACATTTTTTACACACGTACAGATAGACGCCAAACTAAGCGAGATAACACACATCTTCATAGGAACTTTTTTGTTTATTTTTACCTATTAATCATTTTCTGAAGTTTTTCCCCACACTTTTCAAACACCCTGAATATACATACGAATGGCTTTGATAGGCTGGCTACCAAACTAACAGAACATTTAGAATTAGACTAATAAAAATTGTCAAATTACTTGAAAAATATACAATACAAAGTATTTGTGTTAAAATGTATAACTATTGATCTTTGTCACATAGGTAAATCCAGTGTTTATAACTATTCATTATCTGCTTCTCCGTTTAAATGAAGACCAGTTAATCTCCCCTGAAAAGAACGAAATGTGCAATTATTAACTATATTCTCTATAGATTCAACTTTGCCTCAACATTCAGATGGCTGATCATTTGCCATTCTCCAGCCAACTCCCGTTCGAAAGCAACTCGAACATAGTGCATTGCTTACGAGTTCATTCAACCAATGACGGTCATAGGGTCTGATACCAGAAACTAGTTTCAGCTGTCAAACGTATCCTAAGTTAACGGCCAGTGGGTTGTTGGCGAAAATTAGTTGTTTCAGAATAACTAGGAAGCTAGTCAAAGATGTGATTTTCTACACCCTACATCTTGTGGAATATCTTGCAGGATGGGGAGACTCAGAGTAGATGGGATCATTTTGATAATTTTGAAATAAGTGCCTCCTTACGTTTTATATTCGAAGGAGATTTGTTTCTCAGCACTGAAAGCCATGGTAGAGGGGTTGCAGTGAGGGAGCAGTTGATAGCCCTCATTCTGATACTTGGTCGTATATCAACCTATTGTACATGTTTATGGTTAAGCTGAGTGGGATCTTAATATTCAACAGTTAAGTAAACCAGGAACAAAGCAGTAGTACTCAGGACTTGTTCGTTAGCTCCACATGATGATACACCTAGTCAATTGAGATCAATAATGTGTTAACTTTAAGCAATTACTGTTGTTAAATATAAAATTAACTAATAACAACATTTATACAGTGAGTAGCCAACATAATAATGTGATTTAAATGTCTGTAGCTTGTACAACTACGTATAATAACCAGATATATTCTAATTCAAATTATGACGTCACAAGTCCACCCGAAATAAACTAGGAGTTATAAGGAAACGCACATTCTAGGTCATAACAAATTTAAAGCAGATATTTTAAATGTAATATATAAATATTAAACTAGATAAAGTCACAGAGAATGATGAAACAGAGTTCGTATCTAATACGGCTCTGAATGGTTATCGAGTTGTTAGTTCTCCAGTTTGTGATTGATATGGCAGTGCCATTAGCGTGTTATTTCTTCTCCTTATTTACCTCCTAATCATTGAAGACAAACGTAGTTGTTTATTACTACAGATTTATAAAGATGTACGTTAGTTTAAATCTATTTATAAATGCACCTGACTCGTTTGCTGCAGTCATAAGAAAGCAAGATGTCTCTCATTTTCTGTGTGGATAAATACAGTATCTTAATTGTATTATTTATGTTTAATGTGTCATGTAATTAATTATTGATTATAATGTTACAGGGGCACTCTGAACATGGAAAATGAAGAAACGCCAGCGAAAAACCAAACTACTGAGTTAGACCCACTAGAAGTATTTAACAAGAGAGTTGAAGAAGAGGAAACGTCACAAGGTTATATGGATTACATCAAAGCTGAATTGAAAAGAATAATTAAAACATACAGATTAATGAAACCTGAGATTAAATTAGCAATGTGCTTTTCTCGATATACCGGGATTGTTGAAAGTGAAAACGAAAGTCGTGCGATGGATAAGGAGAAAGAAAAGGACAAGAAAAAACATAATGTAGTGAGAGACTTGCTCAAAGGGATTGTGCATGCCATCATGTTATTCTTATCAGATTTTACACCACAGCCCCTGTATTCCATGGCGAAAACTATCGCTGAACTATGGAATATTACTAGAGACATGTACACCACCATGAGGAGAGATGAGATGGGCGATTGCTCTATGGATTATGTTTCAAATAGGTTTTGGTGGTGGTTAGGTACTGTTTAGGATCAAAATGGTTGCTTTTTAAACGATCAAAAATTACTAAGACTGGAATCACTAACAAGGTATTTGTTAGTGATTCCAGTGTATTGAATTGGTACCAGAATACAAAGGTACTAACTTGTATTGAATAGATACAAATAATACAATCTTCTCTTTTTAAAACTAAACAAAACAGAAAAAATATAAATAATATGATTTTAATATCTCTGTAGGAAAAACTACAGTAATTCCTAAATATTAATTTATTATTAATGGTATATTTTTATTTCTTCAATACTTTAACACTATAAATATCTGTTATATAATTGTACATATGTAAATAAATGCTACTTATTAAAACAAATTCATGTATGTTTTTTTTTCTTAATAGTAAATAATTCCATATTAACTATGTGTAGCAGTAATAAAACGAACAGTCTTCTGCTGAAAACAAGACTGTACAAAATTAGATTTATGGCAGAATGAATTCGCATTATTAAGGTTAAAATATATCTCATGTCCACTGATTCCGACTCGTGTTTCAGTGGTTTTAAAATACTGTGCTCACAGTTTGTAAAATGATTTGAAGCATTGTAGATATTTACTAACACTTTATCAAATATTAAATGTACATTTCAATAGCATTCACACTTCAAATTATATTGTAATAAATTTGCCGAAATTTATTACATTATTAGTTTTTCATTATTAGATATGCCACCAATAAATTAATAGTGGTAATAAAATTTCAAATAAAATCAAAATCATTTATTTGCACATATAATTTCATTTAGTAGTTACATAAATAACATAAAAACTGGTGCATTGTCATTGTTTACTGTAAATAGTTTTCTCTAAATATAGCATAATATAAATTTCCTAACATTCAATATTCTGTAGGCCTAATATATAATTTAACATACTTCCTATACTATAATACTCTTTATTGACCAGCATTTAATTTACTATTGTTATAAAATTAGAATAAGGTAGGGTTTTTAATATGGACAGGAATTTTACTATACAAACCCATGTAAGTAAAGCTCTTTTCAAATAAAGACAAATTATGTAAAGGATACTTAAATAAGTATTTATGCATTGTATTAAAAGAGTGGTCATAATGAAATGTTTGTTAGCTTTCTAAACTTTATTTACATATTTTAAAACTTCAAGAATATACTGTATAAGCTGGGTAGATTGAGTATGTTATTTTTAATAAAAATTCTTTTACATCTGTCTCAAGAGCCAATTTTTTTTCTATTATACGTAGTTATACTAGTTGTGCTCTAAAAATTCTATTAAAATCAGAAAATAAACTCCACAAAACAATTATATATCTTAGAATTGACTAAATGTACCCAAAATAAACAATTCTCCAGGTTTCTTTAGAGACTGAATTTTTTAATATTTTGAAAGCATTAATATAGGTACTTAATTTATTTACCAACAAGTCAATGTGATTTTTCCTGTTTACGTTTTTTCCTATGAAACCTCCCATAAAAGTATGGTGGTTAACAATACTATATTTTTGAGAACTCAGTTACTTATTATTACAGTTTTTGGCTTTAAATTGTAAAATATTGTTTTTGTCGTAGTTGAATGTTAGACCATTATCTTTGAACCAGTTGTCACACAATCACACCCACACCCACACTCACACCCACACCCACACCCACACCCACAACCACACCCACACCCACAACCGCACGCACCCACACCCGCACGCACGCACACGCGCGCGCGCGCGTCCTGACGAGTGAGATCCTGGGTAATGGGGAGGTGCGGGCATTCAAGATCTTGTTGAATTGTTTAAGTAGTGCCTCCTGACGTCTTATCACTGGAGGAGCTATATTGCACAGCCCGGAAGCTAAGGAAGTGGAGTTGCCATGAGAGTACCACTAATAGCTCTCATAGCTCTATTAAGATGGACATCAATCACTTTTGTTTGTGCGCTATTTAGCGATATGGGAGCACTGTATTTAGCAGAGGAATATACCAGAGGCAAAGCAGTTGTACGCAGGACGTGTGTGCGTTGGCTCCCCAAGTTGTTCCAGCAATAAGATGTAGTACATTTGCCCTGGTTTTAATTTTAGCTGCTGTTTTTTTAAGATGGCTTTTAAACGTCAACGATCGATTTAAGGTTACCCTTAGGTACTGTGGATGATCATTAATATGGATTTTTACACAATTTAGACAGATGTTCAGTTTTCGATTAGCCAGTCTGTTACTTAGGTGGAAGCAGGCTACTTCAGCTTTTGATGGGTTAATATTTAGCTTCCAGGTACTAAAATATCCTTCGAGGGCTGCAAGGTCACTTGTGAGTGTTTATTCAGTAGCTGTGAAGTTCTTATGCTGATAAGCTAAAACAATATCATCTGCATATATTAACAGATACATTAATTATGTATCATTGAAGGTTTTATTGAATATGCAATAATTCATTTTTTTCCACCTATAGTGTATGTAACGTCATTAATTTTTATCCACCTCTGGTATCATTTACATCATAAAATATTACCTATATCTGGTTTAAGTGACATAATCAATTGTTTTCAAGCTCTTACGTCAGTGATGTCGTTATTTATAGCTTACTTCTGGTGTTAGTGACATAGTCAATTGTCTTCCACATCTAGTCTTAGTGACGTCATCAATTATTGTCCTCCTAAGGTGTCATTGACGTAATTAATTATTGTCTGTCTCTAGTGTCAGTGACGTAATCAATTATTGCCTACCTCTGATGTCAGTGACGTCATCAATTATTTTCCACCTCTACTATGAGTAACGTGACCTTATATTGCCCAACTCTGGTGTCAGTGACGTCATCAATTACTGTCTAATTCTAACGTCAGTGGCGTAATTAACTATTTTGCCAATAATTGGTGACAGTGACAACATCAATTATTGTCTACTTCATTTCAGTTACGTCATCAATTATTGCCTACCTTGTAAGTCAGTGACGTCATCAATTATTGTCTACCTTTGGTGTAATTGACGTCCTTAATTATTGTCTATCTCTGGTATTAGTGACGTAATATATTATTGCCTACCTCTGTTGTCAGTGACGTCATCAATTATTGCCTGTCCTTGGTGTAAGTGATGTCCTCAATTATTGTCCACCTCCGGTGTCAGTGACGTCATCAATTTTTGTCCAACTCTTACATCAGTGATGTCGTATTGATTACTTCTTGTGTTAGTAACATCATCAATTATTGCCCACATCTGGTGTCAGGGACGTCATTAATTACTATCTACCTCTTGTATTAGGGACATCGTCAATTATTGTCCTCTTCTGGTGTCAATGCTGTCATCAATTACTGTCCACATATAGTATCAGTGTCGTCATCAATTATTGTCTACCTCTACTGTAATTGATGTCATCAATCAGTGGCGTCATGTCAGTGACGTGGTGTCAGAGTCTTCATTAAATATTGCCTACCTCATGGTGTCAGTGATGTCATAAAGTATTGCCTATCTCTTGTGTCAGTGACGTCATGAATTATTACCTACCTCTGGTGTTAGTGACGTCGTAAATTTTAAACCTACTCTATTGTCAGCGATTTTGTCGATTGTAGCCAACCTCTAGTGTAAGTGACGTAATTAATTATTGTCCAACTCTGACGTCAGTCACGTTGTTAATTATAGCTTACTTCTGGTGTTAGTAATATCATAAATTATTGCCTAACTCTAGTGTTAGTAATATCTTCAATTATTTCCTATCTCTGGTGTCAGTGACTTCACCAGTTATTGCCCACATTTGGCAACAGAGACCTCATTAATTATTGTCTACCTCCGGTGTTAGTAACATCGTCAATTATTGACCAACTCTAGACTTAGTAAAGTTAACATTTATGTTACACCTATGGTGTCTGTGGCGTATATAATTATTGTCCATCTCTAGTGTCAGTGACGTCATAAATTATAACCCACCTCTAGTGTCAATGACTTCATCAAATTAACACCAGAGTGACAATCATTTTAAAAAATTCAGCCTTTTCATCAAACTGTGTCTCAAAGGGGGGACCATTGAAAGATTTGAAGTTTTTTGCGAAAAATCCAAATACGCAAATCCTGACGTATGACTTTCTCTAGTCTGGGGTAGAATTTCACACTGAATCAGAAAATGTCTTTCGTTTAGATGCAACTCTTACAATAAAGCCTCCAGAGACTATTTAACTCGTACGTTCAGGACGCAATTGTTATCAGACTTTTGACGCATTTCCTCTACTAGTGTAAAATTCTGAACAAGATCGTATAATTATAACTTCACTTTTAAAAATTCAGCTTTTTCATCAAAAAGTGCCAAAGGGGGGGACTATTGGAATATGGGAAGTTTTTTGCGAAAAATCCAAACAGGCAAATCCTGGTTCAGTGTATATTTTTACCCCAGATGACACACTAATCTCGGGTAAAAATTTACACTGAATCAGGAAATGTCTTTCGTTTTGGTGCATCTGTATAAATGAAAATATTGATGACATCACTAACCTCAAAAGTGGACAATATTGGTGATGTCACTCCCTTAAAAAATGTAAAATATTGATGTTATCACTCACCTTAAAGGTGAAAAAATTGATAACGTCACTTATCAAAAAGGTAGACAATATTGATGACGTCATTCAACTCAAATGAGGACATTATTGATGACGTCACTGACCTCAAAAATAAAATATTAATGACGTCACTCACCTCAAAAGTGGACAATATTGATGACGTCACTTACTTAAGAAGTGAACAATATTGATTATACAAAACAAAAGATTTGTCACCTGAAATATACTCTAAAAAAATAACATATGGCCTACTGAAAACTTTAAGGATGATTCCCCTAACTTAAGGGCTGTTTCTTGCCCTCTTTTTTGAAAAATATTCATAAAAATAATATTCGTCGAACCTAAAGATCGAAACCTTCTCATAGACACCTCAATCATTAAAATCGGTTCAGTAATTCCTGATATCTCAGCGTGACACAAAATCTGCTTGCGTATTAAATATATAGATTACGTTTAATACTATCGTAGTTATTATTTCTAGTAATAATAATAACGAAGGTATTATGATAATAGCGTATAGCAACTAACTTAATAATAATACAAACTTGGATCTCTAGAAAGAATAAGTAAATCATTATGAATAAAAAAGTATTCGGTCATAAAATGATACATAATTTATTTATTTTTTGTTTAGCTGTTGGAAGGAAGGTATACAGCGCCTGCGCTGCGTCGCCTGGCTTGTAGCGGTAACCCGGTGAACACGTGCACAGTTTTGTAATGTAGTAGCGAGACATTCTTCCATAAGGCCTGTAATAGCACCCATTAAGTAGTTTAGTTGGTCATATTGTGTTGTTAATTCTAGCTACATGGCTATACCATCTTAGCCTCTATCTTATCAATAGTTTTGGAAACAATTTTCATCCTATATTTAACTTGTTTGTCACACCATCTTGCAATGTTAGTTTACAACAGCACCTCCAGTATCCCATCTCGATAGCCTTCATTTCTGTCATCTCACACACTTCTTTAGTAGCAACACGCAACAATAGTGATAAGACAGCACAATCAGTTTGTAATTTTTTTTCAGATCAGAAGACTATTACAACATCTATTAGTAATAAATCTTTCGTTTTGTTTGACAACCGAGTCAATAAAAATTAGAATAAATTATAAATATATAATTTACATAACATTACAGCTGGCAATCACTCTCATATAAACATACATTTATGACATTCAGCACACATTCGCATACTGCAAGTATCTACCCAGGTACGAGCTGAGGTTCGCTCTCCCAGTTGTATTGGAGGATTTCCCTTAAAGAGTATGGGGATATGGTGGCAAAGGCCAACCCATAAACGTATGATAATAATGGACTGTAAGTGGCCGCCCCTAAATTATTTAACACTAAAGTCAAGCTTTTCAGACTCCCCCCACCCTGTGTAATAGACTTGTAACCTAAACCCCCCTAAAAAATTATGTAACGCTGTCACCAACCCCCCTCCAATTTTTTAGCATGGAACATGCTTTAGTCTTGACCTAACTGCCTGAAAACGTTACGCGGGAGGGTGACGCCGGAGGGGTGACGCGGGATATATAAGATAATAATTAATGAAGTGAATTAGTGAAGTGAAGTGAAGTGAAGTGAAGTGAAGTGAAGTGAAGTGAAGTGAAGTGAGGTGAAGTGAAGTGAGGTGAGGTGAAGTGAAGTGAGGTGAAGTGAAGTGAAGTGAAGTGAAGTGAAGTGAAGTGAAGTGAAGTGTAGTGAAGTGAATCGAAGTGAAGTGAAGTGAAGTGCAGTGAATTTTATTTGCAAGCGTTCATTGCAAGCGTTCATCAAAGTACATCTTTAGTTTCCATGACAACTCTTGTTAAAAATATACAAAATTACGTCCTAATTAGAGAATCCATTTTGTGTCTATAGGATTATATAAGATAATAATTAACTTCCTTTCAAGGTCATAATGAGTCATCGCGTGAGTAAGAACCTGAGCCGCGAGTCCTCATTTACATATCAGTCTACCTCCAGCCGTCCACCGGTGATGTTTTTAAGATATGTTTATATTTTTTGTAATTCCTTACATGAAATCTAAAATTCGTTGTTTTCGGAGAAATACATTTGCAGAAATTATTAAAAAGGAGCCAGCAAACAGAAAAAGCATGTTCCATGTTTCTTGAATTTTAGCCGTAGGCTCTAAGCAAAAAGATCCGGGGGTCCAGGGGGCTTGCCCCCTGGCGAGGCCCGCAGGGCCGAGTTTTTTTTTTTTTTCATCCATTTAATGCATCATATGATTCCTGATGGTCATTTTCGTTTTTTGTTTCGGTTATTTTCTAATGGGGGGAGAGTATATTACTAACTTACAAATAATTTTAAGTTTTACATTCTTATATTTTGAAAGTAAAATTTGATCAAATTTTGTAAATGAATTCAAACAAATTGGTGGTTTAAAAGTTATGTAACGCTGTGTAGAAACCCCAAACCCCCCTTAACAATGTATAACGCTGCTGAAAACCCATCTCCCACTTTACAGGCGTTATGTAATTTAGGGACGGTCCCAAATTTATCCTTGGATTGACCCATGTACAGTATATTTTATTAATGTTGATAAAATCCATTCTACATTCATTTTGTTGAAACATTTCTATTAGTCTTACACCATTGTCATTTACAGCTTCCTTCCTATAGGAACCAACTACAATTTGTGTTGTAACCCCTCTTCCTTATGATGAGTTACATTAGAATAAGTTTTTGTTAATTTGATATATTATTAATCAAATTAAAATTTATAAGAATCTCAGGGTCGATATATTTTTTATGGGTAACTTGGTGAGACTGTAAGTGTATTAAATTAATAAAACTCTAGATTTTTCTTAATGAAAAGGCTAATTTATTAATTACATATATTTTATTTATTTCACTTTAATCTAACAAAATAAGTGTATTATTTAATTGTTACTGGTTTCTTAAAAGTATTATCTAACTAAGTTAATTAACTAGAACTTATCTTAGCTTTTCTTCATTTGATGATGAAGCTCCTTGTGGACTTGAAGTTCATATTAAAGGATGTGATGACGGTTCCCGATTTGGATACAGAGTAACTATTTAATTGATTTAATTACACAATTAATAAATTATTAATTTTAGACATCTTCAACTATTACCCGGGTTCGAGGTCAGTAGACCACCCACGGTGAAGTAGAACTTGTGCGTACGGCTCTTGGGGGAAGAGGCTTGTGTGTAGTCCTTTGTGTGAGTCTGTAAGGGAAAGAATTTTGGGTTGGAGACTTTCCGGTCTCGTTAAGCGGAAGTGAGGTTATCATAAGTCACAACAGTGTACATGTGCTCTTGGTGTGGTCTGATAGGTGCTGCGACCTGTTCACCATATTTGTCAATTAACCATGTCTTTTCTTTAACTTGGGCTTGACTGTCGCTTTGTGGCATGTCAATACCCCTTGGAATGGACTAGCCCGGGACGCAAAACTGAACAGGTCTCCACTGCATTGTTTGAAATATTGTTTGCTGTGGTGTCTCCGATGACTACCATTTAAATAATATTGCTTACTTAATTCCTTATACTTGTTGGTTATTAATTTGCTATAATTACTGAATATAATTTGAATGTACAGTATTTATTCTAATCAACCCATTTCCTCATTAAAATAATTTGTATTTTATTAAATTTAATTTATTTTATCGTCAATTAGGTGGACCTGTTACAGTGTATAGAATTCCTATACTCTTTTATGATATACTTCTTGTACCTGTTAGGACCACTTTAGGGCACTAACTAAATTGAGCCCAAAAAATTAGTAAATAAATTGAAAATTTCTTCATTAAAAAATTTTTTAAGAATGGTACAGAGTAAAAATATTCATTCAAAATTGTCATTTTTTAATTGATTTTCTGATATTAATGCTTTTATCAATTTTCCGAATAACTATTGCTAACAGTTCAAACTCGTTTTGTAATATGAAATTTAATTACCTAGACACACACAATCTAAATTACTGAGTTTATATTTTTATTCTCTAGTGTGAGATGGTATACATAATATCAAGACCAAGAACAAATAAAACTGAATATGTAAGGAGTTGTAGATGTCTCCTAAGGGCAAAAAGCACTGGAGGGGGAATAAAGCCTGGGTCTGTGTAAACTGCCCTCCTGTTGTTTGTAACACATCTAAACAGGCAATTGCCAAATAACAAAAGTAAACTATTAAATCAGTAGAAACAATTATAGGCTAAACCTAATTTTTTTAAATGAATATATATGTTTAATATTTTGTATGAAGTTTTAGGTTAGACTTCATTTTTTTAATGAGTATATATATTTAATATTTTGTAAACTTTAGGTGTGATGTTTTGCATATTACATTTTAATCCTTGAAATGTTACTGGCTTCTAAAAGATTTATATTTTACCTGATCCTAAAGATGAAATAGCTTAAGTCTCCTAGTGTAGCTTCTAGGCCTGTGAAGGTTGTAAAACTATCAAGCTATGTAGCTAAGCATAAAAACTGGTATTTAAAGCCAAAACCTCCAGGGAATTGAGTGTGAACTGTTCTTACCTCCAAATCTAGTTTTGTTCCTTACAATACTGGTGAATCAACAGTGTTCTTTTTATTTACTTGCTATACAGACATCTACATTTTTGTTTGCTAAATATTTCAAGTGAGACATTGGAAGTTTATTTGAACACAAACTGATCAAAACAATTAGTAGAAAAACTTGGTACAGACTAGACTTACTTCAGACCATGGGAGAAGAGGAACAAATGAAAAAGTAATCAAGTTTTTAATGTTTAATGTCAAACATCTATATAGACGGCACACATGGTACAAATATCTTAACAAGTTAAAATTCTTTATTTAATAAATCATCAATAAAACTTGAGGATTCAACTTTATTAGCTTACACATAAATAATGGAATACCATTAAAACAACATATTGTAGAACTTAATACTATCATTTTTTATAATAACGAATACAGACCAGATGACCAATAGTGGATGGTTCAAAATGAAGCCTGAGATTTGAACAATTTTTGATAGTAAAGAAGATTATATAATTATTAGTTTTAATGTCAACTGTAATACTTGGTGCATGTTGTGAACGACTGAGGACACTATCGATGTCCATATTATACATCCTGTCTAGTATTTATCGAACTTTGTTATTTTTCCTGCTTCTCTTATAGGTGAAGGCACTGGATATTATATCTGAAAAACAAAATAAAACACAATCAAAACTAAACAATTAAATTTTGTTCAGTGAACACGAAATTAAGTAGGTATTCATATTAGGAATTAATTTCAAATTGTAAACCTATTTAGTTCAGAAAGTTCACAGCTTAACAAAAAAACTATGGAGCTTTTTTTATATTACTTTACAGGTCCATAGCTGTTTCCAGCTTCAAAAAATTGGTCCCAATAATTATTTATTTATTTCATACATATTACATTATCCGTTCTGCTAAGTTGTCTGCAGAGTCCATTTATTCTACATTAATTTAAACTTAATTAATTATAGTAAAATATCGGTTCAACTGATTGCTGAACTCTTTAAAAGTAGAGCGTGAACTAATACAGAAAGTTCTAAAAATATTATTACTGCCATTAACTATACATGAAATGAATTAATGATGTCCTGCTTTTAAAATTAATATTGTATACATAATGAATGCACAACACAACCTATAGAAAAATTATTGTAGTAGTTATTTAATAATTTACAAGAATCTAATTTCTTATCTTACAACATTAAATAGTTCATGAGCACCAGTAAAATGATTTTCCCAGTGCTGAAAATTATTAACCTTTTTCATCCCACACATTTTTTTAAAAGTTGTTAAAAAAATCCCAGGTATTTTCATATTTGACATACCCAAAAATCACAGGCTCTTTTCATCGATTGTCGTAATTTACTCAAAAATTTTAAAAATCTATTTATGAAGAAAATTTATCATTTTGAGTTTCCTAAGGATATTATATGTAATATAAAATTAAACAAAAAAGGACTTAGCAATATTTACAACTTTTTTGTATTTATATATATTTACAAAAAAATTTTGAGAATTATTTGAGTTAGTTGTGTTATGAAAGGCACTAAAAAGCATCATTGACCAGAGCTAATAACACTATTTAAAACACCACTTAGTTATCTTCAAATGAATTCATATTTCACAATGCTATGTTTAAAATTTAAAAAGTTATGGCTCTTTTTCAAAAACACTGCATTACGAGTTTTTATCCTACGCATAACAACTAAACCATTTATGTGTTCTGATTCATCACTAATCTTCATTCATGCAATTAGCGTTTAATTATCACTCTTTGGCAACCTACTGCATTTTATTTTACTTATTTTTACCTACCATACTACACAAACAATCACATCAGTCAAGAAACAACAATTAACCTCAGCTGACAATCACATCTGACGAAAATCAACACAGCTGTTAATGCAAAACAAAGGCAACAAAATAATACAAGTTGTGGCACTGTAAAAAAGCATTCTATCATAACAAATCGGTGTTTTTATAATAGAAAATGATATTCCGAACATTTCTGTAAATATTTAGAGTTATTAAATATTTTTAAAAAATTTATTTCTGAACGTCCGGAAACCAGATGCTGGGATTTTTGGAACATTTTTCAAAAGTCCAGAAAACCGGACGCTGGGATTTTTGGAACGTCTGGAAAGCCGGACGTTAGGATGGAAAAGGTTAAAATACTTTATTACTCTAAAAATGAATTGATTTTTTCATATACATGTGGGATGAAGGATGGTCTGTCGAGATTACTGATAAACGAGTGGCTGCGGAATTGCCATAATCATATGTGTTTGTATGGATGATGTGGGTAAGACAGTGATCCCAGCCTATAAAGTTCAACTGGGATAATTCACATAAATATTAGACCACTTCTTATTGTTCATATTTGGCATTTAAATACATTTTTGGCAGTTCTCCAATTCAAAGGAAATTCTCAAAACAAATAGCTTGTTAAACTCAACTGAACATAGTTCTGTTATGATGACTACTTAACAAAAAGGGGAAAAATTAAATTAATTCACATATAGCATATAGTTGTTTACAAAACAAAAGATTCTCGATTTTAACACCACCAAATTATTACATCAAACTAAAATACATGAATTTAAACAATGATTTGATTAATAACAATTAAGTCATACAAAAAATAGATCCATGATTATTCTATCGGTATTTTATCCTGATTGGTTAATATTAACAATTGATGGTAAACTTTACCTCTTTTGTTCTGCCACCAATCTTCAGTTTTTTCTTACACTACTGGTTTCAGAGACTAATCTCCATCTTCAGGTGTTCACTATTCACTACACACTAAACCATTAAAGTTTAAAATACTTGAGTTTGCATTTTTTTGTTTTAGAGCTGAATTCACCTCTAAAACAACCGTTAGTGATTCAAAAAATGCAAACTCAAGTATTTTAAACTTTAATGGTTTAGTGTATAGTGAACACCTGAAGATGGAGATTAGTCTCCGAAACCGGTAGTGTAAGAAAAAACTGAAGATTGGTGGCGGAACAAAAGAGGTAAAGTTTACCATCAATTGTTAAAAAATAGTAACTAAATTTTACGGCTGTGAGGAAGTTTTGTTGTTTTTTTACTGACATAAATGTTAAAATTACATGATTTTTCACTGCATAAATTTAGCCAGAAACAAATATTATTCTATGAAATTAAATGGCTGATAAACTGAAAAGCTTTATAGATAGGGAACATCTATTTAAAATTCCTACAAGAAAGGCTCAATCTATTAGTATCGATAAATAGCTACTAAAAAAATTTTCTATTATCATAATTCAATACACTTAATAATAAAAAATTCCAATCGCAAAAAAAATTTTACCACATAATTTAGATTTTGAAACAATTTTAGGTTAGGTTAAAGGGCACTAGGCCAGGAATTAGTACTCGTATATTGGAGAGATAAGACATCAGCAAACTTATCTTACAAGACAAGTTCACTAACACCAGAGTAGTAGTAACATACACAAAAGAATCACATATCAAACGAATTTTCAGTACCACTGGCACTTTCTTCAGGTGAGAAAGAGAGAAAAGGATTAATAGTGGCAGGAAAAGAAAATTGAAAGAGTTCAACTGAAAAGACAAATGTCGTAAGTGGACAAGAGATGCTAAAAATCTGTACATATAAAAAAGAAAGTGACCTATTCCAGGAAAACTAAAATATCAAACAGAATTAAAACATTGTTCAGTCTTTCTGCCAGTTAATGTAAATTAAACTAAATATTTATAAGATATTTACTGTAGGCTTTCATTTTAACATTAGTGTTGGTCAGTAAAAAGTTTCATATTTCAAAAATTAAGTTTATTGTATTAGCTCCTTTGCAGTCATTGTCATATTCGTGGAAGAACGTTGTAGGCGAAGCGCCGTCACTTGCAACGTTGTACCTGCCTAAAACGTCAAAATATCAGTCAATATTAGCATAACAAATTTTCTATTTATACATGAAATAACTTTGATATAAATGAACAGTTTAAGACAAAAAAAACACAAATTTAGAGTAGACATATTCAAAATAACGGGTTTTGTAGTTCTTGAAAAGTTTTGTTTTTGTCACTTGCAACGTTGTTCGGTGGAGCTAATCAACTGTATAAAATAGTTTTAATTAAAATGTTCTAAAGGGGTTTGGAATTAATGCAGCTGAAATCACTTAGCAAATTTCAGTATTGCAGACAATTAACATACTTAAATTTAAATTTTGAAAACCAAGGAAGGTAACAAAACTGTCAATCACAATACAATATGACAAAATTATAAAATGTTTTATTGCTACAAGGACCTTTGTTACATGTAACTGGAGAAAGCAAACCTATTACTAAAAAAATATAATTAACTTTTCAAATAAATGTCTCTCAATATTTTAAATTGAGGATAAAGAAGAAAATCTGTCAGTGATAAAGTTAAAGCTTAATAGACAGGTTTAATTTTACTTTCTCCCATAAGCGTTAGTACAGGGCGTTTCAAAAAGGACTTTACAACTTTGAAAATTCATATAAATTTTATTAAACAAGGTATAGAGCTGGTTTTGGTGTTATTTTAGAGGAAAAAACTTCAAGTTTTTTTACCTTAAACTAAAGATGTTCTATGCGGCTTCCGTTGGTTATTCTGCAGACATCCCATCGGTAGTCGATTTCTTCCCAGACTCGCACTAGCATTTCAGGTCTAACTTGCTCAGCAGCAGCGTAAATTCTTGCTCTAAGTTCAGGTTCAAGTAGAGTGGCCGGCAAAGGAGGTACGTACACCATATCTTTTATGAAACCCCAGAAGAAAAAATCTAGCGGTGTCAGGTCTGGGGAACGGGGGGGCCATGCAATTGGCGCATCACGGCCAATCCATTGACCTGGGAAGCGGTCATTTAGAAAATCCCGGACGTCAGTCAGATAGTGTGGTGGTGCGCCATCTTGCATAAAGAAAACATTTCGTTCTCGGTCATCCTCATCAATCTGTGGTATTAAAAATTGTTGCAACATATCAAGTACACTATCCCATTGATGGTTCTCTCTTGGAAAAAAAAGGGGCCGTACTCTTTCCTCTTGCTCAACGCACAAAAAACGTTCACTTTAGGGCTATCACGAACATGTTGTAATGTTTCATGTGGATTGTCGCTGCCCCAAATCCTACAGTTATGTGTTTACCTTGCCACTTAAGTGAAAAGTGGACTCGTCACTAAAGATTATGTTGTCCAAGAAATGTTCATCATCATCCACTCGATTTAACATATCCACACAGAAGTTCCTACGGGCAATCTTATCAGTGTCTTTAATTGCTTGTAAAAGCGAATATCGGTATGATTTCAAGTGCAAACGTTTTCTTAACACACGCCAAACCGTCGTATGTGGTACTTGCAGCTCACGAGATGCACACCGGGTCGATTTCGTAGGACTATTTACTACTACGTGAGTCAAAACTTAAACTATTTTCCTTTAAAACAACACCAAAACCAGCTCTGTACCTTGTTTAGTAAATTTTATATGAATTTTCAAATTTGTAAAGTCCTTTTTGAAACGCCCTGTATAAAGAAAGTATTGTAATTGTCCAACAAACATTTTTACAAGCAGGTCTAAAAATCCATTTTATGGTCCCTTGAACACAAAAAATTGGTTTTTTCGAAAAAAATATTTTGCTGTCTGTCTGTGTTGTTGTGCAGTTCACTGGAGACCAAACGGATGTATAAATTTTTATTAAATTCGGTATGTAGGTGTATTTAGCCAATACCTCCAGACCGTTTTTTTACTTTATGAAATTGTAGTTTTCTTTTTAATTTGATGGACAAAAACCATACAAAAATGGAATTTTCTCAAAAACGCCCTAACCGATTTTGATTAAATTTTCAAGAAATATGTGAATTACAATTTAAAATATTTTTGTAAAAACCGCACATTTCTAACTTGACTAGTTTTTGAGTTATGGCAAAAAAACATATTTGGAAATCAAATGTGGTATTTTCAAAGTTTAATTTTTAGTGTTTAATATGGGAAAGTTTGTGCCAATTCTTTGGAACCGTTTATTTATTTGGTTGCCAAGTTTTCTCTTAATCTCTATAGGTTATATTTCCAAGGCAACATATTTAGGCCTGGGCCTCATATGTTTGATTTACGTTTTGCAAAATCTTACCAAAGGCTTAACTAAGATACTTACAAAAATATTAAAAAAGAATCTAGCCTTATGTCCAAGATAACAGCTTGAGAGTCCATAGAGAGGGCCAAGCAAGTGAAGATGTATAACTCAACACAGCATAGTTGATATACGATAGAATAAGGCACACAATTATAATTGTAGTATCTGCAATTATGTTAAGGTAAATTTTATGCTAACATTTAATGAAATAAGTCCTGTAAATTACATACAAAACAGAGTGCCTAAAAGTCCCTAAATTAACAGGCCATTTAGAGGTTGACTTACAAGAACTTATTTTTTCTAGAAACAATCTGATTTTTCTTAAATATGAGACGCCAACACAACTTTGTGCATATTTTAAGATCCATATTAATGATTATATGATTATAGGATTAGTGTAGATGTCCTATGTAGACTGGTAAGTAACGGAGTTCCACTTATGCTCAGAAATGGTTGTTCCAATAGCCAGGGTAACAAAGGGACCTTCGACTTTACATGGAAAACTAACCATGTAGTATTTATTTGATACAAACATTTAGATAAATATTCATAAATAACAACAATAGACATACAACAAAATTCAATATAGGCTAATTGATTTGACATTGATGTAACATAAAAAGAAAGGAGACGTCCTGCTGTTCTGAACACATTGAAAACAGAGCTATCCACACATCAGATCCAGAAAGTTGGGTGAGGGAAACGCATCATCTTCATATTAAGTCGGTCCCAACGTGTATAAACTGTCTGAACTAAGGAATTTTTTCAAAAAACAGAAAAAACTAAGACCATACAGTTGAAAATTATGTACAGGAAGATAGGAATAAGAAAATGGCTTATACGCCTTACATTAAAGAGAGATAGGAGAAGATTGGGCACATACTATAAAAGGAAAATATAAAAACAATTTACAGACCCTTCCAAACACTTAATTGAGCCCAGTTAGGGATAAAATTCCCTTATGTCCACCTGGTATGAACGATATCCCATATAGATGTGAGTCAGTATATATAAGGGAAAATAAAAGGTCGATTTCTACGAGAATCAAAGAACATAGTAGGCATGTAAGAAATGAAGATACAGAGAAATAAGCGGTCGCAGAACACTGCACAAATACGAGACATGGGATTTTATTCGATAAAACCAAGGTTCTGGCTACTATCCGTTATTACTACCCCCAAATTGTAAGAGAAGCAATAGAAATATTCAAGACTGATAACTATTTCAATAAAGATGACAGCTTAAGAATTCCAAAGGCATGAGAACCAATACTGTGCAGATTAAAACAAGATAGATGCCAATAATGATCACTTGATTGGTAGGCGTTACAATGTTGGTTCATGGCTAGGGATGGCTGAATATATTAGTATTAGCTTTTTCGTATTAGATGCAGAAAAGTAACTAATATTCAGAGTAACTAATACTCAGAATAACTAATATGTGATCTGGAATAATATTAATATTTTTGTATTCCTCCTGATATGATTTGCTGGTGCTGACTACTGTCTGGTTTTCCATCGAAATCTTGGCACAAGAAATATTATACCTTGCTATTCCTGTTAAAATATTAATGTGAATGCAAACAGAAATTCATTTATACAGAAATATTAGTTAATATCCAAACACCTTCTTTCTGATTGGTGACAGGACTGTACGATACAAATAAACAAACATTCGCTCTCTGCCTATCAGACTGAATGCTGAATAACAGAAATTACCAATATTAAAATATTAATAATATTTCAAGAACATCACCACTAGAATTATTACTGTCAAACCTTATTAAATCAGAGCGATACGAAGAAAAATATTGATAATATTTTATATTAGATATTTTCAACTAATATTTCCTTGTACCTAATATGAAAGTACATAATATCATAAAACATCAAATATAGGCTATGCCTATTCAGGGCGGCCCACGTGGTTGGCGTTGTTCCTCCCCTCCAGAACTGGTTTGATGAGTCTTGACCATATAACCGAGAAGTTGAATTGCCATTTCAGTCTCAGATATACCACTGAGGATACCACATCAAACCATGGATGAAAGTTTGGTATGTAAATAACACCTTGATGCGGTCCTTACCTTCTGGCTTTAGTTATTATTTATCTACTACACCAGCTTAATCCCTAAGAGCTCAAGCTTACAAAATAAAACAGGAACCGCTAAATTACTGACTGATGGAAGACAACAGCTTGAGCCTGGAGAAGTTCAAGCTGCCTGCCTACCTACCATTTCATTGTAAACCACTCGATGCAAATTCGGAACATTGGTGCTTAAACAATCACTGTGGACCAGTCCTGATGGAATGCATTTCTACTATTCCACAGAGCAGTATAATAAAGGTAGACTTTTTCTTCAATATTTGGCTGAATATAAACTTGTGTAAACATTTAACAATGAATGAGAGGTTTCACCACTTCTTTGTGGTTGCAGTCACCATCTACTCTCCACTACTGAAACATTTTCCCGCAACACAGATTAATGAAGTTCATCTTAGGTTAGGTTTGCTAAATATTTTATTCTTGCTTTCCTTTAATTCTCCATGTTTCGATATTTTATAAACCAAATAAGGATCTAACGATAATATTGAAAGAAAAATATTGATATATCGAATTGTAAATGAATTATCTGATTAAATTATGCAATAATTCTTATGTCATGACCAAAATACAATCATGTTTTGTTGTTACTATTTAGAATAGCCTACTGAATGTAAAAATTAAATACATTTATCTACACAAAACAAGTTTTGGTCTGTGGGGTCGATGAAAAAAATTCAAAATAAGAATAATTATACCTTTAGTTATTATGTTCATCATGAAAGAATAATGTAATAACATTATTTTTGTTTTTCACATTTAAAAATGCCACTAAGCTTCTTATAAACACTTATAACTAAACAAAAATAATCCACTAAACTACATTTTAGTGCGTTAATCTAACGTCAAAATATAAATTGTTCCTTTATTTTTTCAATGCATGTTTATTACACAAAAGAGGCAGCAATTTTAAATATTTTTTTTTCCAATCACAATGATTTTGAGAAGAGAGAATAATGTCAATATTTAATGATATATCGAACCTGACCAAAATATCGATATAGCTGATATTATTAAAAGAAAATATTGATACCAAAATATCGAAACATATTTATCGATATTTCCGATATATCTTTGCCATTGAGAGTGTTGGCATATCTTTCCCGAACTCAGGGCATTCATCCACCCTATGCCCATTATTGCTCAAAAGACTGCACATTAAGTGCTTTAACTGTAGTACTTGTAAAAAAAAGTAATCTCCTGTTTCAATTCAAAAACACTAATTTTGTGCTTTAGCTTGTTCGCTTAGACTTCTGATGACGTTCACTACTTTGTAAACAAGTGTCCACGTGATTTGTTAAACAATTTGATTTGTAATTTTTCTTTGAATTTCCCTATTAGTTTTCAACAATTAGCGATGAAATTTACTTTGAACAAGAGGTCGATAGAAATTTTTAGCAAACTCCAATATCTTTCCTATTTTTTTATGACGAATTATAAGAGATTACATAGTTACAAAAACATATTTTTACTGACAAAATTTGATATACCTGAATTAAAAGTTGAGAGTTGCCTTAGTAATCTCCTGGATCCATGTCCTCATTAGATTTGGAATAATAGCACATGAGTCTCTGACCCTTCATATCACTTGGCAACGTCAATATAGATTTCTGACACTCAGTTTCCCTGTTTCTCTCTATCTAAGGATCATCTTATCATTATATTGTAATATGAAAATAATTGAAGTTGACTAAATAATTGTTCAGGATTATCCAATCAATTATAAAATTGGAAAAACAATCCATTATAAGCATTTAGAAACAATTTTTAATAATCTATATACACTGGACACAGTATCGTAATGTCCTCAAAGATTTAAAATTTATATCGATTTTCAGTAGCGTTTGTAAATTAATTTAAAGAAAGTAAATTGGATTGTGCACTTGATCTGTTTATTTACATTGCATACAGCTGTCAGTTGTGTTAGTCTTCTCCTACCTTTTCATGTAGGCCTAAAGTGTGCAAAGTGGCACCTGCTTTATAAAGAACACTTAAAACTTCATTTACGGTGGCGGAAATCAGCAATTTATACCTTAATTTGCTCAAAATCTGCATACAATGGGTCGCCCACCCATACAGTACCATTGAGTCTGTATGAGTGGGCGGGTGGGTCAGTACCACTGAGACTGTATGGGTGGGCGGGTGGGCCAGTACCACTGAGTCTGTATGGGTGGGCGGGTGGGTCAGTACCACTGAGTCTATATGGATGGGCGCACCCGCCCATCATCATAAAAGAATAATGTAATAACATTATTTTTGTTTTTCACATTTAAAAATGCCACTAAGCTCATTATAAACACTAAAAATTAAACAAATTAATCCACTAAACTACAAATGCTACCCCGGTAACAGGTTTGTAAATATATTTATAAGAAACTTTCTATATGTACTGCATTTATAATACAACATCTGTCGATTCAGCAACTCTTCCCAATTCCAAAGGCGCGTAAAACATGTTTTTAGTTTAAACGAGTACAATATAATAAATTAATTAATCAGCTGGGGTAAAACCGACAGAATTCCAGTGTTTGCCAGCTGCGCAAAAGGTAAACTCAGTGAAAATAAGTCACCTTCCAGATGTAGAATTAATGCCAGATATTCTTAGGTTTGGCTGTCAAGCCTAGGAATATGAATATAATAAAGATTGTAACAGGAATATAATTTGGATTACATAGGCTAGGCTAAGCTGGAAAGTTAAACAACAGTAAATATTTACAAAAACATTTGGTTTTTTAGTTCTTTTTTTCTAAAAACTCTCGAAAATGGCCTAGTTCTTAAGGAACACAACAATTTCGGAAAAAGTCCCCAACAATTTTCGTTTTTGACCTTTCAGTATTCGACCATTTTAATTGATAACTACATATAGTCCCTAATTGGTATATATGTATAATTAGTACTGTGACTACTCAAATTGTGCAGAATTTGGTCACTTATGTTGAAAGGGTTTTGAAGTTATTGAACAATTAATAAGCTTGTTAGCGCCAGAAAAGTAACTAACCTAACCAAAACTAACTTACCCTTACCAAACCTAACATAACCCAACTAAAACCGGAACATTTCCTTCGTTAACACACTTAATAATGATAGCAATACGAAGTAAACATGTCTACACAATGTCTGCAAAGTGCAAAAACCATTAATAGCCTAGTATGATACTAAAATAAAATAAAAAGTGTTTCCCTACTGATATTCGATTTATGTAGGCCTACGGTACCTTTCTAACGTCATTGTACATTCGTTTTTACTTAATAATATGGTACGTTCACTGCATATATATATTTTTTTTACGATGAGAAAATGCATTATGCACCATCAGGGTCCTTATTCCAGGCACCTGGTATGTGGGACTCCCACCCAATAAAAACCCATCGGTCCAGGCAGAATTCCCTCTTGGAACTGCTTGCCGCATTACTTCAAGAGGGTGCCTACGTGAACCCTCACTGGGTTACTACTGCGGTTTTTCCTTCGGGACTAGTAATGCTGGTGCCGCATTAAGTTTCTTCACTCTTATTTTGCTTCAGCACCCTCTCTACGTAAGCAGCTACGCTGTTCCAGACCACTTGACTAAGAACCCTTTGTCAAACAATAGTGTCCGTTGAGAGAGGGCTGACGACTGCTTCCAGCTCTCTTCTTTCTGTCTCCCACCACCTGCACTGGATGAAGATGTTTAAAGCGTCGTCATGCTCAGTCTCTGTAAGGACACTGAGCTCTCGACTTTTCCCATATTCTCCAGATATGCCTGGAAGAAGACGTGGCCGGTGAGGAACTGGGTTAAGTAATAATTTACTTCCCCCGATTTCCTCTCCACTCATTCTCGCAGGTCCTTGATCAGCTGTGATGTTCAATATGGTATATATCGAAGTAGCATTTCGGCCATAAACTGATTATCAGGGCACTACATACAATAATAATGTGTTACCTTTAATTGCTTATTCAAGTGGCACACTCTACATAGTTTTCTCTTTAATTTCCGTCATTGACTCTATCATCATTTATATAATTTATAATAATTTATATAATAATTTTATAATAATTTATAATGTCTTGCTCGTCTTATATATTTAGCTTTTCGCCCAAGATATGACAATATAAACACGCGCAATTATACATATGCAGTGAACATGTTAAACCTGAAAAGATTAGAGGTAGTCTTTGGAAATAAATAACCTCAACTACTAGGCCTATTATGTTATGTACCGCTGATTCATTTATATGTCATATAACACAACAGTGGCTATCAGCCAACAATTTGTATAGAGTAGCACTAGTAGCAGTTAGTAGGTTTTCACAATGTCAGATTGAAGCTTCAGAATATCACATTGTATCAGATGTTAGGTTGCAGGGAATTTGTGATAGGATTAGCAAGGTTTTTATAAATTGAAAACAATATTTTCAACTTATCTCTCTACAGGTAACCTAGGTATCGGCTAAGTAGAATATATAAGCTATGCATAATAGGCAATCAGTTGTAAAAAGGATACTGACAACAGCTCTTTCCCATCTCTCTACCATGTAAAGTTCAGTGACCATCAAGTACCGAAAGTACCAATAATTTAAAAACTGCCAAATGGCCCTCAAAGTAGGAAACATTATTCAAGTGTTAATTAAATCTAATAAACCGTGTTTGTTAGTTATAAAATTAAACTTCATATTATAGTTGACACACGTCGAATATATTTATAACTACATATTAACATTACATTAAAATACTGTTTTCTTTTAGATGTCTGTATCAACACTATACACTTTTTAATGTTTACAAAATAGACTAAACTCTACAACATTTGATGCCAAGTTGAGTGAGAATTGAAACATTAAAAAAAACATAAAAACACAAGCAGTTAATTAGGTAATAAAGTAACGTCGTATTATAACATAGCAGTAACAGACTAGCAGACAATCACAGAATTCACACGGTTCCCAACGACTCACAGACAGTCTCAGCACTGTACTTTTTTTTTCCATTTTATTTTTCCCTTTTGCAGAAATAGGCAAAGAAACTGTCATGGGTGTAGGCCGTTGTAACCCTGTGGAGAAAAACAAATTCACCACCATCATCCTTTGCCACGGTTTTGTTTATTCATACTATAACACAACAAAAACATTATGAGTGAGTGATTTCGATAAATACTTTGTTTTATATGAATATCTGTTTGACCTTTGCAATAAAATGCTCATCATTGTTGTAATACTAAAATCGATATAATATAATAGTTTATTCAACACTAATATGAACTTAATTTGTAAATATAATTGGGCCCCAGCAGAACGAAATTGTTCATAAAGAAAACAGCTGATAAACAATTCATATTCGTAATTATTTACTCACAAATTACACAATTTTTTCCCAAGTCTCGTGGATAAGTCGACAAAACTTGTATATATTATCACAAATTTTATATATGCACCAATTAAACTAAAATTTAGTATATAATTAATAACGCTTAAAATACATACGGTACATTTTCATTTTACTTATATTTAAATATCTAACGCTTTGTGTGGCTAGGTAGGTAAATTTATTGAATTGATTTTTAACATAATCATTCCGATAGGAGGCGGTCTTTGAACTCTTGTGTACCGATGTAAAGTTGTTCTGTTTCGTCTTTTGCAAAAAGGGAAGGACAATTTTAATTTTAAATCAAGTCGAATTCCAGTAACAGTAGTTTCGGAATGGGATGTTGATGTTAGGTTTGGTTTTGATATTTAGTTCGATAATGGTTATCATTTCTTGGTTAGGATTTGTTATTAAAAGAAAAATATAGTTGTAAATGTAATTGTTATAAATCTCTCTTCTTATAAATGAAGATGACAAACTGACACCAAGGTTTTTATTTCAAGTTTGTACTTGATTCGAGCATAGTCTGGGTTAGCTTTTAACACCGGGTTTACACAAAACTCTGCCACTACGTTTTTCCACAAGTTGCGGCAATTTGTTACTTTTTCTATAAAATACAGCAACTTTTTCTGTCTTCCATTTGTGGAGAGACAAATCTTCCACTAAATTTTGGTTTCCCGCGATGTGACGGTAAAGATAAAAGAAAATTGACAACTA
Organism: Stictocephala bisonia; assembly: GCA_035578905.1. NCBI lineage: Eukaryota > Metazoa > Arthropoda > Insecta > Hemiptera > Membracidae > Stictocephala > Stictocephala bisonia. The sequence goes on from JAQJVL010001100.1 coordinate 99,209, forward strand.
AAAGTGGACGATTTTTTTGTTGCGCGCTTTGCGAAAGCAACTTGTAGGAAACTAGTGATAAACTGCCCCCTCCACATTAACATTCCCACATTAGACATCAGTGCATTTGTGTACTTCAGTATGTCCCTGCCACTGTACCTATCCCTAACATTCAACGAGGGTTTCACCCAATATCTTGACACTACCAATGAGTACATATATATTAGAAACTAAAAGAGATAGGGAAATAGTCATACTTCTTGTAGCAGACGAAATGAGCTTAGAGTGGTTACCAATATGCAAAACCGGTTATCCGCCGTTTCCTGTCTTTCTCATTCTCATGGCAATTTGTAATCTTCCATATCTCTCTAGGTTGCCGCGCAACAAGCTCAATCTAGTGACAGCCACGCCAAGAAAGCAAAATTATAAAAAAGTTGTCTGACTCAGGCCCATGCTGGACCTCTTCTTAGGGCGATGGACGACCATGGCCAGAGGGCGCCCCCTGCATAGCACAATACACGGGGAGTACTACCGGGAGGGTATGGAATATTATAATTAAATTTTAATATCTAAATAATCATTAAAACGATTTGGTAGTTCCAAATCCACTGTATGTACTTGCAAATTTTGACGCTTTTTACTTATTTTATGCTTCAGGAAACAACAATACATTTATTTTAATAATAATACTAAATAAATTAATTACTTTCTTATATTTTGCGGTGGCCAGTAGAGATCACAGCTTCATGTTATAAAAACCTCACTCTCAAAATCCTAACCATTGTTTTGCAGTGCTGTTAACGAACATGAAACTGGGTTCAATATGCTTTTCTAGCAGCTGGTTACGTTATGACATGACCACCACACTTGCACATTCCGTACCGGTAGTTATTAAACAAAATGACAATTAGTTGTTTGATAAATTCTAATATTCATTTGATCAATTTCAAATATTTGCAAAGTTTTACGACAAAATAAAAGACAAAGTAACAGTTGAAACATAGTTATTAGTGTAATGTTGGTAAAGTAATACACAGGATTAAGTCGAGACCATTTTAAATTACATACATTTATTATTATTATGAAAAAGTTACCTAAATTTACTTTTGAATTTCTTAAAGATAGTAACAAAACAAATATGTTCAAAATGTAATTTTCTTTGAGTGAATTTACTAACGAAACCAGAAGAAGCATTTTAATTCGAAGCAAGCTGGACTGGCAAAGATAACGGTGTCTGGAGTTCTAAATATTATCTTCTGAGTGCATTAATAGTAAAGATGATTCTGAAACATCTATTGTCAAAGACGATCTCGACCAGGGTTTGATAAGATTCAATTTAGAAAATACTCGTTCTCAAGCCACTTGAGTTGATGGGATGTTCAGAAGAAATGTATGTAACTTGGACAATCCTGGGTATTGTAAAAAGTACATGCTATACCATAATATAATGTATATATATGCACACTTGATACAACTGTTGCATGATACAGACGCTTTGCACTGGACCTCTTGGTTTTCATCATCATCTTCTTCTAGGTTATCGTCACTGCAGCCGTTCAAACTTGCATTTGAAATCTGGAACCTTATATTCATGAACAAGATAAGTTCTTCATTCAGGGATTTTTTTTTTTTTTTTATCGACGTACAAAATTAATTCTCGTATTTTCCTCAAAGCTTCAGGAGGAATAGATTTGGGATTTGAAACATTTGGGTCAAAACAGACCAGATCCAAATAGAGCAATTTGAGCTGCAAAAACAGCTTTCCATTGTTTGGATAGCTCTATCCATAATTACGAAGTAAATATTTATTTGAAATTCTTTTTCGGGAAAAGTTCCGACACTGTCGTCTTCAGAAAATTCTCCTGCCATTTTCTTAACTTTCTCTTCTCAGTTTTTTTTTTTTTTTTACAAAACTTTACTCGCCAGTTCACATGGGCTACAAGCCTGTGCGTGAACTTTATTCAACGAGTGAAGTACCGGACGTTGGCTCAGGCGTGATTCGAAACTTGGACCATGCCCTCCGCAGTCCGAAGCCTTAGCAACTGAGCCACCACGCCGGCAATATGTGGGCCTCATATATGTGGGTCTACCGTAAAAGATAAAACAAATTCTGTTTTATGCTCGCATTAACAAATGTAATTTTGTTTCCTTCAGTTAAAAAATCAATTAATACTAAATTTTTAAATTTGTTTTTATTTGCCTGTAAATCTTATATAAACTAATAGTTTTCCTAATTAATTAATTACAGTCTGTACTAATATCAGTAGTTTTATTAATATTAATTATATAATATATTATTTCACATAGCAAGAATACGAACACTAGAAAATGCTTTATTTTAATTCAGAATTACATTTGGCTTTAAAATAGATTTTATCATACACGATAACAAATCCATTAAATAAATGACGCAATTTATCTGTCTACAGTAAAACAAATTACAAACCTGGTGTCTCAGTGGCTGAGGAGTTCTAGATCCTATGTTTGAGCCCCAAACTGAGCTTATAATCGGTACTTCATTCATTGATATGAGTTCATGTAGAAGCCTGTCTGTTGTGGACCATTGAAATGACGATTGGATTTTCTTTTAAATCAGAAAGTTAATCATTTATTCATTTTCTAAGACGCTGATTGAATCGGACACTGGTTATTAGAATTCACAAATGAAATATTTACAGAAAACTGCCCTTCAACTGTAAATAATAATAAAGAACGCACTTCTCGTGACTGTGTTGTTCAATGCGATTATGCTACTGATTGTACAAATCCACAGTGTGCCCTAAACCTTGAGTTAATAAATAATCTGAAAATTTCAATCTAGGTCCTTGAAGCGGAAATAACTTGCCTAAAATCTGAAAGCAAAGGTAGGTCTCAACAACCAGGTAACAGCTCTAACCCCACATGTGAGAACTAGACTATTGTGGGAATAAAATCTAGCCTAACAGGTTCAACACTCTACTTTTGAAGACACAACTATTAAGACTGAGACTACGTTAAACTGTACAAAAAATTTAAAACAGCATAAAACAAGTCAAAAAACAAAGAAAATATAAAACAAAAGTAGTTAAAAGAAAAACTTTTCTTCGACCCACCAATTATGTACCTCCTACTACTGTTACTTATCCAACAGCTATACATGTTGAAAGCAACAGTCACGGTCGTCACTTTGCTGTACTACTGCAGTGTCTCGTGCCCTCTACCACCAAGCTTGTTGGTGTGTGCAAGTCTGGCGCTAAGCTGCTGGATGTCACATGTGGAGCCCACCACCACCACCTGGTAGCTGCTTTATAGTCATCGCCAGCACCAACGACGTGGTCGCCGGAGAAAAGATCAATTTATACAAACACCTAAAGGACCGATTGGTTGGGCGATTGAAAACATCAAGAATGGTCGTATCTACACTTCCTCACGCCACGATCTTCCCGCAACACACACAAGTAAACAGTGTGGTTGTATGTGAGATATCTCTGGCAGCCCTCGGGAATTCGGGCCCAGCCGGCTCGATGTTCCTGATCAATGTCACTGAGCACGAAGTGTCGAAGGCAGTCTGCGATTTGAAGACAAAAAAAATCGAATGATGTGAACGGTATGTCAACATGGCTTTTGAAACAGTGCCAAATTGGCATCATGGGTCCCCTCACTCGTGCAATCAATCTTTGTTTTTAACAAACAGCCATCTTTCCAAATTCTCTCAAGGTTGCAAAAGTGATTCCTATTAAAGAAATAGAAGATTCATAACAACCAAGCAACTACAGGCTTATTTCAATTATGCCGGTGCTAAGCAAAGTTTTTGAACGATAATTCATGCGCAGGATAATAAACTTCTTTGAAGAATTCAAAATCTTGTCAATCGAGCAGTTTGGTTTTCAGAAAGGAAAATCAACTGTCAATGCAACCATCCAATTAGTGGAAACGATTGCAAGTGACGTGGATAAGCGTAACATGACATTAAGTGTCTTCCTCGACTTATCCAAAGCCTTTGATTGCGTAGACCACAATATACTACTTGACAGGCTATGGAACTGTGGAGTGCAGGGCTTACCCCACAGGTGATTGAAGTCATATCTCTCCGGAAGTTTACGGCAAGCTCAGGTCAATGGAGTGTATTCACATACAACCACACTGAGATACGGTGTCTCTCAGGGATCAATTCAATCAAATCAATCAGCATCAATGATAGATGATATCGTCATCGAAGAGGTCAGTTTCATCAAGTTCCTCGGAGAATGCTCATTGATGATGAGCTGACATGGAATGATCATGTTGACAGTGTTTGGAAGAGGGTCTCATCAGCTTTATATCTGATCATAAGGCTCTCTTGACACTGCCCTCCTGAATTATTGCTTATGACTTACCACGGTTTGATTCAATGTCACCTTTCATATGGCATTGCACTATGGACTAGCTGCTCGCAGAAAAATTTAACCGTCTCTTTGTTCTTCAAATCCTGATCAATGTATTTTTTAACTGATTCAAAGTCATCTTTCATACTCTTTTCATGTCCCAGATTTAGCTTCATTGCTCTGCCTACAGTATTTACCTCTTCTCTGGTTTCTTGTAAAAAATCTGTCATTAATGCCTTCAATAATTTGTACAAAATAGGATAGAATGTAAATAGTCTCATTTCTTACTTTTGGAAGAGGGTCTTTCCAAACACTATCAACATGATCATTCCATGTCAGCTCATCGTCAATGAGCATTCCGAGGAACTTGGTGAAACTGACCTCTTCGATGACGATGTCATCTATCATTACTGTCAGGCGGCATATTTCAGAGCGGTGCTGCCTCTGAACGTCATGCAGATTTATTTGGAAGGGTTGATTTTAAGATTTTTATTCCCAAAGTATTAAACTAGCTCAGTCTTGTTTGAACTGAAACAGAGAGTCGCATCATTCGCATATTGTACTATCCGACCTTTTGAAAAGACTGAATTCTAATCATCCACATACACCAAGAATAGAAGGGGTCAGAGAATTGATCCCTGAGAGACACTGTATCTCAGTGTAGTTGTATGTGAATACACTCCATTGACCTGAACTTGCCGTAAACTTCCGGAGAGATATGACTTTAACCACCTGTGGGGTAAGCCCTGCATTCCACAGTTCCATAGCCTGTCAAGGAGTATATTGTGGTCTACACAATCAAAGGCTTTGGATAAGTCGAGGAAGACCCTTAATGTCATATTACGCTTATCCATGTCACTTGCAATCGTTTCCACTAATTGACAGTTGATTTTCCTTTCTGAAAAACAATCTGCTCATTTGACAAGATTTTGAATTCTTCAAAGAAATTTAGTATCCTGCGCATGAATTATTGTTTAAAAACATTGCTTAGCACCGGCATAATTGAAATAAGTCTGTAGTTGCTTGGTTGTTATGAATCTCCTATTTCTTTAAATAGGAATCACTTTTGCAACCTTGAGAGAATTTGGAAAGATGCCTGTTTGTAAAAAAAAAAGAATGATTGCACGAGTGAGGGGATCCATGATGCCAATTTGGCACTGTTTCAAAAGCCATGTTGACATACCGTTCACATCATTCGATTTTTTTTGTCTTCAAATCGCAGACTGCCTTCGACACTTCGTGCTCAGTGACATTGATCGGGAACATCGAGCCGGCTGGGCCCGAATTCCCGAGAGCTGCCAGAGATATCTCACATACAACCACACTGAGATTCAGTGTCCCTTAGAGATCAATTCTCGGACCCCTTCTATTCTTGGTGTATGTGAATGATTAGAATTCAGTATTTTCAAAAGGTCAGATAGTACAATATGCGGATGACGCAACTCTCTGTTTCAGTTCAAACAAGACTGAGCTAGTTGCATACTTTGGGAATACAAATTTTAAATTCAACCCTTCCAAATCAATCTGCATGGTGTTCAGAGGCAGCACTACTCTGAAAACATGCCGCCCGACAGTAATAATAGATGACATCGTCATCTACATGAGGTCAGTTTCACCAAGTTCCTCGGAATGCTCATTGATGATTAGCTGACATGGAATGATCATGTTGACAGTGTTTGGAAGACGGTCTCATCAGCTTTATATCTGATCAGAAGGCTCTCTCGACACTGCCCCCCTGAATTATTGCTTATGACTTACCACGGTTTGATTCAATGCCACCTTTCATATGGCATTGCACTTTGGGGTAGCTGCTCACAGAAAAATTTAACCGTCTTTTTGTTCTTCAAATCCAGATCAATGTGTTTTTTAACTGAATGAAAGTCGTCTTTCATACTCTTTTCATGTCCCAGATTTACCTTCATTGCTCTGCCTACAGTATTTACCTCTTCTCTGGTTTCTTGTAAAAATCTGTCATTGATGCCTTCAATAATTCTGTCCAAAATAGGATAGAATGTAAATAGTCTCATTTCTTCCTTTTATGACTCAAAATAAAATGATGGTTCCGGATTTTCATCTCCAGTTTTATTAGATGGCACTTTCCTTCTTTTGGGTTGTGGGATTTTGATGCACATTTTTTGCAAGTTAGACTCTGCTAACATTTCTTCGAACTCTCTTTAATCATTTCTGAGTTCTACTAATGCTACTGCTAAGTTCTAAACTGTATCTGTGGCTCAGCAAAGGTCGACATCCTTGTTTTGAAGAGTTTTGATTGTTATCAACACAATTTGAAGAACTACAAGCATCATCTCTAAGCAGACTATAAAATTAAACAACTTTATTTTGTATAGGATTACAATGGTTTTGGTCCTGGTATTAGGTTGTGTTGTTCCATAATTTGAAATGTTCACAATAATTGTTTGAATAACGCTCTCATAATGGGTTCTAACCACTGTGATGGCTTCAGATATGTAAGCCCATTTGGTGTCAGAGAGTGATTTTAGTCTTTTTAGAATCTGAAATATAAAATTGGCATAGGGTACTTGGCGATTACTCTAAACAGAAAGTGTAGTTAAGAGTCTGCAGGGGCTGTTGGCCATGTTGGTTTTAATCCCATAAGAACATTTTTATTTGCGAATCCATATTTTTTCATTATTTATTGACCAAAAGTTGTGTATGAGATGTCATTTTAAATGTTATCATATTTTGCATTGGGTTTGCTTTTGATATTTTTAATACATACACTAAATTTTGAAAAATAGGTGAAAATATATTTACTTTTTCTCTATAAAACTAATTAGGAATTCACAAAGCAATTGTAACGCACAATTTAATTCTTGATGAAATTCAATTTGTTTGGAAAAATCTGTTTAACAACAGCTGTTTAATTTGGATATGCGTGATTGTATGTCCGGTTCGAAAATAACATTGTCCTTATCGGATTAAAACCAATATGACCAACAGCCTCTGCACTCTTAAATATGCAAAACAGCAAAAAAGGGTTTGGGTTAGGTGTGGCATGGCATGCCTCTGTCTTCACTGTACATCCTCCTAAAACAAATCTAACTTGTTTCACAAGAAATTTTAACAGAATATACCTATACCTATTTAAACCACAACACCACACAAACCACAACACCACACTCCTTTTTTTAAAACAGAAAGTTGCTGAAGCATCACTAGATTTATTAAACCACACCTCCCACTGTGTTTGAGGGCTGAGCCCTTCCCTTCAAGTTTTCAGAACAGTAGAACAGACTTTTTTTATATCAATAGAAAATGGTAGAGATAAACATAGAACAGATTTATCAACATAGTATGTATGTATTTTATTGACATTTTTATCAAATAAAACACTGTAAAATACAACCCACAATACATAATTTTACAAGCCAAAACACAAAGGTCTAAAATGAAATCAAAGCAACAAATCCTCAGCTTGATTGCAAAAAGGAGTTATTACTAATTTCAATTTCATTTGAGCTATTCTCAGCAAGGAATGCAGACTTCATTAATGGTACACAATGCTTTGGCTTCATGCAACTATCTTATTTAAATTGCAGAATTAATTACAGTATGCTTTGCTTAATGAAAATTAAGATAACCAATACATCCAAAAATTATATATATGGGTCAGTGGTATTACTCATTATCTCATGTTTAAAATATGAACAACAATTGACTGTAAATTCTTAGAGTTTAGTAGAATTGATAGACTTTGTTTTTACATACAACAAAGATTCATAAAATGTTGCAAACATGGGGTAAATAACATTACGTGAAAACAGAAAACACATTAGAAATTACTAACATAAAAATAGAAAACAGAAACTATTAAAATATACAATTACAATAGCACTTTGGTTTGGGCAACAATATTCTTTCAATGCATTATTACAGAACTGACAATATTATGTTTACAACATGAAGCAAATGTAAACAATTTTATTTTTATTTTTTTTTTTATTTATTCATAAGACGCCGATCGTCAAGATATGGGCGAATATGGATTTCGATTGAGTGTGATGAGTGTAGATGAGCGAATGTAGTCATTGTTACAAACTAAGGCCGACTATTCCTTAGAAAGTGTCATTAATTAATAGCCCAATGACAAATGAACAGCCGGTGGTTATCAGCTGATCCTTCTCAAAATGTATTGACTCTGATTGGGATCGAACTGACAACCTTTAGCACATGAAGCTGGGATTGAACCAACTACGCTACCGACCAATCCCAGTCGGTAGCGTAGTTTAACTCTAGATTCCTGCAAGTTGTGGTAATTTTTTTGTTATTTGCAAGTTTTTTTAGAAAAATCTAAATAAAATAGTAAATAGAAATATTTTATTAAGTGAAGAACAGATTTTCTCCTGAAGAGATGCCATTTTTAGTAAAAATACAGTATTATGAAAAAATATTTAAGTATTTATTTTTGTGAAAAGAATTAAATTAATTTAAATATTCTAAATGGAAATATTTAAATTTATTCTTATACACATAATAGAAATAGTTTTTGAGTGAAAATGACAAATAATATTTTGTTTTCTTACATTCAAGCTAAACACAACACAATTGCATTGGAAAGATTTGATTGGGTTTTGAAAACAGGACTCACAACGTAAGTTCAAAGTAAAAAAAACTGTGCACTAGAATGAAAATAGAATCAGTTAGGTGGGGGGATATGACATCAGTTTCTGGGAATCGGCGTTTAAAAATATATTCATCAACAAATCATTTAGAATTCTTATATAAAAACACTGTTCATTACAAAATGAATTACTTTCGATGAAATAAAAAATTTCTAAGCAATCAAAGCAGTTCGGCATAAGAACTTATAAATATTACTATTTATCTACTTTTTGCAGTGTCTTATATCATCCCAAGTGCTAATTAAATGTTCACTCGTTTGTCCAGCTTTTCCCTGAACCGGTCTTACCTGCCTCCACATTAAACCAGATAGCGAGGTTATAATGTTTAAAAATAAAATTGAAGTTTTATCATTCAAATATATAACTGGTATGAAAATGTTTCCATAGTATATTACATTTTTGGATTTATATAAGCGTTTAAAAATTCAAATACTGTTAAATCATCTTGTTTTTGGACTTAAAACAAGACACTACGATACATAATGGTTTTAAGGAAACTAAGCCTGCTCTACTCTGCAACAATCGTAAAGTACATGTACAGATTATGCCTTCACTAAATAACAAACCCTTAAATTTGTTTGGTACTGAATAGTTACCACTAAAAAGGAAAAAAAAACTCACTGGTTTGACTTTGGAAGCAGTTGGCTAGACCACCTCAATATGTGATTGATTTGTTACTCTATAAATTATTAAATTTTGCTCTTAAAGTGTGTATTTGCATTCCGAATTACAAAATATACTTTGCAATAATCACTAAAATGTTTCTCAAGAAAACAAATCAAAGAAAATAAAGTTATTATTATTATAATGGAAAAAAAATCTTATCAGAAATAATAAAATATTAACAAAGACCTTCAAAATAAGATATAATTTAAGGTAGGCTTATATTTGAAAATTTTAAGACCTCCTACATGGGACATCCCTCTATGAAAATAATTAGTAAAATATGTCTAAATGTTTTTTACAGTGAAAAAATGATGGCAATGTTTCATTAATTTTGATTACTCTACCAATTCCTATATAACACTTTTTATAAATTACGATGAATGAGTATGATGTATTAAAATATAAGACATATACTACAATTTATAAAACACATTTTTTAATATAATAAAAAATAGTATAAATCCTAGTAACATTGATGAGTTAATATAAATAACTAATAAATGCTGACTTATATTTATTTATGTTATTGAGTAATTTTACAATTATTGTAAAAAATTCTTGATTTGCAGACAAAAACCCTGTAATATCAGTAATGTATTACTAAACTGCAAACTTAGAGTGGATATTTGACAATTTAATGGTTTCTTTCTAAGCTATGCAATTTTGTAAAGCCACTTATCACATCATATTGCCAGGAATTTGTTATATAATTTACATTTAAAGTACAATAGTTATGATACTGAATTATTATCTATTGACTGAATCTCCTGACTTAATTTCAGAGCGATCCTATAGCAAGTGCTGGAACTACGAGGAGGTTGGAAGTACTATGATCAATGGAGTCATGATATTAACAACGACTTAACACCTTGAATGGTTGGAAGGTTTCAATTCTTCATCTACACCTGTCCGATAAAACGATAGTTTAAATATGTTACTTTATGTTCAAATAAACATTTTTTGATCATTGATTTTATTATTATTTATAACATCATATACATTTTTGGAACTTATTTGAGTACACATGTAAAAATAAAAATTCTATAAGAATGTGTACATAAAACTTAAAAAGTAGTGCATGGATCCATTTGAAATTTTCATACAACGTTGCATTTATTTACAAGAGTGTTTTCATATTTACATTTATTTAGTTCCTCAAAATTGTAAATGGGATCAGGGCATTTCAAACATTGCTCAACTTCCTACATTTCGAAAAATGAAAACAAAATGTCAGTGCTGAAAAGAGGTACTGTGGCAAGCTGATTTATGTGCGTATTATATCTAAATCATATCCTGTTAGTTTATTGTTGTGACTAGATGATGTGTATTTATGAAGAAAGCAACTGTAAGTGTGCTCGTGTCAAGTCTGGTGATTCATGAAAAGAGTTTTGTTATAATGCACTGAATTATACTTCTTAAATTATAAATGATTTGTTATTAAAAATAATTTTAATCACAATCCATTATGCTAAAACTAGAACAAATATTATTATCATATAAATTCACTAGTTAATAATTAACAGATACAATAAAATTTTAATTATAATCTTACAATAACTAGACATATATGAATGAATATTATCAAGATCTTAATACGAGGGTAATCCAGAAAGTAACCTCCGTTTTTGAAATAAAAATGAATCCAGTGAAGAATTTTATTTTATACATCTTAAAACTATAACTTTACTTTATTTTTCCACATAGTCACCAAATCGATTTAAGCACTTGTCATATCTTTTGACCGTCATCAATTCCCTCCTTATAAAAATCTGCCGCCTGTGAGCGGAGCCAACCTATCACTGCGTTTTATAGCTCTTCGTCACTGTCGAACCGCTGCGAGGCAAGCCACGACTTCATGTACAGAAACAAGTGAAAATCACTTGGAGACAAGTCCGGGCTATATGGGGAATGATAAAAAACGTCCCAATTAAACTTTTTCAAAAGTTTACTTGTTCTCCGAGTAGTGTGAGGCCGAGCATTGTCATGCAAAAACACAACACCAGATGTCAGGAGGCCACGACGCTTTTTTTGAATCGCTCTTCTCAGCCGTTTTAACGTTTCACAAGAAACTTCAGACGTAATGGTTGTGCCACGTTCCATAAATTCAATGAGCAAAATGCCCTTGGAATCCAAGAAAACCTTTGCCATGAGCTTCCTTGCTGACAATGTTTGACAGGCTTTCTTTGGCTTGTTTGGAGATGCGGTATGACCCCATTGCATTTATTGCTGTTTTGTCTCAGCATTCACGTAGGCCACCCAATGATTCTCATCACCGGTAACGATTCTGTTTAAAAAATCTGCTTCTTCCAAGTCGTACCGAAAGAGAAAATCAATGGCAGACGACATTCCTTTTTCTTATGGTCGTCGGAGAGCAGTTTCGGTAACCAACGAGCATAAAACTTGTGGTACCCCAGTTTTTCTTTCACTATCTCGTGTAAGAGACTTCGAAAAACTTCAGGAAAGTGGTCAGAAAGGTCCGAGATCGTTAATCGACGATTCTCACAAACCTTATCGTTCACATTGCTCAGAAGATCATTACTGACAAGAGAAGGCCTACCACTCCTTTCCTCATCGTGAATGTTTGTTCTACCATTTTTAAAAAACCGTACCCACTGACGAACTACACCTTCACTCATAATGTTTGGGCCATAAAGGGCACACAATTCACGATGAATTTCGGCTGCTGAGTGATTTTTTGCCAAAAGAAATCGTATAACACTTTGTACTTCACACTTGGCGGGATTTTCTATCGCCGCACTCATGTTTTAAGGCAATAGAAAATCGTACGATGCTCCACCTTGCACAGTTAGAGGCCTACTGAGCTGCTGCGTGCGCCGATGTCAGTATGGTGGCGCTACCCCCACTACTTCTACGGCGGTTACTTTCTGGATAACCCTCGTAAGTAAAGTATAAACAGTAAAATGTAGTTAATACAATAACAATAACTATTCTTTACCCTAAGGATGGAAATATCAGTCAGCAAAAGACACAGTAACAAAATTAAAATATATTAAAATTTATAACAATTATAGTAAACCCATATCAACAAAATGTTTTACTCAATTCATTTACTCAAAGGTTGTGAAGGAAGACAATTCATAATAATAATAAATGTATAACAAATGAGGATTTAATAACTTAAATCTTGTTCTATAGCAAAATTACTGAACTCAATGAAATTTCAAACTTAGATAAAATAAAAAGAACTTCAACAAAATCATCTCTATTACAAATGATTACTTTTAATTTAAACTGTGTGACAGCAATATTTACACTTGATACAAACTCCTAGTATAAAATATGATAATGGAAGGAATAGCAGAAAAGATTAGGGAAAGAAGGTAATATACTTTATTAAAAAAACTTCACTTTTTAACTTACTATTTATGTAAATTAATAACATATGCAAACAATCTCATGGTATTGGTGAATGGAGAGGAGGATGTACATACATGGGGGAGGGGAAATGTCACAAGGAGTATGAGGATAGCAATAAGAGAGGTAAAGATAATGCTAAAGGAAGCAGAAGAGATGAAGACAGTTAACAGTTACAATGTAAAAAAGCGTAATTCAAAAGGATTGAACATGTGATAGGTCAACAGGGCAGGAATGCAGGACTGTTCAAGTAAACATGAACAGGACTTCACAAGAAAGCAGTTGGAGAATGTATAGAGCAAGGAAAAAAACCACTAAAAGAAGAGTAGGAAAGAACTACTGCATAAAGGATTATGGGTTATAAAATGATATGATTTGGTAGTATGAATTGGATTACAGATTCAATACCAGGAAAAATCCTTGGAAAGAGAATGGAGGGAAGGAGAAAGGAAAAAGACTGGGTAGGGAACATTTGATTGAAGGCTGACAAGAAGGTAAAGGAAAAGAAAAAAGCAGAGGACGAGAGTGACGGCAAGACAGAAGTAGCTGTGGAGGACACAGCCAAGCAAACCCACTGATACTGAAAACTGTTAATGGTGATAATAATAAATATAGATAAATTAAACTCCAGTCATTTGTCTATACTATAATGTGGCTACCCTAGTGAAAAGGCAAGTTCAGTGATAAACTCGAAATGCCATATTGGAGCATGGGGAAAACATTTGAACATTTTGTACAAAGTGTAAATATTCTATTAACACAGTCGATATCAGAATCATTAGTTTGTAATCTTGATACTAACCACTTAAGCTTACAAAATAGAATCATCTTTAAACAATTAAGGATTGTAATGGCAAGTTATTTCTTTGAACATGTCTGCAGTTCTTCCTACATTAATGAAAATAGAAAATATGATAAATTTGGTAGAATTATTATTTGTGATTTATATAACTAGTTGAATAAATCATAGCTCATTTGCCAATCGCTTCTTATAACTAATAAGTCTTGAACTATATTATGTTTAGTCCCAAAACGGAAAGAGTGAGTTACAGAATTTCCAATATAATCACTCATTGGGCTTTTTGTTTATTGCACTATCCCCATGCTTCGCAACAACTGTTTAGAGTTCACTTTAAACATATGTATAGTTACAATAAAAAAGGTAATTTTAAACTAGGTTAAAGGCTACTATAATTGGGCCAGGTTGAAAGCGACCTGCGTGGTATATTTACCGCTTGTAGGGGTTCCAGTAGCAGAAGGGAAGTATTCCACCACTCCGTCCCTAGTTGGCGTGAAGGGCAGTGTTGGGAATAGGAACAACGGACACAATCAGCTGGTGAATTTAAGTGAAGAAAACTGCTTGAATTAATTATAAAAGTCAATATAATATAGCCATAATTTTGTATATTAACATTTTTTTAGTAAAATTACATTTTAAACTGTAATCATATTGAAATTGAATATTACGTTCATGCTCGATCTATCATGACTTATAAAACTGCATACAAAGTAAATATTATTTCGGTTGTAAGGTAGGTCCCTGAAGATTTAAATCACACTATAGGTATTTAAAATAAAATATTTATTTAAAACACAATAATATCACGAATCAAATTATAATATAGCCTCATTATAACTTGGTAATTACAACAAACCGCCCTAGCTGATTCCCTCTCCCTCTCATCTCAGGTCCTTTTCCCCTTATGCCATGTTTAAGCTATACTAGATTCCACTTCTCTTCACGTTCCTTGCCTGCCAATAGTCACCTAGCATGATGATGTAATAGGTGGAGCTTCCTACTGTGTATCCATGACAATGAAAGTGGCCCAGTGGCACGTCAGTTCTGTGGTGGAAGAAGACTAATTTTGTCTCTCACTTAAATGGCAATCTTTAACTCTCTCACACAGGTTCTTTAATAAGCTCGCAATCAAAGGGGCATACCAGAGCTCAGGTCAATTACCCAATTATAAGATGATCACAAAAGTTGGAATATTTTTGTATGATGAATAGCCAATAAATGAATTGCCAAATGGATTGCCTAAACAATTATTTTAGTGAAATGAGATTCATTAAACTAACATTATAACAAGATAAGACTTACCTCAATCATATTTAAGAAATTGTTTCACATAAACTAACAGTTTAGTATTTTAATATCATGTATTTTTTTAAAGAAATAGATGACTGTCTAAAAACACAAGATTTTATTTACAAAGCTTATAAAAATCATTATTTCTTAGTACTCCAAAGTTATCTGCGTTTTATTCCTTGCTGATTAGGGGTAACATCTACAAAACCTGTACCATTGAGCAAATAAAGATCTTTTGACATAAACTAGTAAATATACAGGACATTACATAACTATACACAAATTATGACGTAACATTGAGCTCAGGGTAATAATATAGTTTCAAGAGTTATATACTCTACTCTGGAATCACTGGGGTGGCAAAATTGCGACATAATGATCAGAAAATATGTTCGGAAGGCAAATATTTAGAAGGTAATAAAAATAATAAAGTAACTATAGATATTCATTTGCTCATCAAAACAGAGAAGAGGAGCAATTTTAAACAAAGTGGCAATTTAAGAAAATTTTTTTAACTTTTCTATGAAAGCCAACGTCTATGAAGTCAAGAGAAATTAATTAAATTCGATTTATCTGCCTTTTTGTGCAAAATACTAAAATATTTATCAATACCAGTAATAAAGAACTGAAATTTAAAATATTTTGAAATAGCTTATTTTCTGATCAATAAACAAGCACAATAAAACCACCTACAATGATTGTGCGTTCATTAATATAATTACATTTACTATATCCATTACGATAATAAACATACACACCAATACACACTTTCAGCCACATACATACATACACTTTTTCATATACCAAATATACATACAGTCATCATTAAGTACAAAATTCATCAGGTTTAACTACATTGGGCATAATCGTCTGTCATTATAAGATAAATACACAAACAAATATCAATAATGTTTAGAAATAAATACTATACAAATGCTAGAAGGGCTTGGAACACAAACTAAGTATAACTATAACATATAAGTAATATCACAGTTCTTTGTTACAGTGTTCACGTTCCGTAACTATTGTTCACTCTGCGTTATGCTTAATTAAAACAAACAAAAGGTGAGGTATAAAAACATGCAGTTAATACTTGGAAATCTGGCTGAATAAAAACTGTTGAGTTTCAAATTCAACAGACATTTCTTTTCAAAAGCTACCATAGTACCTGCTATTATTTCTAAAAATATTTATTAGTCTGATAGGCAATATTTTTGTTATTGGTTATTAGTACAAGTTATTAAAAAAAAGGAAGTAAACTTAAGATTTGTATGCAGTATAGTAAATGTTTACAATAAATTGAATGAATAAGTAATTGTTACATGGTCGAGTTGGAATATTTGACCTGTTTCATGAATTTTCTAAATCTTTTACTGTAAAGAAATATAAAGGAGTTTTTTCTGATCAGTTCAATTGCACCTACAAATTACACAGTAGTTTTTACACTATCCGTTCTATACATTTTGCTTTTCTTCATGTCCAGTATTTGGTAATCAAACAGTTCAACTTATTACTTCTTGAAATAAAATTAGCAAGGTCTGAGAAGACTGTTGAAAGCAAGATACTATTCCTAAGCCAACTATTATTACTCTATTCAAGAGTTTTGTTTTTCTTCTAAACTTCTTTAATAAAATAATCTATTGAACTATAATACCATTGAATATTTTCATTGTATTATTTTTGTTCTACCTGTAATAATATAGTTTATGGTTTATCATGTAGCATAGAATGGCAATGTATTATCTTATAACATGATTTGACAAATATATTATTAATTGGACAACAGTTTATATATAAATAAACAACTAAAGCTACAATTCAAAATCATTTTTGTTTACTTTATTAAATACATAAATATGTGGGTTAAATATTTCTGGCACCACTGTACAGTGATGAGTGGGCAGGTGGGTCAATACCTCTGTTTGAGTATGGGTAGGCGGGTGGGTATCATCCTGTAAGGGTGCATGGAACTAGTGTGATTGAGAGGTTGATGTAAGAAAATGCCCCTTGGCTCTAATTATGCCTCTTTAAATAAATCATTTTCATTTTATTTCAATCTTCCTTTTATAACATTACTTTAAATATCCAGAACAGCACATTTTTTGTTTCGGTCAGTTTAATTCCCAGCAAAAACTATCTTAATTGAGTGGAGTTGGTATTGACAATTTCTTTAATATTATGAGTATGAAATCAAATTATTACACTGCTTATCGGAAAAAGTGAAAAGTAGGCAATTTTTCTTTAGCTTGTTGTTTATATTTTATGGATTAGATCCTTAATATTTGCATGGTTTTCAATTTTGGATAAAGAACATTTTAGCTATTTTTTACCTTTTTTAGACACATTTGATTGACTATTTTAAGTGCTCCTTCAATTATTTCACGCCAGCTTCTTTGTTCTTTCTATATCTTTCTGTTTATTTAGCTCCATTTACTTACGTATTTGGTTCATATTAATTGTGCTTATTACCTATATCATAAAAGTATTTTTAATTACCACAAAATTCTTATCTTTTCTTCTCTGATCATGCTATAAATTGCTTTATCTCATCAATTTTAATTAAGACAAGTAAAAGAACAATAGGAAATAAATTGTTCAAACCACCAACATTTTTCTTATAATTACTACCTTCACATTTTTATTTTCTTTGCATACGTTTTCCTAATATTGCTTCTACTGGCAATATCATTGAATTTCTTTTAATTTGCAAATTTAAACAAGCTTATTTTCCATTAATAAAACACCTATTACGTTTTTCTGGTAAACTCACGGAATGTATTTTAACATTCATACTTATTTCATTTATTCATCCATATGAACATTGTTTCAATATTTCATTCTAGCACACCCTTTTGCCAAGTAAATATTTAAGTTATGTGTGATTATAATGTTAATATAATATGTGTGTGTGTACCCGAAAATAAACCTTATTACTTATGAGACAAAATGGATCTACAAATCTTTTTCGCTACTAGTTAAATCTGTCCAAAGTAAGTAACATAGTTTAGAACTTAATGTAAACTATAAAAATTATTTCATTCAGTGTTTTACAATAGACCAATTAAAATTTATATAATATTTTACAACTAACTTTACAACACCATTATTAAATGTTCCAAGCACTTCCGGCAAATCCAGCCAACATTCTACAAACTTTAAAAGCATAACAGTTTTTATATGCTATGATTTTTTTTGTACAAAAAATACTCCATTGACTGAAAATATATCTCTAGTGTTCATGGCATCAATGTGTATTGTTGAGCACCAAACAGGTGCTTTGAAGCATACTTTACTAATACGGATCGCCCCAGCCATGAGACAACAAACAGTAAAGGGCGAGACCCTGTGTCCTTCTCTCTCCTATCTAACCTGCAACAAATGTATTGTCAATAGAAACATTGGTTAGTGTTCATGGTATCAATGTGTATTGTTGAGCACCAAACAGGTGCTTTGAAGCATATTTTACTAATATGGATCACCCCAGCCATGAGACAAAAACAGTAAAGGGAGAGAGAGAGAGAGAGAGAGAGAGAGAGAGAGAGAGAGAGAGACCCTGTGTCCTCTCTCCTATCTAACCTGCAACGAATGTATTGTCAATAGAAACATTAGTTAGTGTTCATGGCATCAATGTGTATTATTGAGCACCAAACAGGTACTTTGAAGCATACTTTACTAATACGGATCGCCCCAGCCATGAGACAACAAACAGTAAAGGGCGAGACCCTGTGTCCTTCTCTCTCCTATCTAACCTGCAACAAATGTATTGTCAATAGAAACATTGTACCGAGAAATCAGAGTACCGAGGCAAAGGAGCTACCTGTATTTTTCAACACCTTTTCTCTTTAATTTCAAATAACATCAACTTTTATAAAAAATTAAAGTTACTTAAGTCAAATAAACCTACTAAGCCGCGTCCTAACTGGTTTTCACCAGATCTACTAAAGATGAGAGACAGGCTGTTTTTTCTACATGGTGTGGCAAAAAGCACCGATAATAAGGCTGTCAAGCACAGCTTTGCTACCCTAAAAAAACAGTACAGAAAATCCATTAAGGAAGCAAAGATTTCTCAAAATATAAAATACATTGAGCGCAGCAAAAATAAATGTAAAGCTGCTTGGAACGTTATCAGGAGCAATCAGGGAACATTAAAACAAGATCAAATATGTTTCACGCCTAATGAGTATAATGATTTCTGTATTGAGTCTGTCTCCGAATTAAAAAACAAAATGAATAATTTTAAATCTAATGTTGATAACTGTTGTGTCTTTCTAAATCGCTCTGACGTAACTCCAGTTGCCTTTAGTTGGACTGCCATTACACCAGATGACGTGCTTTCAGCTAGTAAATGCCTCAGTAATTCGGACAGCAGTGACATATACTGCATGTCAAATAATCTCATTAAATTCATTCTCCCAAGTTTTGTCAATCCCCTTACTTCCTGCATAAATCTATGTCTGAAGGAAGGAGTTTTTCCTGATCCACTAAAAATCTCTAGAGTGTGCCCAGTATATAAAAAAGGGCCAAAAGATAAGCTAGACAGCTATCGCCCGATATCAATTATTCCAATCTTATCCAAATTAATTGAAATTTTAGTTTTTGACCAGATTAATGAATTCTTTGAAACAAACCAATTTTTAAGCACATCACAATTCGGATTCAGGAAAGGCAAATCTACATCAAATGCAATTGACAGTCTTATTAGAACTATTATTCAAACATTTGAAAATAAAAATCTTGCCCAGGCCAGCTTCTGTGACCTGAGCAAAGCATTTGATTGCGTGAATCATAGCGACCTTTTCAAAAAATTATCTTATTATGGTGTGAACAGGTTACCTCTAAATTTTTTCAAGTCATATCTTACAAATCGCAAACAAAAAACTTTTATAAATGGCCAATGGTCGAATGAAGTCTCTTTACATTGTGGAATTCCCCAAGGGTCCGTACTTGGACCCTTTTTATTTTTAATATGCATAAATGACCTCCCTCAATGTTTGTCTGCATCTTCTACTATATTGTACGCTGACGACACAACATTTGTCAACATTGGTAAAGACATAGAAGAAATTAAATTACTATCTGAAAACACTATTATGAATGCATCCAAATGGTTCCAGGCCAATGGATTTCTTCTAAATAATGATAAGACAAAAAATATATTGTTTAGCGTGAGATCAGGTTCAGTCAATTATAATTGCCTCAACAACTTCTCATCTAGTGTTAAGTTTTTGGGTGTTTTCATTGACCAGAATCTAAATTGGAATGAACATATAGAGCATATATCCAATAGGCTGTCAAGAGTAATTTACCTCTTAAGGCGTTTAACATCTTGTGTTACCATAAATTATGTAAAAATAGCATATTACGCTTATTTCCAATCTATTTTTAGATATGGTCTGATTTTCTGGGGGAATTCAAAACGAATTAAGGAAATATTAGCTATCCAAAAAAAAAGCAATTAGAGTAGTTTCAGAATCAAGTTTATTTGAACATTGCAAACCCCTTTTCCAGTATTTGAAAATTCCAACCATTATTAACTTATACCTATTCGATCTCATTTCCTATGTTTTTCAAAATCCTCATTTGCTTCATTTTAATTACAAAAATCATTCTCACAACACCAGACAGAAACTGAACACATCAATACACTTTTCTAGATTGACGAAGTCTCTTGATAGCCATGTGGTATTATGCTTGAAAGTATACAATTTCCTTTCCCATTTGGTTTTGAAGTACAGTCAAAAACAATTTTTAACTGTTTTACATATGGCTCCTGGAAAACCCCTTCTATTCTGTAGATGAATTTTTTACTCTGAACCACATTGACTTCTAACCTTTTATTACGTCATAAGACATTATTAAAATATATATTGTATTTCATTTATCTATTTTGTTTTTTTAATGTTGAACAAATGTTTAAACTTAGTTTAGTTTAAAATTAAGATGATTTGAAATTGTCCATAATTAATTGTAAACAATTTGACGGCAAATAAATGAATTATTATTATTATTATTGGTTAGTGTTCATGGGATCAATGTGTATTGTTGCTTTGAAGCATATTTTACTAATACGGATCGCCCCAGCCATGAGACAAAAACAGTAAAGGGAGAGAGAGAGAGAGACCCTGTGTCCTCTCTTCTATCTAACCTGCAACGAATGTATTGTCAATAGAAACATTAGTTAGTGTTCATGGCATCAATGTGTATTATTGAGCACCAAACAGGTACTTTGAAGCATACTTTACTAATACGGATCACCCTAGCCATGACAACAAACAAACGTTTGTCTCCTATCTAACCTGCAACAGATAACAATAGTTAGTGTTCATGGCATCAATGTGTATTGTTGAGCACCAAACAGGTGCTTTGTCATGGTGTAAATAGCTTATTGGATCACTAGTGACAGTAAAATACTATGAAAACAATTTTTGATAGGTCGCATATTGTTTATATGAATATAAGTCAATATTAATAAATTAATTGTTCTATTTGTTTGGGAACACCCCCTTTGTGGACATAAAGGGTTTTTAATTAAGAGCTAGCCCATTCAATTTGTTGATAATACACCTCTGGTAGGGGCTATAGTCCGTGTCATGGCCGTCAGATTGCACCAGTTCACATATTTATTGAACAGACCTCGTAGGAATAAGAAGATCACTAATATGGATTTCACGAAAACAGTCTTCTTGTTTAGTAAAATTAGTTGATGTTCCGTTTTTACAGGTAGTGTCAGAAGTCTCCATCTCTCTCTCTCTATATATATATATATCTCCAGCACACGCTGAAGTGACTAATAGCTGAGCTAAAATTATGCCAAAAAAGTTATCTTGGGTGCTTATTTGAAACTAATCACCGTTAGATAGCAATAATAATTGTTGAGCAGTTTGCACATTAACAGAAACTGTGTTGCTCAGTACAGTATGTTTATTTCCATAGTCAATTGTAAAAACAAATGTAATCATACTGTTGAGGTCACAGAAATACATATTATTATAAATTAACTAAAAATTCAGTTGTTACGATACTATGAATACATATATGAAAATTGAACAACTACTTAACATCTTTGTGTTATGATAAGCGATATACTCTTATTCCAGTTATTCCCTTCACTTCCATTTATTTTGTGTAATAAACAGAAGGATTACCTGACTAGGTTGCATAACCTATTTGACCACTTAATGGTTATATTGAAAGATTATATTTAAAATAAATAAATCATAATAATGAAATAAAATTATTTGTATAAGTGAGTTTAAAACGCATTGAATATCTTGGAAACTGTAAAATAAAGAGAGTTGGACCTTTTACAGAAAGTTTTGTATATACATTCTAAAGGTTTCCAGAAACATTAAGAATAATAGCTTAAAGAAAAAAGTTAATTTTTAAAAAGTAGATACAATTTAATGTTGATTGTACAAAGTTTAGACATGTTGAGTTTCTCAGACAGTCAAGACTATTTTACTGATCAGGATGATTTATTGTGAAATCGTAGCATATAATACTCTCTCACAATTAGTCAGTTCTCTTTGTGTTCGGCTTTTTTCACCCTCTTCAAACCGAGGTTATATAAGATATTCTAACACAGAATTGTGCCCTGTTTCTGTTTGCCAGTATCATCACGATCACGCATTACGAAACGCTCCAAGTGCGTAAAACCTTAACTTGTTTGAAATTTTATTTTTGAGAGAGTATTTTCCTGTTGTTCTGTACTGTGTGTAAATGATTGAGCGTTTCTTATCACTAATTGGATAATTTGAACCTGTCTCGATGCTAGGTGAGTTTTCTAAATTAATTGCTCTTTTAGTTTGTAAAGTGCGTCAAAACTATGATTACAATTCATCACGATTGTCCAAATTTCTTACTTTTGTTCTTTTCAAGAGCAAGAAAAATTCCATTCTGTCAGGTTTCCACACAGTATCAAAATAAGATTGTTTATTTAAATAAGGCAATAAAGTCAGTAGTCAGCCATAAGTTTCTTTTGTTTTCTATTTTTGGATACTAAGAACAGGCAAGTTTGTTAAATTAGCAATAAAATCTTGTTTTAAATAGTTATATTTCGACTGTCATTAAAAAAAAATCATCAACTATCAACTTAATTTTATACAATTAAATAATTTTACAGAAATATTGTTTTGTATAAATTAACCTCAAGACTGAAATTGTTATGAGGTATGTTCAATAAAGAAAACAAGTTATAAAAAAGATGTTCTCTCAGTTCAAGTTTATGAAGTTCTTGTAATATTAAAAGCCTTCACTAAATCAGTCTTGAATACTGTATCAAATTAGGTGATTGTACTCATATTTTAAATAGAGGCCACTTCAGCTTGTAGAGGTTAAGATAAAATAAACTACGTAATGTGACTTTCATTAGGGCTACCAAATAAACATTTGGTATCTTGAAGCAGTTGTGCATTATTATATTACATGAGAATTACCTCAACATGGAAGGTCGGGGGTATGTGAAGAGACTATGTATGGGCCATTGGCGGTTATAGTGTCCGCTTGCGTAACTGCTACGTTGGCATAGGGCACTGGCTTGTTGTTGTTGCTCTGGTCCAGGAGGGGTTGCGAGGACTGTGAGTGTGGTAGGCCCCCACTTAGTGGAACCAAATAGTCTGGTTGTAAACAGTCATCATTGGCTGGGGGGCGCATGATTGTGGTATCTCGCTCTGTTGAAGGCGGCCGATAAAATACTGGCAGAGGAGCCTTTACCACATCTGGGTCCTATACAACAAAATGTTAATAAAAAATGATTTGTTGCTAAAAAGTAGTTTTTGAAGTTTTAAACAAAGTTGTAATTTTATTCTTCATCCAAAATAATATTTATTATATGATATTTAAATACAAATAATATAATATGTATTTTCTCAGCTGGTTGCAGCCTAAGGCGCAATTCACTCTAAACCCAGGCCTGTACAGAGCCCGCTGTATCCAATCTAGGGGGAGTAAGTTGGCGGGATCAGTGTTAATATTGTAGTTGCATAGTAAAACACTTGTTTTGCAGCTTTTTACTGATAATAAGGGACGACTTATTTTCCTAAATTGTTTAAATTGGCAGCAACGAATTACATAAATAGTGATGAAGCATATAAAAACTAAATTAAAAGAATGAGTTATTTATGAAAATAGTCATGTTGATTAAAAAGGGCTTAATAGACTCACAACTTCATAATATTTAGGTTAATAGTTGTAACAGAATTAAAGTAAAACATTGTATGTTCTGGTTAAAAATAAATCAGAGAGCTGGAGAGAATTGGGGCCTTGATAATAGGAAGGGAAAGGGTTAAACAGTTATTATTCATAGTGAAAACATAAAAAAGGAAACTTTAAATACAGATATTTTACTTCTTATACATGTTTTAGGAAAATATGAACATTTGTTCTTGCTTGAAAGCAAATTTCACACAGAAGAAATAAAATTCAAAACTATTTATCATTTGAATAATATATTTTTTATGCAAAAAGATTCTTAGCAGCTGGTAAAATACCTTATAGTGCTTCCATTTTAAAGCTGGAATTTTTCATATGTGCGCACAAAAGGTCAGTCTCAAAAGTGTTAAAATAGTTTATGAGATATACTAAGAGATGAATATAAATAGTTAACAATGTACCAATGTTTTTAATGTATACATTGAAGAATAAAAGTTACTTATAACATATAGAAATAATACTTGATGTTTACTTCTAACCTGTACACAGTAGCCTAGTCTCTCTAGAATGGTGCCGAATGTCGGCCTCTCCTCAGGTTTAGGGTGCCAACATTGAGTCATGATGGCATAGAGGGGAGCAGGACAGTTAGAGGGGGGCTCGAGTCGGCCTCCACTGGTTACCAGCTGCATCACCTCCCGATTGGCACAGCCAGTGTATGGCATATAGCCTAGGGACATCACCTCCCACAGCAGTACACCAAATGACCTTAAGGACAAAATATTTCCACTTTGATACTTTCTCACTGTTATAATGAAATCCATCCCTTTTTGTGCAATTTATTATTTGGGCTGTTTTTAACTGAAGCAATGCATATTAAGTTATTGCTCATTATCACGTGTTGATGCTATATATAACAGTCAACTCAAATGAACTCAAATACAATAAATTTTACATGCCCTAATAAATGCAGTAATTTAAAATCACTTTAAATTGATAAATTTAAATTAATATAAAATCACTGTATATCTGAACCCATACATTTCATAAGGATTACATGACTAAGTAATTAATTTTACTACCTATAAAAGCTAAGAACACGTTTCAGGAAATCGATAAGAACCTTTTTCTTACAAAGTTAAAATCTGAAATTTATAAAACTTATGGACAACATTCTTGTTAGCCACGAATTAAATATAAATGTGATACTTTTGTGAGTTTTTCAGTAATAAAAGTGTAAAAAGTTTATGCACAGTGAAAAATAGTTAAACTTTAGGTACTTTTTTATTTCAACTGGGATACAAATTATTAAACCATATATAAAAATGTATATATAATAACCAACAATTAAACAAGAAAAACAATGGTGTGATTGGTTTTTTCACAGGCTTCTTAGTTGTTTAGAAAACAACCTTCAAACTCAGGTACATTACAATTTTCGTAACTGTAGACTCAGCCGTGCACTACTAACCTATACTAAAGAATGCAGTCCAATGAGTAAATATAATTTCTGCATCAACAATAACTTACTCAGTTAAACTTACCAAATATCAGTCTTAGAAGTGAATATACCATCCAAGAAAGCTTCAGGAGGCATCCATTTGATTGGAAGCATAGCTTTCCCTCCTTTTCTGTAATAATCAGCTCTGAAATAAGAAATATACTTTATTTTATTTACATTTAGCCATTACAGTGTTTTATGTTAAACATAAAAGTGATTAACAAAATGTTTTAAAATTAATATTATGAATGGTACTGAAGTACAAAAATTGTTTCTGTTGACAAATCTATAATAAAAAAATCTTAATAAAAAAGGAAAAATATTGCATTATGAGATAAAAATACCTTATATTCCAACTGAAACCACTAAACACAGACATTCTTTATGAATGTGTACTAGTAGTTAGTGGTGAATTGTTTATATCAACAAAAAAAGTAAGGTAAGGAAAGCAGCAAACCTGATAAAATGGATAATTAACTGGTTACCTTGACTCACATACCACAAAAAGCAAATAAAGTTTGTAAAATATTTTCAGGACATTTAGCCCTTCCTCAGTCACAGGGCTACCGGAATACCAGTTCATCAGGCACGCTGGTTTCCTTTCCTTTTGCATTTTTACTCCTTGGTATAGAGCACTGAAAATAAACTTTTAGTAGACATTAATAAATACCTATATATATCTCGTGCCATGCCAAAGTCTGCAATCTTTACAACACGACCAGGTCCTTTGGTAGTCAACAGGCAGTTCCTGGCAGCAATGTCTCGGTGGATGAAACGGTTGTCCTCCATGTACTTGCAGCCTTTAGCTACATCAATAGCACACTGAAGCAAATCTTTCATGGTGAGTGGGGAAGGCCGCTCCTAAAAATAAAATGATTTGAAGATAAAACAATTTTATTTTGTGAACCTGATTTCTGATGGTATCAATTAGAAGTCAAGTAGGAGAGATAGTGGTTGAGCAGTCTAAGGCATCAGGACTTTTGAGTCTGACTTAGAGATAGACCAGGTTCAAATTCTAGCCTACACTGGAAGTTTTATCAGTAATGTTCACCTAGCACTGCCATGGTTCTCCTCCTTATTGTTTGCATAGATGAGTTCCCTGCATATATCAGTTCTATGGCGAATGGGCAGAATAGGGTAAAAAAAAGGAGATAAACCTCTCAATTACGAAATAAAAAAAATGTGTGATGGTATAGTACAAGTACTTTTACAAATTCCAATTTTCTAAGAGTTACATCTGTTACATTACATTTTAAGCGTGGTAATGATATTTCAGAATTTAAAAACACTTCTATGCAAAACATTTAAATTTATAAAAGTTACATATTTTATAACAAAAAATTACTATGGTTAAACAAGTTTTGGTTCCTATTATTATTTTTGTTGGGAAAATAAAGAGAATAACATGTACTTACAGTGTCAACTTAACAGCTGGTAGAACGCAATAACATGTACTTACAGTGTCAACTAAACAGCTGGTAGAACGCAATAACATTAGCTGCTTCCCCCCCCCCCAATTACTTGATAAACAATTAATTATTTGTCTATACCCCATAGCCTTTTCAAGCTATCTACTATAAGTATTACAAACATGTTGCGCTGTCTAAAACTTTGTTTGTGAAAAAAGTATGCAAATTACAACAATGTTAAATTGTAGGATTAGCAATTTTTGATGATATACCATCACATCAAAGAAAGGATTAGCACTCAAAGTACTAAGAAAACAATTACTTAACACATTCCTGTATAGGATGAAAAAAAGTATTATTTAATCCACTTATAATGAAGAAGTTGATCTATATTTTCAAGATTGATAATAATAGCTTACCCTTACTGCTGCTGTTCACAAATATGTATCTTCAATTTAGGGAGCCAAGTTGAGTCTTCTATTTATTTTCCAAAATAACTTAGTCTAATTTACTAGAAAGTAAGTTGGAAGAAGTTAATTGGGAAGTATGTTTATCATCAAATAATGTAGATAACTGTTATGATAATTTCCACGAACTATTGTCAAACACAATGAATAGTTGTAAATTAGATATCAAGCAACATAATTTAAGTAAAGCCAGGTCAATTAGTCCATGGATAACGGCAAATATATTAAGTAGAATTAAAAAACGCAAACAATTGTATACACTACTTAAAAAACGACCATATGACATAGCTTTTAAAAGATATTTTGAGTCATTCTGTTGTAAATTAAAAAATGACGTTGATGGAGCAAAAAATATTTTTTTATCTAATAAAATAAGAAATTGTAATGGTGATTCAAGGCAATATTGGAAAGTTATAAACAATTCAATTGGCTCAACAAGTAACAAAAACATATCAAAAATCGAATCGGCCAGTGGTGAGATTGTTAGTGAACCAAAGCAGATAGCTGAACTGATTAACTCTTATCTTATCTCGGTTCAAGGTCAGGTTAGCCCGAGCTCAGTCACCCTCACACCGCCGCCGGTAAATAGGAATTTACGGCAGCGGCCGCAATCTTTTTTTATTGCTCCAACTGATATAAATGAAGTTTTAAATACAATTGCAAATCTAAAAAATAAAAAGTCTACTGGATTTGACTGTGTATCTGTTGATATTGTAAAAAAAATAGCAAGAATAATCTCTCCTGTTTTGGTGTATATAATTAATCTCAGCTTTCAAACTGGTATATTTCCAAAAAAATTAAAAATAAGTAGTGTAGTCCCAATTTTTAAAAAAGAATCCTCAATTAAAATTGATAATATAAGACCAATTAGCTTGTTATCTGTTTTTTCGAAAATATTTGAGAAACTAATGCGGAATAGGCTTGTGCGATACTTAGATAGCGTTTCGTTTTTTAGTAGACATCAATATGGTTTTAGAAAAGGTATAAATACAGAAGACGCACTGTTAGCAGTTTGTGAGAAAGTCCATAATAGTTTTAACACCAAAAATAAGTCTACAGGGCTATTTATTGATTTTAAAACAGCTTTTGACTTAGTAGATCATAACATTTTGCTAGCAAAGCTAGAAGCAGTGGGAGTTAGAGGTACTGCTTTGAACTGGTTTGATAGTTTTTTAAGGAATAGAGTTCAAAAAGTAAGGGTTTCTGACAAGTTAAGTTCTCCTCTATGTGTGGAAGCTGGAGTACCTCAAGGGTCTGTATTGTCAGCTACATTATTTTTAGTTTTCATAAATGATTTACTTGAACTACCTTTTCATGGTCACCCAAGTGCTTTTGCTGACGATATTGCATTTTTTTACTCAGAGACAAATATTCAAAATATTTGGGAAAGTATTAATGATGACCTGAATATCTTGAGCGAATGGTGTTTTTATAACAAAATGAAAGTTAATGTCAGTAAAACAAAATTTATAAATTTTAGTTTGGTAAATAGTTTTGAGTTTCCTGCTGATCTGGTTTATCATGTGTCTTTTTGTGCAAGGTTAGACTGTAAGTGTGAAATAATAGAAAAGAGTAATAATGTAAAATATTTAGGAGTCATAATGGATCAAAATTTAAATTGGGGAAGTCATATTTCTGTGCTACATAATAAATTAAAATTCTCTATTAGAACTTTTTATTTCCTAAGAAACTTTTGTGATCAATATTTGCTAAGAACGCTTTATTTTGCTTTAATTGACTCTAGACTTCAATATGCTATTAGCTGCTGGGGAGGAGCGTATAAAACGTATACGCAAAAACTTAGAATAACCCAAAACCATTTTATAAAAATTATTCTCAATAGACAGAAAAATGACAGTTCTTATCCACTATTTTCCCTTTTAAAAATATTACCCTTTCAGCATCTGTTTGTTTATAAAGTTTTAAAGCTATTTTATATTCGGAGTGGAAATACTGGTACAGATGACCTTTTTTACAAAACAAGAAGCTGTTATCAAAGAATTTTTAGATTGCCTAAAGTCAACAATTCCTTGTTTAAGCAATCATTTCAATATAATGGGCCTAAATTTTTTAATCTATTGCCAAATAACATTAAAACGTGTCAAAATTTAAATTTATTTTTAAAAAAGCTTAAAGTATGGTTACTATCCACTCAACATTTACCTATGCTTAATGTTTAAGCAAATATTTCGTTAATGTCTAAACACAATTTATTTTAGTTTTTGAACAGATAATTTTGTTACTGTTTTTTCTTTTATTTCTTTTAATATATTTGAAATGTTTTAGTTTATATAACAACCAATAAGTTTAATTTTTACGAGCCTCAAATAGTTATACATTTTAGTAGCATAGTGTGTTTTGTTTTACACAGTTATTTACAGTTTAACATTTAGTTTTTGTTTTATTACTATCACTTCAGGCGCCGCGGAGGGCGAGTTAAGTTTTTACAGTGTTGGACTGGACTGATTTTAAAGAGTTTTGTTTAAGTGTTTAATTTATATTTTTAGTTTTAAGTGGTTGGCCACAAATACTGGTAAATGTGGCCACCTAGTATTCCTTTTGTAATTCAAACCTGTAATGTGTTTTTTTATAAAGGAATAAATTTCATTATTTCATTATTTCATTATTTCATATTAGCTTATTCATATTGTTTTATTAGCCTCCAGAATTGTTATATTATAGAAATAATACTGGTTTAGATTACCTTTTTCTGTCATAACAGTTCTTCAAATACATTACTCCTATGTACATTTCAAAGCATATAAAGCTTCATCATCAGGCTTCCAAAAACGTCACTATTTAAAACATTAAAACACTAAAATTATAAAACATTTAAACATATTAGCGTCTGTTATTTCTTTAATTTATTGTGCTTAGATGTATTTACTAAACAATATTAATTTTCTAAGAGTTACAGATGCCTATTTTATGAATTTTAAGTATGGTAATTGTATTCCTGATTCTTAAAAAGCTAGCCTCAATATTTAATTTCATTAACAAAACGCTTCTTACAGGTTTAGGCCTGGACTCCCTCAGGAAAGTCTTGAGGTCTCCACCAGCCAACAATTCAATGACTATAAATCTTGGATGTTTGTCGAAGCACACACCAATGAAATGGACAATATTAGGGTGGTTGAATTTGCTCATTATTAGAGCCTCCATTAGGAAGTCAGTCTCTGCAGAGTTTGGACTTAGTTCTGGCAAAGTCTGAAAAATCAGCCTTGATGAGACAATTATAATGAGTTACTTACATCACTATACAAGTTGATTAATATTTTAACTCTGAATAAAGCAGAAGTAACTATGAGTAATTTTACATCTTCTTAGAACATTTCTAGTGACAATAGAACACATTTTATAAATCAGGGTTAATAAAAAGGATTGTTGATATTTTTAGATTTGCAATAATCCTACAAATGTTTTGATATTCCAGAAGATCTAGGAAGACTCACACAATCATGGCTATTAACTCTAGATAACAGTTCTATTAACTGAAAATCTGGGTTTCACGGAATGTACCTGATTTTGTATGTCAGGACATGTAAATTTATAAAAAAAGTTCAAAGGTGCGCAGTCAGGTACCTGCCTTGACATGTGAAACTAGGTTTAAGGTAGCAAAATAGATCCTTTGTCCAATTTTCTAGTACAAACATTCTACTTCAATATTTCATCAACGCATTGAATATAGAATTTAAAATGTCATATAAACTGTTTCAATCACCAACTAAGCACATTTTTATCTTATATTTAATAAAAGTGAAGCTCTGTTAGTCACTTTCTTTTGTTAGAGTATAGATAATGTTTCAAAGCATCTTCCTTTTGCAAATTTGAGCATTAACTTAACTTAGTATCTGGAAGTATGTACCGAATTGAAAGTTTGGACACAAGTTCAATACAAATTACCTAAACCCTATATCTGTGGGATATCTGAAATATATGTTTTAACGTGAAAAGAATTTATATTTACATTAGATTCATGTTCAAATGTGAACAATAGGTAATCAAGGTGTCATTATTTAAACAATAGGTAATCAAGGTGTCATTATTTAAACAATAGGTAATCAAGGTGTCATTATTTAAACAATAGGTAATCAAGGTGTCATTATTTAAACAATAGGTAATCAAGGTGTCATTATTTAAACATGAATCTAATGTTATCAACTAAAGTTCACAGAACAAATATTTTTAAATGAACAATAAAATGGGTTTAGAACATTAGCTGTATGGGACAGTTTAATTGAAAAATGGGTTTGGTAAGTGAATCATTGTAAGATGTATAAAACCTCACTTCTCCAAGATTCTATAAATAATAAATAAATATAAATACACACTACATAGTGATCTATACACTCTTTCAACATAGACAAATATCAGCGAATATTGAATATTTAATTTGGCGACTCCTGTCATACCACACTAGTAGTTAAACTATTAGAGTCGCTCAAACTTTTGGATTGGTACTAGTGTCAACAGTAACTAAATACAGTGTACCAACCTTGACAGCAACTGGCATTTCCACTGCATCCCCAGTTCTGTGCCTAAAGAATCCCTGGTAAACCTCACCAAAAGCTCCTTGGCCTAATGCCCTGGAACATAGAAATGTGGAATTGAATACATGTATTAATTGTGGCAATTAGTATTTTCATGTATAAAAATGTTATTATGATGCAAAAACCTATTATGAGATTCAATCGATTTTTCAAAACAGATTTTAACATTTTAGTGTTATTTTTTAATACTGAGTTTTAAAGTCTAAGTATAAAACACAATCACAATTCTTTTGCTTTTAAAGACTATGTCATGTTAACAAAAGTGGCTATTTGACCTGATTTCATATAGGCCTACTGAAGGGATACTGAACCAAATAAGCTTCCAGAAAAAACCTGTTCTACAAATTTTAATGAGTATTTAAAATTAAAATACGTTGTCAAGTACAAAACAATTTAAAGTTGCAAAGGATCTTAATACCATAATGACTTTAGATTAGAAATACTACAAGAGTTGATATATTTGGATTACAGTTTTTTTGACTAATAGGCGTCCCATTAAACTGATTAAAATGTTTGCTGATCACAGTAGATAATAACCAAATTAACTGAATTTTAAAAGAGTTAAAGGAAAGCTACATAAAACCAATCTTCAGAAATGTATACTTTTTTAGTTATATGATTTTATTACTGGTAGGCAAATTACCACTTAATGAGGAAACCTTTATTGTTATAATGTTCTGCAAAATAGTTCAGTATTGAGGATCAAAGAGGTTATCCGTAAATTAAATTGGACAAAAATAATAAATTAAAGTTCATTCTTAAAAGTATTCATCTATTAAAAGTATAATAAAGATACCAAGTAATTAAGAACATTTCAAGTTGAGATTTTGTGATAAAAGAAAACCCAAACACTAACTTGACCAGTCGAAGTTGCTCCCGAGGAATATCTTTGAGATCTCGGATAGTGTAAGTGCCTCCTCCAAATTCATAGTTGGGATTATACTCAGTCATCATGCTGTCTGAGGCCACACGAAGACGGTTCAACTGCAGATCGGGCCCATTGAGGATTTTGCGTCTAAACCGTGTAGCATTGCTTTGCTGGTATTTGTTATCTAAAATTTAAAAAAATCTTGATAACTTTCAACACTTTCACAACTTTATTTTTTCCATAGATAATTTGATAGTTTAATTTTTTTTTGATTTTGTATTCCATAAAGTATAATTTTTTATAGGAATAATTTACTTAAAATCTTTAAATAGAGGATAAATAATATTGTTCAAATTAGTTACTTTGAAATTCAAATTACTGATACTCTGGAAAGGAAAAACCTTTTGAAGTTCGATTTTCGGCAATTAATTTCTATTGAATAGACCTTTAATTTGATACCAAACTTGACCTTAGCTTACATTAAAGATTTTCGTTCAACTCCACGTGGGCCATTCCCCTGAAGAGATGAAATGTCGCTAATGGCGTCAAAAAGTGTGTTCTTTGTAACCATGATGATGTACAAGATTTCAATTTTATCAGTAAAGTCATAGAAAATTTGAGAAAGCGTTTCCATATTTTTTCCCACCCTGTATATTTATTCTTATAGTCTTGATTGATATATCAATAGATTAGATTCCAATTAATTTGTTAAGTTAATAATAAAAGTAAGATTACTACACAGAATAATGAAATTAAGTCCACTTTATATCATATAAAATAGAAATATATAGTAAATCAATGTTGGCAATCTACATCACAATAGTTAGGTTTTCTTCCGTATAGAGCCTACATACACTCAATGTTAGAAGGCCCATTCAACATTCATGACAATTACACCTCTCCCAGCCATTATGCACACCAGTGGTAAAAAAAAATAAAAAAAAAAACTGTACCCTTCGACTATGTTATAGGTACTAGAAAAGTTTGAATCCCTAGGATCTCAGATTATTCTCAAATATGAGATGCCGATACAACTTTATGTGTATTTTAGGGCAAATATGAATGTGGATGACCTGTGTAGTCTGTTTACTCACTGAGTTTGACTTGTGTTTAGAGAGGGCTATTTATATAGGCCAATAGTCAGTGTACCTAATGGTTCTACTGAAAGGTGGAAAGTATTCTCTTATGTGGATCTTCAGTGCATTCATGTGCTGGTCCAGTGAGTTTTGAATTCAGTAAAATCATATACGAGTATGTTTTTATCTTTATTTTTCAAACATATGTGCAATCTTAGAAATCGCTCAAAGGTTTTTTAGTGTATTTCTTTTTCCTAGAGAGTGATCTTTTTACCAATTGCATAACTTTTCTTTTCTACACAAAACATATCATAACATGTATTATATAGAACATGGATAAATTCCAGATGTTGAGTGTTTAAAAAAATATCACTTAAATAAGCCAACTTCAAAAGGAAATAAAATTCAGTAAGTACTGAAGACGAATGTGATTTGTGTTTGGTAAAGAAAATATTCAATTCTTTGTTTAGTTAAAATAAAAAGATCAACAAATTACCCTGGAAAAGCTATCATAACCCAGTATAAAGCAACAAATTCACACAAAGGCCCCTGAGATTCTCACTATTTCATAGAATTTGAAAGTAGTAAGATTTCTGAAACCTAGTTTTGATGAAGTTCATAATGTTCACACTATAATCAGGTACTATTATAGGTTCCTTACAGAGGCGATTGGCTGCCAGATCCTTATAGTGAAGGACACAATGAGTGACCTTATGATATGAAAAATGCCTTTATTTATGTGGTGAAGTAAGGACTATTTTGTCTTCTTTACCACTTAAATTTCAAACTGTTGGCGATTGAAACAGTTAGGTAAGGTACCCTTTTAAAGCACCTTCTGTCATTCACTAAGGGAGTGTCTGCATTTCTCAAGAGCCATTAAAACAGTTTACTTACTAATCCTGGATGGTTTTGATTTTGCATTATTATTAGAACTCCTGCCTGGTGGATAAGTAAGGTACTCTATGGTGATATGACTATGACATCGATCTTCTCGTAGACATATCTGCATTTACCTAGCTATAATGGTTCAGGCCTAAAAGACACCTTATTTATATTTTCTAATGTTTGAGGATTCGTTTAGTGTTCATTAAAAATTCCTTCCCCACCTTTACCAAACTTAAAGCTTACTATTAGTCAAACAACATAAATACTGGAATATCCTTACAGAGATGGTTGGTGCACAAACACTTCAGTTTTATAACTGCAACACTAAACTATTTGATTTAATTTTTTGCTCCTTATTAAGAGAAAAAAATTACTGTGGTAGGTGTTGAAATATAGTGGTTAACATATTCTTAGTTTAAAGTTAGTTAATTTACGGTGCAGTTTAGTTTGGTTTTGATAAGGGCTGTGTTCATTCCAGCCCTCATAGCAAGCTAATATCAGATCATTTCCTATGTTTCATGTGTACTTGTTGTTACATGTGGTAATAAATTTAACTACCATTGTAATGTATTACTTGTAATAGTTATCAAATGAAGGCTTTCACAGTCAATGTCAAATTTTTTTCAAAATTATTTGGAACAGATAGGGTCGTGTCGGGTTACTATGTTTACAATAGTTAAAGTTGCCATCTTTTAGAGAAGAATGCACTTCTCATCTTCATTGCAACACATAGTCCTTGTAAGCAACAAGTGTGAACCAAGTATCTCAGATAACGTAAAAGACAACAGCACACTCCAAACACAAGGCATGCACACTTTTTAAAAATGCAATTAAGATGGGATATATGATTTACTATGTATACTTGTTGATTGAACAATACATGTGTGACCTTGAAGATGAACAGTAGGTTTTACTACAATGTGATTGAAATGCCAGTAACTTATGCAATTTGTATAAGTTAAAAAGCAAAAAAAAGTATAAGTATCCAGACACAGTACTATCTGAATTACAATTTTGTAAATAGTAAAATCATAATTAATTGGTTTTAATAGTGAATAATCAATAAGTTTATACAGTACAGTAGTTTGAAATACAAATGTAGAATTAGTGACACTAAGTGTATATATCTTTTTTTTTTCTTTAGTCTATTTATGCCAGAAGCATTTTTTACTTATTGTACAAACGTTTTTATGGGACAATGATCCAAACCCATCAAGCACAATTTTTAGTGGATCTCCTGGAATTTGAAGCTGTGACCCTCTGCATATGAAACATAAGTGCTAACCACTAAGCTAGCAAGAGAATTTAAAAAAGATTTTGTAATACAAGTTATAATAAATGTATAACAAATACAATACAAGATCAAGTAAAATTTTGTGATACAGAAGTGTGGGATTAAGGTTCCTCAGTAAAATAGGAATGTAATTTCTGGGTATATAAATAGCATAAAGAACAGAAGAAGAGTTCAGCACTAATAAATTGGTGACTGTTCTTGAAACAGAGGTGACTACATCGGTGTCTGTATGAATGTAGAAAATATGAAGTATTTTAATCAAACAAGAGTAACATAGATGGCCGTGACAATCTTCGAAGCTGACATGGATCTACCACAATACCTTAAAGGAAGTATCAGAGACCAGTATAGAAATTATAATAATTTGTGTGCTAAGAAATGTGGAGATGAAAGGAAACTATAAAGCTGAAAGGTGTGCTATAAAAAAAACTGATTTTGTTTTATTTTGCCTTGAACCAGCACCAGAAATGATTCATACTAACTAACTTATGAAACTGTTCTTGAAGCAGATATCTGGTATTCACCAGAAATTCTTGTAGCAGCATTGGAAAACCCACAAGAGAAAATGTTCTTAAAAGGGTATATTGCTTTGGTCATAGTCCAGGTGAGCAAAATGATGAGAACACACCGAATTAGAGCATTTAAGCAGGGACATATATTTAATGATCATCTTTAAACTATATTGACCATGTCTGTGGAAGCTCTGCTCTGTTATTTTACAATATTAAACTAATAACGCATAGAAACTTCTACTCTTTTTAATTCTTAAATTAAGTTTGTCACGTAAACAGAACCTCCAACATCAACCTGGAAAGATTAACATAAGACATGAAGAAAATCTATACTTCAATATAACGCATGCTTCAAGATCTGCATTGTCACATCACTAATTATAATAAAAAATAAACAAAAAGATACTACTACTTGCTTATCTTACTAGCTGAAAAAGAGCCGACAGAAATAATTTGGAATTATACTTTAAAGTACAGAAAATTTAAATTCAACTATCATTAGAAGACTATTCTATCAGAGAGTGAATTTATCAACACACAACCTAAATTACAACCATTCAAATTTGTAGTAACCACTTTAACTATGTACATTGTAACATGAACTAAATAATAAAAAATGTATGTGACAATAAAGATAAGTCTAATTTTCATATGGAAGAACTATATATACATATGAATATATATTCAATAACTAACATAATTATTTATTCAATGGAAAAACAATTTTTATTTTAAACTCCTGTTATCACTTAATTTAAAAGCTTCAGCTGAGCAGCACGTATAAAATTGTCTTATGATATTTTGGGTGAAATATTGGAGGCGAGGATATTACAATAAGTAACACATGAAAAATTATTTATTACTGTATACAAAATATAGTCACACATGTTTAGATATCATGAAACTAATCATTTACATTGCGTTATATTCTGGTAAATTCAACATGTATATAATTGCACTTGTAGCTTACTCTATACTTGTATGCTACAACAAAATACTTATTGTAACATAATACAAATAATTAGCATATTATTTAAATCTATCATAAAGGGGGCATATTGCATGATTTGACTACTTAACAAACAGAATGTATCATATTATATTGCTACTAATGTAAATAATGTCCCTAAATTACGTGATGCTGAAATTGGCCTTTTGAGACTCCTCTCCCCCATGTTACAAACTTAGAACTGTACTATACTAACCCCCCTAAAAAAATATTTAACACTGTCTGCAACCCCCTTCCTTTAATTTTGTTTCGTCTACTTTCATTTGCATATTTTGATTTATGATTTAGACTGTTCCATTTGTTTTCTAATGGAGTAAGAATACAGGTTGTTTCAAAAAGAATTACCCGATTTTAAATAGCTATATTTATTAAAAACTAGGACTTGACCAAAACATATTGGACATTAAAATACTCAAAAGAGTTCACGAAAATGTATCATAAATATTCACTATGTCCTCCATTTGCAGAACAGATGACATCTAGTCAATAGCTGAATTCGTCATAAACTGACTGTAAGGTTTCTATCAGAAATTCAGCTATTGACTTTAGAATTATTTTTAAACAATTTCGTATCTTGGGGAAAAAACCAATCATATTTTGTGAATGAATCCAAACAATGAGGTTTAATAGTTACGTAACGCTTTGTAGAACCCCTCCTATACAACCCCATGACAGTGCATAACGCTGCCTAAAAAAACCCCTCTCCCCTTCAGGCATTACGTAGTTTAGGGACGACCCCTTAATCCGAATGCAACAAACTATACTCAAGCCCAATAAATAACTATACCTATGGTTATAATTCACGAAGAGTGCTAATTATTTATGAATTATATAAAAATAAGATTAGCAAAAATTATAGAGTCTGTAATGATTTTATGGTTCGTAAATATCACTTGTTTTGTTCATTAGTTCCAAGTTAATTTTAACTACCATTAACCAACAATGAAAGATAAAAGCGAGATGATTGTATTTAATCTTTATGTTTGTATATACAACAATGAAATTGAATCCAGTAATTATAGGATGTTTTTCTTTGACAGAAGTGATAGTGAAGAATGCAGGTACAGTCACAAACCATTTACAAATAACAGTTATTTAAATATTAAACAAATCTTGATGAATAAGCGTCATCTGATATTGTGGTTGGGGACCCTGTGGTTTTGATGTGACCACTGCTAGTGAGATTTCACTTTTTTTTAAACAGAAGAATCACATCAACAATTCACTAACAAACTGTACCACAGCATGTTCACCAACTGTAGCTTTTTAAATAATACTACTTTGTTGCTTGATATAAATCTAATCACTTAATCGCAACTTAGTCTGTGTGCATTGTCCAAATGGCAAGACATTTCTGTAAGGTGATGGTGGTGGATGAACTTCGCGGCAAATAGTATCAAGATAGTACTAACTAGATATAAATTACGCTGTTTATTATTAATTAATTGGACATTTACTACTAATAATTAAATATATTTATGAAAATAAATATACTTAATTTTTCCCTGGTACAGAATACATTTATTTTTTTTATACACCTTTATTATAAAAAAAAACTATCAAGAGTGACATATATTTTTTTCACCGTCATTTCAACGATTTTATATTTTAATGTAATTTTTAGCTTTATAGAGTTAATTTATTCACTATGAAATATGCTTGTTAGTAAATGCTAGTTTTGTATGCTAAAAATAATGTTTAAATACATACCTATAACCTCAAAAGCGTATAATTATTACTAAAATGACGAACTAAATAGTTGAGTAAATATTCTTTTATCTGTATACTAAATTATGCAAAAAATACTTAAAAGAAGATTATTAATGGTGTAAAAATAAAATATTTAAGCCTGAATTAGTTAATTTTGTTGAGGAGAGCTGTTGTTGAGCTTTGTAAGCTCCAACGGTGTTGCCATTGATGTGTGTTCCTGCTGTAGCGTCACTCGCAGATGCTTTTGGCCAATTCCTTTCACTGTCTCCATCTTATCTGCAAGACACAATCTACTCTACTCACATAAATCCACGGTCCAATCTTGTGAGTAGCTATAGTAATGACATTAAGAACGTACCTGACTGATGAAGTACGACTGTTAGTATTTTGAAGGCTAGGTTTAAGTTATTTAACACGTTGATCACTCTTTCCAACATATCAACAACGTAAGCTTACTACTAAAATGAAGGTTTTAAGACAAAAAAATTGTACTTAAGCAATTTCAGTAACATTTGAATTTTAGTGGGATTAAGCATAGTTTTCTGTCAGAGTTTTAAACATGATATAACTACTAACTTAAACACATTACAAAACTGGTATAAAAATGATATATGATGCATTTGTCAGAATACATTTATATATCAGAGTGCATTTATTGGTAAATGCAGTAGAATTCATAACTGGTATAAATGCATTACTGTAAACAAAACTTATAACTCAATCAACTATTTTTATTTCAGCTTCTCCATTCCTTCTGAAATGCATTAGGGCAAAGCAATAAACAATCACCAAGTGTTCAAAACTAACAAGCATATAAATAGTAATCACATATATAATAAAAGTATCAAGATTAAAAGAAAATAGTTCAACATATTGTGATCAACCTAGCTTTTCTAGTTTCATTGCCTCTTGAACTACGATAATTTAAAATGTTTAACTACTTGTAGACAAAACTAACAAAATTATGTTAATTTTTAAAACAAAATACTAATAAATACTTTAAAAGTAACTAAATAATCTGTAAAGTTTTGTTTTTGCTGAAAACTCCATTGGAGAATGTAATAGTTTTAATTTAAAAATAATAATGTAATTGCATCTACTTAATATGAAACATCAAACAAATGATAAAAATGAACCTGACTTTTCATTCTTAAAATGAAGGAGCTTAACTCTGTTCAATTCTGTTTAACTCATTGATACATACAACATTACCACTGTATCATTCACATCAAACAATATTTTTAGTTTACAAATAAATAATGTTTACATGTTTATCCCTAAAATCCGATAGAACTTAAACGGTGATATTTAAATGTATTTGTAAAATGTTGATAAACACAATACAAGATTAACAATATTTAGCCATATTAATACTAACACAACCCTTTTATTCTTACCATAGTTTCCAAAGTTCTATTCAGTATAAGAAAATCTTTATAAAAATGTACTCAACCTATTTAAAATGTACAAAACAACCTGTACAAGATGTAAATTAAATAACTCTAGAATAAGCAATCAAACATGCAATAAAATATAAATTGTAGAGAACGGGCATAAATTGTGAATTTGTACTTACACAGTGAAAAAGAACCGGCTCCAATGATTATAGCCAAAATGATGACAATAACACCCAAAAATATAGTTTGAGGATTATTAAATGAAAATATCCCTCGCTCATATTCCAACTCCCCGGGAGGTGAAAGCACTGAAAAACAAATATAACTCAATGTATATAACTGCAACAACACCTTAATTATTTCCCTTAAATATTGAATAAAATGGCAGTCTGTAACGTAACTGGCAAGTACTTTGTTATGAAAATATTATGTAAGCATATTAGAAAAAATTGTATTGAAAAAAATGTCAAATGAATTTTATAAGTACAATGTAAAACACTAAATGGCACAGTCTGTAAATGAAAGTGAAAATAGCACTGCTATACCTACTCTTTTGAGTGATGGACTATAGCACTGCTATACCTACTCTTTTGTGTGCTGGACTATAGCACTGCTGTACCTACTCTTTTGTGTGCTGGACTATAGCACTGCTGTACCTACCTCAATTATATTTCAAAATCTTTGTATGTAGACTTCCACAGTCAGTATTCACTATTTACATTATCATAATCCGGGTTCGACCATGTCTAATTGCTATGTACATTACACTATTTACATAGCAATCATACCAATTGGTCGGTAGCGTAGTTGGTTCAATCCCAGCTTCATGTGCTAAAGGTTCTCAGTTCGATCCCAATCAGAGTCAATACATTTTGAGAAGGATCAGCTGATAACCACCGACTGTTCATTTGTCATTGGGCTATTAATTAATGACACTTTCTAAGGAATAGTCGGCCTTAGTTTGTAACAATGACTACATTCGCTCATCTACACTCATTCAAAATCCATATTCGCCCATATCTTGACGATCGGCATCTTATGAATAAATAAATAAAAATAAATAAATAAATACATGGTCCAACCCGGATTACGATAATGTAAATACATTTCAAAATGGCATCCATTTGAAATATTTCAACTGATAGCACTAAAAACTACTTATCTCACGAAAAAAAGTTTCAAAATTAACTTCTCTTAAAATTTACAAAGTTTAAATTTAGCTCTTTCTTAAGTAAGTTTTGTGGTAAATGTCAATTAAAGAAGGTGCTCAAGAGTGTGACCTCTTACTTTAATACATAGATCAAAACTACTGTCCAGTGAAAAGCATTTTGATCTTGAATGCAGGCTACAACTTCAGCTATTCTTGCTTAATCTATTTTGTTATTGAGAGGAGTACTGTCCACAATTATTGTCTTCATCTGTTGTACCCTAGTGGTCTAAGGTCTGGCCAACAACAAGTCTGCCATGGCCAAACCAATGCTGCATGAAGTTGACATTATGTACAATGTAGCTATAATGTGCAAGTGCTCAATCAGTTTGAATTAACTTGCACAGTTTTATTTCTAAGAGTATACTCTCTAATGAATCAGGAGGAATGTCCTTAGTGAAGAAAATTAAAGAATGTTCTTAAATACTTCCCATTGTTGAACAATTATTCTGTTTATTTACTCATAAATCTATAAAAAATTAAATTAGATTAAGCTAAAATATATATGTAATCATAATAATTATTTACAAGTTTACTAATATAGATGACATACAAGCACTTACAAGCATCCCTAGAATGTTTTTTTTTTTGTGTGAAATAACTCAAAACACTCATCTGGGTGGTCCGAGAAATCCCGTAATACGCGCGGCGCAGCAGCACACAATGGCCGCTCGGTTGCCATGGCGACGGTGCGTGAAGGTCACGATGACAAAAAAAACGTTGTCATCCTTTCTGTTGTCTTCAAAATTACCTCAATAACCATTTACGTACACGTTAGTATAGTTTTATCACTTAAATTTAAATATTTATCTCAAAATATTCAAATGCAAGAAATACCGTAATACGCGTTTTACGTAAATATAACGTTGCGAGAAATCCCGTAATACGCGTGGAAAGGGTTAAGAGAGTTTAAGAGGCTCAGTGGTAAGTAGGGTGTTCAGGTTCCACCCAAACATTGACAGGAAATCTTTCTTGATAACCATGTTCTTGAGTTAAAATGAACATGGTTATAAAGAGATCAAACATGATTCTAATGAACATGATTCACATGAGATCAAACAAGACTGTTACAAAAATTAAAGATCCCGTCTTTGGTAAAAGATACCCCACCAGTGTATAATAATAATAATAAATGTTTATTTCCAAAACAAATCTACAAACATTACATACATACATGCATAATATCCCATAAATATTTTTCTTACTAACAGAAACAGTGCTTGGAACATATTTTAGCTCTGCATCTTCTGTTTTACAATAAAATCATTTTACTATGTGATGATTATGACATACAAATTTAATACACTCCTAGCCCATCATTAGCTAGTTGTTCCGCTGACCATTGACCTCTTTTGCTAAGTAAGGGATTATGTAGTATTCACTGATGCTCGAATAAAAACAGCAAATAACTGCTGATTTATGATAGAAAATTAAGTTTAGCTCTTCGCTGAAGTATTTAAAGAGATATTTATAGAAAAAATCCTTATAAATTTTATTTTATGAATAAATTATTCTGCGAAAAAGGACAATCATTCAATTTCTGGTTATAAATAACATTAAAAATATTTATAATTAACTCACTAATGCAAGATGTTCGGTTGCTATGAAGAACCCAGCCTACAGGACATATGCACATGGTTGCACTACGGTGAGCATCAAGCGCCACACACCGATATTCACAGTCACACCCTACCACTGCAGGGATGATGATAACTTTGCCATCCCCCAAGTTGGCACCCTTCACTACATGTCCAAGTGTGCCGTACGAGCCAATGAATGAGAAACCACCCTCACCATTGCGTCCCTTGTCTGACCATGCTCTGCCACCTGTACAATTTCATGACAAGATTCATCTTTAAACATATACTGACTCATTGAGTATAAATTAATTAGTATTGTCTATCATAAATTGGTAATTTTTATCAAATTAGAATC
Source organism: Stictocephala bisonia (assembly GCA_035578905.1). Classification (NCBI taxonomy): domain Eukaryota; kingdom Metazoa; phylum Arthropoda; class Insecta; order Hemiptera; family Membracidae; genus Stictocephala; species Stictocephala bisonia. Next base: position 143,271 of record JAQJVL010001100.1, read on the forward strand.
ATTTCTGATTTAATAATTAATTTGTTATTTTTTGTCTATACATCACAATAAAGAGGAGCTTAGACAAATGCATGGTTTGTTCTAATGGCTATGTTGTACATTCTAATTCATGTTGAATATTGTTATTTTACACGAAGATCGAGTATGAAAGTGGTTAACAGGACCACTATCCATACCTGGGGAGTGCTCCATTGAGGATGTAATTTACAAATTGTTAAATAATAATAAGTTTTTAGAGTAGCTATATAAAAAACTACAATGAAAACATACAATAGTTAAGTTAGTACCCATAACAATTGTGAAGAGACTTTGTATACACTTAACTTATTATGTAATATATAGGTGAAATAAACTATCATTACTGGTTTTATTATTTCTAGATTAATTTTAACATGTTCACTGTTGACTTCAAATTGGGTGCTAGCGTCATTGCAGGAGTGTTGGGAGATATAAACTAATGTTGATATTTACATTTTTAACACTTACCTTATCACAAAAATAAAAACAGGGTATGGGCAGAGAGCATAGTAAATACACAATAGCTATAGCTGTTAATAGGAACAGTGTTTATTTTGTTAATAGTGGTCATGCAAAAGTACTTTCACAAATAAAAGATGACAGAGTGAGGTCATATAAAAAAGACCAAACGTTTCTTTGCTAAATAATTTCTCCTGCATGCATTATGTCTACTATGGCTGATTAGATTGAGTACCTGAGAAACCACCTCCACCACCTCCTGCAGTGCAGCCTCCACCACCTCCGCCAAAGCCTCCATGACCTAGGAAGGCCTCAACACAGCCACTACCACCAGTACCTCCTTGCACCAGTGCTAGGCCTGTCGTATCTCTGTATGTGTAGTTTCCTGCAAGCCAGCCACCACCCGCACCTGTACAGCAGTTAAGAGGTGTGATTCAGTAATTTTGTAATTTTCAAAGAAGTGTTTGAAACAAAAAATACAAATTTCTATTCTTACATATGAGACGCCGACACAACGTTGTTGGTATTTTAAGGCGAATATGAATGGTTATATGAGTGTAGGATGAGTGTGGATGAGTGTAGTCTGGTTACTAACTGAGTTCAACTGTTCCTCAGAAAGGGCAATTTATTAATAGCCCAACAGCCAGGGCAACTAAGGGACCTACAGCTTTACATGGAATCCGAACCACGTAGTGCTGGTCTGATTTTCAGCTGATTGACAAGCCTGATACTCAGTTATATCCCTCACACAACATCCGCACAATGATTACCACCCAACATGGACACCCCAGACTTCTCTAGTAGTGTCCACGCCGATAGCAACCATCAAGCGGACGCCATATCGGTATTAAGAGGATCGAGCATCCAACCTATCGCCTACAATCTCCGAAACATTTTGTCCCCATGTAGCTGGGTTACAGCACTGCGCCATCTTATTGAAATAATATAAAGAACTGCTGTAGGGATTATATTTTTATAGATATACAAATGGACACCCCTGCACCCTTCACATGCCAATCCCAACTCTCACCGTGCTCAATACACCTCGGCCTTTGGCCTCGGCATGTGACTTTTAACCACAAATAATAGTATATTAACTGTAGAACATAAATTCACAATATTAAATTTATTTACAGTATCTCACTTAAACTACTTGCGTTGTTATCTATTTATTACTATAAATACCCAATGGTATTACCCTTATAAGCTCAATGGTGTTACTTAGCCTATTTCAACCGTATTCATTTAATTTGTTTTTATTTGACAGCTGAAGATTAAACTCTTATTGCATCAATAGGATAATGCCAAACATACAAAATAACATGTTTATTTATTTACAAAACAGCTGTTATTAATTTACTAAAATCAATCCAATGTTATTCTTATGGAAAAAAGGAAATTTTGATGTGCTGTTTCTACCCCTTAGGAATGAAATTTCGAAAAAACGTTCCTTAATGGGTCCCTTCGATACTAAAACTATCTTCTTTTAAAATTTTGGTGTCAATCCGTTTGGTGGTTTTTTAAGATTTCGTGATGAGTGAGTGAATGATTGAGTCAGTGGTATTTGGCTTTCATATATATAGATTTTTAATTTACTTATAATATATTATTTGTTTGTTGGTAATTTTTCTGTGATAATGACATTGTCAAAATATAAAATGGTAATTTGATGTATTAAAATTCCTAACCAGAGGTTTTTTCAAAAGGATCTATAACAAGGAACAATTTGACCTCAGAGAAGCATATGAACAAGAGACCATGGCTACCAGAAATATTTAAAAAGAGGGGGGAGCAAAACTGAGTGGCATATCTTGGGCACTAGTATAAGATGCTTGGACAGGTTTATATAGGAATTTGGTGTATCCCTCAACACACAAGTAGAGTCCAGTGGCCTATTTCAGGAGATTTTAACTTTTTAATCCAGTTTTCATGTTAGAATTCCTGTTTTTTAATTTAATTTAGTGTAACAAAATGTTATCCCACCAAACCAAACACCCATGAAGCTGAGACCATTCCCTACCCCCCCCCCGGCCCCACTCAAATGAAAAATGTTGTAGACCCAAAAATTAAGTTCTGAGCAAATTTATAAGAACAAAAAATAAAAACAGTATCATTTATATTCTTCTAAGGTGGACATGTATTCATAGGGTGGTTAATGTAATCTGTATGTTTGCACTTCATATGAACCAGGCACGGATCCAGAGCAGTGAATTGGGGGGGGCGAACCTGCGGGGGGGTCTGGGGGGTATGGAATACCCCCCAGTAAGGGGGGGCCCGGGGGACCTCCCCCGGAAAATTTTTGCTATTTTAACGTCCTAGAAGTATTGTTTTTAGCAGTTTGGGGGGTGTTTTTAGGGTTTAAATATAGAAGAATACCTAAGTTCTGTAATCGAAAATAAGTTTGGCATAAATTTATTTCAACAGCTGATTAATGACACTAGTATAAACAATTAATTGTCAAATTGGTATTGCCATAGGTATTGCCATTGATACTTCTTAGAACCTCTGGGTAGTTTCCTGATGTAATTTCAAAATAAATTGTACAACTTCGAAATAGCATTTAAGTATATACATTTAATATCACAACTATTAAATAATAAAATGGATTCCATTGGAATGTTGTATTGTTAAAATTTTATGGAAACAGTTCAATGAGCAACAACTTAAACATATTTTGGACATAGTTGAACATAGTTAACTGTGTAGAGTTACATTTAACACATTCATTACACAACCATTAATATAATAACTCAACTATCAAATCAATGTCGTCTGTCAATCAGTGTCTCGGCGTCTCGATACTACGTCGGCGCTAGACACGCAGTGTTGCCGGCGAAAATATATAGGCCTACCAATTACCAACCGACGACTCGGAAATTCTCCTTTCTACAAACTCAGACTACACATCCGAATATTATATATACTGTAATATTATTAAGATGGTAACAATTACTAATGTTATTTTCATGACGGTAAATCAAATATTTTATTAACATTTTATTCTAAGCGTGTAGGTACATTTTTGCTTTTTTCCGTTTGGGGGGGGCGATCGCCCCCATCGCCCCCCCCTTAAATCCGTGCCTGATATGAACTAATTCAAGCCGTAAGTGTTATGGGGTTGGAAATTAGGAACTATTGTTTTTTTTGTTTTGTGATTTAAAATGCTAATTTAACTGTTTCCGCACCTGGTAAGGTTAATAGAATTTACTAAAACGATAAAGCCGTACCTGGTACAGCTCTTGACCTATGTCGTATTAGTGTCTGTAAGTTGTGTTTCAAGCGCTAACAATGTGCTGAGATCTTCAGTCAACATAATAACTAAACAACATTATGTAGTAAAACTATATTATCTACAAGTTCATGTTTTGTTTAATAGCTGTTTATAATACTTTGTTCCAATTTGGTTGGTAGCGTAGTTGGTTCAATCCCAGCTTCATAAGCTAAAGGTTCTCAGTTCGATCCCAATCAGAGTCATAACACATTTTGAGAAGGATCAGCTGATAACCACCGGCTGTTCATTTGTCATTGGGCTATTAATTAATGACACTTTCTAAGGAATAGTCGGCCTTAGTTTGTAACAATGACTACATTCGCTCATCTACACTCATCACACTCATTCAAAATCCATATTCGCCCATATCTTGACGATCGGCGTCTTATGAATAAATAAAAATAAAAAAATAAATAAAAGATAGTATTGATAGTGCATCATCACTATATTTAACCTGTCAGCCTCTACTTCAATTTACAGTAATGCATTGCTAGGGTGTTTTTCCCACGACTGCTTGGTTCGCTTAAACATAACTGACTTCAATCTCCAATGTTCATGTGGTTCCAATCTGATTTGATGTTGACATAATATTCTTAAAATTGTTACTCAAAATAAAAAAAACTGATTTAAGATTACTGGGAGGGCCGTACCCATCAGCCGTTAAAGGTAAAACTGATTTAATGTGACTCAAAGTAATAAACAAAAATAATACAAATGATCAAATGATTGTTTTCATTACAACCTGCCTGGAAAAATAACAAAATTTAACTAACCTAGTGGATACCTTTAACATAGAGATAAATTATAAGTATTGTACTATACTGGTACCTAATTTAATTGATTTAACAATTTTATAGGTTATCATTAAGTGTATCTGCAGATATTAAATGTAGGATATGTTAGGTTACGAATTAGTCACTTTAGGTTAAGATAATATTCCCAATAAGTTGAGTGCTGTATTAATAACTATTGATGTAGTATAAATATCATATTATTTGATAAGTTTAAGAATATGTTTGGAGAATACACTGTATAATAGAATAAAATATTGTGACAGTACCTGCAGGGGATTCTCCAAAAGCATCACCAGTCTGGTTACGAGCATTCTTTTCTGGTTCATTGCCATGTTGACTACCGTCATCCACCGAAGGTCCGTGGGCCAGCCCTCCCCCTCCAGCTCCCACTAGTAATGGCACCCGCTCTTTGTTCTTTGTCATCTGAAAACAACAGCCAATAGATTATTACTACTCTGTATTTTTGTATAACTCTTCAAATATAATATTAACTTTTTTTCAAACACTAGATTAGCTTGATTAAGTAAATGTTATTAATAACAAGTAAAGAAGAAGTTGGTAATTTTTACTTCACACATACATGATCTAGAGAACAAACATGTATTTATATAACTTATTACTGTTAAGAGCATATCACTGCTAAATAGCATGATTTCTTCCATTAAAGCATCCACAAGTTCATGGCAGCAATATTGGGTTTCTATTTACAACCTGCTCTAGTATTAATTGGATTTGACATGGATGTCATTAGATTATATTATAGTGATTAGTTGTCTCACATTATATTATACTGATAAAGTGCTTTATGTGTATATATAGATGTCTGTTGTGTGTAAATTCGTGTACCTTCCAACATTATCTATCTATAGAGGAATGCAAAAACACATATATGTTCAGTCCAGCACCATATGGGTGACATTTCCCTTCCTTAAACAAAACATGATGCACTGGAAAAGATTCAGACACGCTGCCTCTGTTTGGTGGGGATGAAACTTGGCTACAAATACCTAGAAGCCCTCATAGCTGAAATTGCAGAAATGTTAAACTTAAAATCTCTGAAGTCCAGATGCTGTATTTAAGATTCCATTTTCCTATATCATTTTGCAAATGCCAAGAGAGACTGTCCTGATCTCCTAAAGAAAGTAAACTTCAGAGTTCTAAGTAGGACCCATTCAAAAGATCTCTTCACCAGGCCATCCATGAATACATCATTCGCTGCCAAAAGTATGATGTTGAGGATTCCAACAGCAAGGAAACCGCTTTGGTGACTATCTAGACGTTTCTTCTTATCTGAATTTTCTTTAAAGAGGGCCTTGCACAAGAACTATCAGGAAATTTTTCGTTGATTAAATTGTTGTATTTACAATCATATATTATATTATTACTAATATACACGATATATTATAAAGCATTCTAGATTAATTTACTCTCTAGCTTCATGTATATTTAAGATTATTATGTAATGGTTATGCCGTTGACAATAAAGAATAATGAAAAGTCATGTGTAAAATTGTGTCAGTGATTGAGTAGTATGTATGTTTTATTTGGAAAATGTAATGGAATGTATATATGTAACCCTGCATGCTTTGCACGCCAACCCCAATGCTTGTTGCACTCGATACACCTTGGCTTTCAGCATCGGCATGTGATTTTTGACTACAAATAATAAAAGATTAATTGTATAATGTAAAATTATAATATTTAATTTATTTACAGTAGGTTAAAATTTAATATCCTAATATCCTCACACTACTTGAGTTGCTACTATTTATTAGTATAAATACCCAATGGTATTACTCAGTCTATTTAAAACGTGTTCATTTCATTTGTTTTTGTTTAACAGCTTAAGATTAAACTCATAGTATAGTATTAAAAATGCATCAATAGTATAATGTGAAACATACAAAATAAACATGTTTATTTATTTACAGCTGTTATTAATTTACTAAAAATCAACCCAATGTTATCCTTACGAACAATCTTTTGAGGGTGGTTTCTACCCCTTTGGAGTACTTTATCAGGATGAAAATACTTTAGTTGTCCTATTTAAGACCTAAAGAAACAGTTTACAAAATTTCAGCTCTCTACCTAACTAAAAGGGAATTTGGAGAATTAGTGATGAGAAAACAATTAAATCTTTTGGGTCCAACTATGATAAAAACAAATTATAACTCATTCCGTTTCATCTGCCAGAATGAAAAACATAGCATAAATAGATGCAGTTTTTCCTCAGTACCAGTAAAAAAACAAAAAAGAAAAAATCCTGATAAAAACAATAAACATAAAAGAACTTTATTTGGAAAAAATATAATTTAAGGGAGTAGGCAAAAAGATCGTCAAGCCTTATCATAACAAAAACGAGGTTAATAAGATTGAACCCAAATAAAAAATGAAAACAAAAAGACCAACTTTATACAGTAATAAGCTAGTAAGAGCTAATAAGGAACAATCATTATCACTGACATAGTCAATACAACTAATTGACCACTCTACTTCCACTTCTAATATTTTTATACATTTTTACATCATCTTGATTCAATTAATAACCTATAAATGTAATAACTTACATAAAATACATAAGACGCCCCGCCACCTCCGCCTCCCCCACCAAGAACTGTGATTGTCTTGATTTTGTTGAGAGTGTCTTTCAGTCTGGAAGGCTGTTTGTTGTTGACCTTGGAGGAATTCTGTTAACAATAAAAATAAAGTAAAAGTCAGCTGATTAGTTTTTGGGGCTCAATTTTTCAGTATTTAGAAGCCAGCTCATACTAAACTTCCTCAAGGATAATGTCGGAGGGTAATATTTTTAAAGAGTGACTAGGATTCAGACTGTTACCAATTAATCTGTAATTATTGACTAGAAAGAAAACATATTGGTAAAGTCAAAAATGATAAAGGAAGCTTATCATACAGTCTACATTTGTACATCATGTATATAACCAAATATAACTAATTATATGTAAGGAGCTGTCCCTAAATTATGTAACGCCTGAAGGGAAGGAGAGGGGTTTTCGGCAGCGTTATACACCTTTATGGGGGAGGGTGGGGAGGTTCTTTGCAGTGTTACATAACTATTAAACCTCAGCAGTTTGTTTAAATTCATTCGAAAATTTTTATTGTTTTTCACCAAAATACAAGATTTGTATGAAAAGATATATATTCTCTCCCCCCCCCCCCCCCATTAGAAAACAAACGAAAGAAAGCCTAAATAAATCTTCTGTTTTAAACTTTCTTTGTCATAAATTAACATATGCATGAAAGTGGATGACATAAATTAGAGGGGGGGGGGCGTTGTGACAGCGCTACGTAATTTTTGAGGGGGGTTTAGTAATACTGTTACAAGTCTATTACACGTGGAGTTGGGGGCTCTGAAAAGACTGATTTTAGGATTACGTAATTTAGGGATGGCCTCAAAAATCCAGAAATAAATATATCTTCTTCTGACAATCAAATCATCATCTATTTTCAAAATTATCTACATCCACAAAAACTTTTGTAGCTGTCAATAAAATATTATACTAAAAATCCAATATATCAATCATAAATCATCACATAACACAAAAATATAACATAAAATACATAATTGTTACAATCAATTTTGCGTTTTGTTGACTCTTGTTGACACATAAAGCTAACACATACTACTACAAAGAAGGAATAATACCCTTAATGTCACCATCACATCCCCGGAAACGGAGAGGGAAGTCACAATAATTATGGATTATGCATAGTTATGGATAAGACATTTTGGTCATCAGGTGTATCACTGTTTCATATGGATATAATGATGGTATCACAAATTTCTGAAACGATGATAAAACTTAGTTCATGTGATTTTTATATGTGATATTTATTTGTCACTGATATTTATTTGTATTATTATAAATACTATTTATCAAATAATTTTAATTACTATTTATTTGATATGTTTAGTAGTATTACATTTTTTAAATGTTAGTATTTTAAAAATATATTGATGTTAGCAAACCTAATTTAGCAAAAACTATTAATATAAAGTGCAAAACATTATTTACTGTTAAATACAGTGACTGAGATGCTTGAAGCATTTAACAAATATTTATTTGGCAATATTGCAGAAAATATAACATATAAATCATTTGAATACCTGTTTACTGAGGAAAATATAGTAAACACATTCAGCCATTGTGAAAAATGTTATCCAAAATTTCTTGTATAAAGTTTAAAAAATCATTCATTTCATCAATGTAATAACATAATAACAGTAAATATATCATAAAATAGTTTATGATTTTTAAAGCTGATTCTTAAAGCAAGATAAATATTTTTTATTTGGCAATCAGCAACCTCTTTTAAAAGCTTTTAAAAAAAGGCACAATTAATACTTTTTTTCTAATAAAAAAATAAAAAAATAAGTTATCAGTGAGTTTCCTTTTTAAAATTCAAGGCAGTTGTTCTTAAATTCAAAATAAAATTTAGTAAAAAGTGTACACAGAGGGTAGAAATTCATTTCATAGACCTTTACACAAAGAAAGCCTCTTTTCAGCTAATATAAAACTAGATTTTATTTATGTAAGGTTAGTTCTTGCATCTAAAGACTTATAAATGTAATATCTATATCATAACCTTAAAATACTGAAAATCACATTACATACAAATTAAGATCATTTCTTATGGCACAGTAACTTCAAAATTGACAGTTAACTAAAGGTTATAAATTGGCACATATCACTAACATTTAACCTAATTTGTAAATTTGCATTATATTCTTGTACAAATATGCAATCAGGGACATGCTTGGAACAGCAGAACAAGGGTTAACCGGTGATTAAAATCTAAATAATTGAGTAGTTGTAAAAAATGATCATTCATGATAAAAAATTTATGTGTAATTTTAAAATGTTTATTATAACTTCTTCTTTATTGTGACATAATTATTACAGAAATCACACCCTAAAGTTTTTAGTTTATTTCAGAAACACATCATCTACATAAATACTTTTATTTATCTGTATTCTGCTTACGATAGTCATAGATAAGTGTAATTTTGCACATCTTTAGGTTTTGTACACCAGAGAATCTGAAACAAGCCTTTTCCAACGTTTCGATTGTTAGTAACACTTTCATTGTTTGCTTTTCACAGGTAAAAAAAACAAAATTTTTGCTTATACATTTTTACTTTATTTTAGACAGGCATGAGAAGACTTTAGAATATTTTGTTTTTGGGAATCTATCTCTGGACTCCTTGTAGTTTCTTAAGTTTTTTTTTCCGATGGACCACATTTTATTTTTACACCTAATACAACTAAAGAAATCAATGTGTTTCATTCAATATTCATTAGATATTATACACATGAAATATTTGCTTTCCTAAGATAGCTTAGATTATTTATAGGAATAGAATTTTTTTAAATGTAATAGCCTTCTATCCAGTTCGGTATATTCTACCAAATATTTTACTTTAGTTTTAGTAAGTTTATTTGTCATTGGGATATTAATTAATTAATCTTCCTAAGGAGTAATCAGCCTTAGTTTATAAAAATGACAACATTTGATCATTCATCACATTTATTGGAAATCCTTTTTCGCCCACATCTTAACACATAAATCTTCAATGTGAGCTTTATTTAGAAAGTGAATTACTGATTGTTAGCCAAAAAGACATAATTAACTGGGTTATTCAACTTATGAAATAAAATCAAATATCTAAATAGGTTTACTTTCTCATTCACTCACAGACAAAGACACTCTACAAAAAGCACAAACATTTCAAGTTTAACATTCAATGAAAAATGGAATTGAACTTAAATGGGAAATGGGAAAATATGGCTTGAAATTGTGGATCTAGGAGTAAGAGCAGTTTTTAAGTACAATTACTTATCTTAAACACATATCTCATATTTGATTTCTAGTTTCTGAATTTCAGATGGATTTGAATTAAAATCTTAAATTTTAGGTTCATGCGGCAGGTGTCATAACTAGAATCTATTTCTTTTAGTGAGAACCGCGTTAAGATGATATCTACAACAGACGTTTCGCTCATGCTGTGATGTGGCATCCTCAGCGATACCACATCACAGTATGGGCGAAACGTCTGGTTATCTTGTAAATAGTGTTGATAGTACCTTTACGGGGTTGTCACTGCAAAATATAGAATGAATTAAAATGTTTGATAATCTAAAATTGTTAGTTACTGATACTCTAGCAAACATTCTTCTCCTATACCATAGCTGATAGAGACATATGGGCCTCACAGCTCCAAAATCCAAGATGGCTAAATATTTTGACTGACACTGACTAAATCACTTACCGGAACTGACTCTGAACATATTTAAGTAGATAATCAAATCAATTGTTAACTTGCCCAGTACACATGGAAATATTAAGAAAGAAAAACATACACAGACTGTGTTCGAGATTTGGGGAAAAATTCTCAATTGGTGCAAATATTAGTAGTAAGTTAAAATAATTCATGTTTATCATGCTTACACAGTGTATTTAGAACAAAAACGTAACTATAACCATACACTATATTAACAGTTAGTTTACAACTTTCTAGTAATGTAAGGAAAAGACTGACCATTGTTAAATTAATTTAGAATATTCAGATGTTATTGATATCAATATTATTTTGTTAGAGGACTTAAAAAAAATAATACTAATTATACATAAAAATCAACTGAAAATCACTTTGCTTTTTTTAGGACTACAGTACAGATTCCTATGTTTATGTTAAAATTTAAATGAATAAAGCAAAACAAAAAAACCAAACACAATAAAGAAAATACCTGAGACAAGATAGCAAAAGCACCAGGCCGTATCTCATGAGGCCTGAAACGGCCAATAAGGGGACCCTCAGCTAGAGAAAAAGTTACGTCCTAAATAAATATAAAGTTACTTAAAAAAGCCTTGAAATTCATCACTCTCATTATGGTATATTTAAATTAGCATTTTAACTATCACATAAAAAGTTTCTTAAAACAAAACACAACAATAATTATATAACATGTCATTGTATTTGCACAAGAAACCTGCAGAGAATTCTCTTCTGAAAAAGAATAATAGAAAGTATTATTATTATCATTATTATTGACAATACTTAGTCTACTATTATAATGATGAACAATTAAAAAAATTAAAGGAATAAAATTTGATTTTCTCTATGCAATTAAATTTGTTGTTGAAATTGTGTTCAATCAATTATTTTTCATCAATTGTTCAGGTCTTGTAATACTTGACAGGTATTGCAAATATTTATTTTTTAATATTAAGTTAAGTATTATGCTGAGTGTAATGCTATTTTTAACATTATTATTTAAACAAAACTTGTTAAAATAAATGTTCTTGACTTGTTGTTTTATGACAGCAGATATTTTTTGTTATTGAAATTCATGTATGTATGATTTGAGGTCAATTGATAAATTATAAATGAATAGTGATTTTAATGCAGTTGTTTTCATGAGGTGTGTTCTTCAGGATTGCTTGGAATGTAAGCCATGAATTGGTTTTATTGCTTCTTTTTGTTTTGAAAATACTTGTAATCTGATAACTATTAACCAATAGAAGAGTTTTACAAGTTGTTCTACTAAGGAATATTTCAAAATCAATTTAACACAGCATTTTTTTATAAAAAAAAAACTGATTGATATTATCATTTCTGTGCAAAGATTTATTTTGAACGTATACTACTATTTTATTTTAGAATGTACTATTTTACTATTTTAGAATGTAAATAAACCATTCCAAATTTAGATTTATTAACAATAGATGGTAAAATAGTCACCTATTCCTTGTTCCACCACCAACCTTTTTTGGTGCGTTAAGTGAAAGCCCAAGAAAGTGCACCTGAAGATGAAGGACATCCTTCGAAACCGGTCGTGCTGTAATAACTCAAGATTGGTGGTAAAACAAAAAGAGGTAACTATTTTACCATCTATTGTTAAATACAACCAATCAGGATGATACCAATAGCATAACAATGGGTTTGATTTATTGTTATAAATTATACCTATCACCATTGTTCCTAAAGAATAATATTTATTTATGGGAACGATGTTACAAATAATCCTTTAATAATGGAAGGTTTACTGAAAAATAGTTTATATAATAAGAAATTAAATAGCAGTTTCAACCTTTTTGGAAAATAAAAATAAAGTAGGGGTCACTCCTGAAAGCTTGGCGTGCCACCCCACTAGCCATTATGCTTGTGCCACCTCGGCCTTTGACCTCAGTTGCCTGGTGGTAGTAATCTCATTTGCTGCACTCGTGACACCTCGGTCTTATATATATATATATATAGTATATATATACTGTAATTTTTCTACTTCTTGAAACAATTTTTATTTTCTCTAAATCTCTGTTCTACAAGTTGAGGGAAGGGGGTAGTAACAAATTGAAAACTCTACTTCAGTTAAGAAAAGAAGTTATATTATCAATATACCTGTAACGGGCTTCTCAATGACAGGTAAGTCGTTGATACTGAAATGTTCTGACTATGCTATTATTTGTAAGAGCACGCTTAATTTGTATAAGCATATGTGGATTTATTAACGAGCTAAACCAAGCAATATAACAAGAATCCACCCCTGCTGACTGTACAACTAATTTTTATGTTGCTTTCAAAACACTATAAAGAAGAACAGGGAATATAAAACTTCTGCATTATGTTTTACTCTTTATTTGAGGAAGTTTTATCAACAAATTCATGTTTTATATATTTCTTTATATAGATCTTACACTTGTTCCAGTTTAGGGGTCTGGGTGTTGAATATTACTCACCAACACCTTCTATCCGACCAAATATTTTCTTCTCCAATTCATCTCCAAACACCTTTCCTTCCACTTCCAATTTCTTCCATTATCCTCCTTGGCCTTCCTCTAACTACTATCCTTTCTGTTCACTTCTATTAGTCTTTTGACAATCTATTTATTTCATTCTTCTTGACATGGCGGAACATTTTAACATATTTTCTCCAACTTTTCCCATTTATATTATCATTTTCCAACCCCTTTCTTATTTCTGCATCCTATTTATCCTCTAAGTAAATTTCAATATACTAACTTTTCTCGTCTCATTATAAAAAATCTTACACTCATTTCCACCACTTGTATTTGGTCCCAGACCATCAATGTCTCAGAGGAACAAATAATAATTGGGACATACTAAAATGTTTACGAAATCGTCTACTTAAATATTTAACATAATTTTTGTTGTTATATTCATCCAAAACTAAGTGTTTGTGTTTGATTGCCAGATATAAATTTCCTCCTGTATCTAATATATTTTATCCTAATTGAATAAGTTTTTCCTTCTTTTAATTTCCATCTATAATACGAGTATAATGTTATAAGTTACTTATTTACATATTAAATGTTTTACACATGAAAAGCACATCTTCTATCATATATTACAATTTTATAATAATAATTTACTTTATTATAATAGCATTTCCCTTAGTTAAAATTACTATCCCTTTTTCAATAAAAGTAATTAAATGTTAAATAAAGGAAAATGAAGTTGTCATTAAGATAAATATCATTTAGGTATAATAGGTTCAACCCTTAACTGAATAAAGGAAGGAGTTTTATTTAAAGATGAGTTAAAAAACAAACTAGACAAAAAGACAGAAAACTGGTTCATGCAAAAACTTCTTATAAAGTGAGTTATAAAGTGAATATATCAATTTTGTTGTTAACTTATTTTGCATCTGTGCTTTGCTGATTTTCTGTTGTAACTACTAATTTTCAGTGACTATTTTGTGTTAAACTTTTTTGTAAAATGGTGTTATCTGTTTGAATGTCTAAATAAATAATTTAAGTGGATTTCTTTCCTACTTATTAACCACTTTAAACATTGAATTAAATTAAGTGTCTGTCCTACACGTAACCACTAACCTGAACTGTGATGTGTGTCATACACCTCAATACTTTGGCTGTACTGTGACTATTGTCCCGTTTGCCATTCATTTATGGCACTAGTGCCTGACACCTACTGTCTGACCTGTACGTCATTTATTTACAAACCTTGTATAAACTGTGATTTTTGTCCTGTATGTCAATCATTTAACAAATGTTTTCTGAGCTGCAATCTACATCCTGGCTATGAAAAGTGTTTTTGAAATTTATGGCTGATTTGGAAATATTAAGACGTTTAAGTAAATTTACAAAGAATGAAAACAACTAAAAATTCTTCTATTAACAGGCCATTTTTTGGTGATTCATAATCTTGTTTAATAAAATTAATTAAAAAATATATTTAAAAATTACCTTTTAGAATATATAAATTAAGTAATTAGGTTGGAGAGGATAACATATAGACCTGATTGTATGGGAAACAAGGAGGAGGAGATTCAGGAGTAGCTGGATGCATGGAAAGAAACTATAGGATTGTATGGGATGAAATTTGACGTGAAAAATTGTGAGGTCCTGAGCATAACTAGAAGAAAGGATAGAACTACCAGTACAAAAATGATTGAAGATGAACCGCTAAAGGAAGTGGAAAGTTTCAAATACTTGGGAAGTGCAATTGATGCAAATAGGGGAAATGGAAAGATCGGGCAGACAGGCAGAAGCATTTCTACAATGTGCTAGGAGTCTAGTTTGAAAAAAGAATGTACTACAAAAAAGCAAGGCGATGCTATAGCAGAGTTACTATTTGCCAATACTGACCTATGCAACAGACTCATGAGTGATGAAGAAAAGAGGTATAAGTAGAATATAGGCAGGTGAAATGAAATAACTGCAAAGCAGAATAAAAGTGACAAGAAGAGATAGGATGAGGAATGAAAAGGTGAGAGAAATGTTGAAAGAGGAGCCCTTGCATCGGAGGATAGAGATATCAAGACTGAGATGGTATGGACACTTACAGAGAATGGAAGAGAACAGAATTCCCAGTAGATGCATGAAATGGAGATACGGGGCTAAAAGGAGTGGAAGAGGGAAAGGTGTTAATATGAGAGGAGTGGATTGGACCAGAATGAAAACTGAAAGATGGTAAGAAGGCAGAACTAGTTGGCGAGGTTTATGTCCTAAACAGATCTAGTATTGAGGATAAATATTAAAGATTCAAACAATAAAAAAAGGTCATCTAAAAACAAAGTTTATACATTTTCTCAAAAGAGACACTTCTAAAACTGAGAAAGCAAAATGCTACCTAAAGCAATGGTGACAGCAAGCAAATATCTGATTTACAAATGTTGAAATAATTTTGCAAATCAAAAGTAACATGACAGATGCAAACAAAATAACATTACAATTCAAAATGTTTTTTTCTAACATTTCTAGTGGTATGTACATTAAGTAGATTACATTAAGCAGAGGTTATAAGGAATGAAATATTAACTGCAGAATATCACTCAAAATAAGTTTTAAATCACTCACTTTTGATTTTTGAGTGACAACCAGAGTTAGGGTTAAATTTTAAGAGTGGGAAAGTGTACAACCCTATAGTGAAATAATCATTTTAACACATTCACTGCATATTGTAATAGAATAAATGGTACCCAAGTGTGGAAATTTTCTTATCATTGCTTTACTCTCTTTTGGCTTTAGAAATGAATAAATCAGGGTTAGAATCCTTTCAAATTAGATCCTTCAAACTGGAAATGACATTAAAGTTTATGTTACGTGGTTGTCACACGCACACAGTTCTGGTCCTGATGCACGAATGTAACATCCGCTTGGCACTACAAACTCTAAGATTATTTAAATATTCGTTTAAAAATATACGTTATTGTTTATTTATATATTTACAACAACTGTTTTTTTTTTTTTTTTTTTTTTTTTTTTTTAATTTACTTGTTGTCATGGTAAATACTAAAGCAGTCATTCGGGCATAATCGGGTTGATCAGGGCACTGCAGATATATTGTATCACCTTCACTTTCTTATTCAAGTGGCACTGTTTTCTCTTTAATTTCAATTGTTGACTCTTTCTTCATTTATATCAATTGTATCTCTTGTTTGTCTTATATGTTTTGCTGTTTGCCCAAAACATAACAACGTACAGTAAACACGTGGAATGATAACTGCATCTCACATCCACTCTAACTGATCCATACTCAGAACGGACATTGACACAAGGTCCCCCCACTATTGATAGACACAGGAATGCAATCTTTAAAGAATGCAGCTTCTAAACGCAATAAAAACTCACCAGTCAAAGATAATGTCAGATATTACACTGGTGTAACACACACACCCCACTAGAGTTTTACATGTGACACCGGCACAACATATGCAGTGAACGTGTTAATGCATATTCCAACTAAGCAGGCAGGAGATTTACTCTTGGATGTCCGTAGTAAAGTAAAAACTCAACACCTAGAGCAAGTTAAACATTTCCTCTGTAGTGTTTTTAACACCAAGGAATTACCTATTTCCAACATACAATTTTAATGATATGAACGCAAATAATTACACATTTTGCAATATAGTATTTTAAAATAACATTAAATTTATAGATACAATATGTTTTGTATAACAATGTTCAACATTCAATAAAAAAAGTTTGCACAATTGATATTTCATTTAGATATAATATTCAGCTAAGATGTCTATCTAATACCACTACTAAAAACACTTTAACAACAATTCAGTACTACTTTCTTGGCTTTAAATATAACAATCACATGTATTATTTCGTACAGTTAAAATGAATTAGCTTACATGAACTACTCCTTCATTTGATCTTGAAATTTCTCCATTATCTGATTCTCTTCGTAACAGCTTATACTGATCAGATAGTCTTGGTTTTGGACCAGATACTGGAGGTTGTGATAGCCTCGAAAGCATATACTAAAAAAAAAATTATCAGTTAGACCTAGTTAACATAACATTCTGATTCTATTCTACTTTAATCACTGCATAAGTTATGAAGATAAAATAGCTCATGGTGATGAAAGCATAAACTATTAATAATCATAATAAATACTGTTAATAGCCTTTTATTGTTGTTAATGGCTTTTTAAAACAGATGGGTTAAACAAAAAATGTTTACTTTAATAATGGTTCTGACTTACGTAGTCTAATGAAGATTTTCTATTCCACTTTCTGAATCTTGCTCTTTAAGAAATGCATCATACAAATTCCAAGTCAACTTTAAGGAAGAAAAGTATAACCCAATTAAATTAGCGAAATTTCCGTGGGGCTGTCAGCATATTGTGAATAAATTTGCTTTCACTTTCAAACCGACAGGAAATCTGTTAACCTTTATTTATATTAGTATTGTAGTAAAATTGTTTAAAACTACTTATTGGAATGAAATATAAAGCAATTACATACTGATATTGACTCTGACAGTTCCAAACATTTTTTGTTCGATTCCTCCCCGTTCTACACCAAAACACATCTCTATTAGTACTTCTGAAAAAAATTAATATCTGCACGGATATTTTATATCAGTTTTAATCAATACTTGAATATATGTAAAATGGATGGGAGGGCTGCAAACAAACTTAAAGGTATATAACTCATATTCTTTGTATACATAAATTGAGTGGGAGGGCTAGTGTTTGTCATTTGTGATAGTAGGGTGGATAAGTGGTACATCCTCGGTTATTGTAAGATGGACGGCAATCTAACATCAGTTGTCTATGTTTGTGTAGGATGGTGGAATACTAATAGATGTCCTTAATCTTAGGATACTACACATGTATCATGTATTTTTAATGTACATAGTATGATAACTGTTTCCTTAGAAGATAATGTGATGGTCACTATGAATATACTGTTCAAGTTCTAGAAAATAAAGATAAGTGAAAAAGGTAAGCCTAAAACAAAATGAAATATTGTTGATTTGATCTTTAGCATTAATTTCAGTTACTATTTAAATGAGACTTACTTTCTACAGAAATACTGTTTATGGGTCCTTCAAGTAGTTTTGGGATATCGATGTTAACTGTAGTTGTAAATTTCAGATTGAGTTGATATTGGTATTCTTCATTGTTAATAATTTTTCACAAAATCACCAATAAATAACACTTTAAAAAGTGTTATTTATTGGTGATTTTGTGAAAAATTAACTGTAGTTATTTAGTTTATTTAATTAAAACCAGATTATATTTTTCAATATCTACAAATATTCATCAATATTCATAATGTTGTAATTATTATGAACAGTCATTACAATGATAGGATTTTATTTACTGACTATTTAATTTGAAATTTGTTATATAAAAACAAAATCATGTATTTTAGTGCCAAATGATACTAGTTACTCATCAAACATATGCATTTTTCTGTAGGAATGTACCAAAAGAGTGAATTTCATTCACTGATTTGACGAATGACAGACTGAGACTGAAGACTGCGGTGGGCATTCATGTGATGTGATCTAGGAATGATGGTCCAAGGCTTAAGGCTGAAGTAGGCATGAGTGCACAAGTGAGAGACTTGTCTTGCATTTTGACTGATAGTTTAAAATTAAAGTTTTGGCTAGTCAGATTGCATTACACAAATCAAATATATCACCACTTGATAATGAAAAATATTTGTTGAAAATATTAGTTGTTTATTGAAAACAAGAATTGAATGATAGTTAAAATTTTAAGTTAACTAGATGTACCCGCCCGCTGGTCACAATATTGAGTTTGAAGATTTGCAATCAAAATATAAGTAAACATTCCAACAAATTCAAGAATATTCAAAGATTTGCGATTGCAGCCAATTATATATTATAACATGAAATATTTTTGAATATATCTATAACCTTTGCAACATTTTTTTCACTTATATAAATTAATGAACATTGAGCACAACAGTTTTGTTTTACAGTAAAACAATGTAAGCCTACTTTGAGAGGGAGCAAAGTCCCTGAACTTATGGCTGTATGCAAATTAATATTGTAACCTTGCTATTTAAATCAGACTTCTTGTAGTTTACAAACTTTGATTATCTACAATAATCTGAATGTCTACTTTTAGAGGCCATAAAGTACGGTAATTAACTCTAAATCATTGAAATGTCTTGATTATCGCCATGTTTAGCCAGGTTCGATAAACTGGCTATACATGTGTTAAAATTAAATTAAAAAATGTTCAATTGAAATCAGTTTGTTCCCTTAGATAAAAAAGTTTCAAAGTCTAGACAAATCTGTAAGTCTACTTTTAGAGAGCACAAATTACTGTAGTTGACTCTGAATCAGTGAAATATCGTATTTCTCGTCATATTTAGCCATGTTCTGTGAACTGGCTATGCATTTGGTCATATTAAATTGTGAATTTTCTGATTGAAATCAGTTTTTTTCTCTTAGATAAAAAAGTTTCAAAGTCTAGAGAAATCTGTAAGTCTACTTTTAGAGGGCACAAAGTACTATATTTGACTCTGAATCAATAAAATATTGTGTTTCTCACCATGTTTAGCCATGTCCTATGATCTGGCTATGCATGCTTTAAAACTAAATTGTTAATTTTCCGATTGAAAACAGTTTGTTCTTCTAGATAACAAAGTTTCATAGTCTAGAAAAATCTGTAAGTCTACTTTTAGAGGGTGCAAAGAACGGTAATCGACTCTGAATCAGTGAAATATTGTGTTTCTAGCCATATTTAGCCATATCGTATGACCTGGCTATACATGTGTTCAGATTAAATTGTATATTTTCCCATTGAATACAGAATGTTCTCCTAGATAACAAAGTTTCACAGTCTAGAAAAATCTGTAAGTTACTCTTAGAGGCTGTAAATTAACTAATTTGATTTACACACACAAATTGAAAATCTAGCTCTACCTAAGGATGAAGGAGGTGAGATAGAGCAAAAAATCATAGGGCCAAAGTTGTAGATTGTCTCAAATCAGCAGCAGATAATGATGTTAATTTTGCTGTAGAACCGTTCATTTAGCCGCTACAGTCCAATTAGAGAAACGCTGTTTTTGGCATTTAGCATTGTTGGCACTAAAAAGGCTGCCATCTTCGATTTACTAATAATTTTTCAAAATCCCTTCTTATTGCACATCTACAACATAAGACCTTTGACTCTACAAAATTTCAGCCTCGTAGGCTTAGTACTTTTTTAGTTACAGCGATGAGTGAATGAGTGAGTGAGTCAGTGGTATTTGACTTTTATAAGTATAGAAGATAATAGCTGGATTCCAGTTCACATACCTAACCTAGACATGCAATTTCAAGGCATGTACATGACTTGCATGTTTGAACGTTAGTTTAATGTAACATTTACCCTCTACATTAATTATTTAGCTCTATATGAGCGGTATAACTTCGTGGATGGTATAACCTGACCAATCCTCAGTTTCAAATGACAGATCTTTTAAGTACGCTTGTTTGTCTGATTAGGCGAGAGGGTTGTCAACTTCATACATATATTCAACATTCATATGTTTGTTCCATCAACATCATATGTTTATAACACACACCTAAAGAACACATTGATAACCATTATATCCAGTATCAAACACTCTTAGAAAATCAAAAGTGGTTTAATTCTTTGTGAACATACAATAACAATATTCTGTATGACCAAGAATCGTATATGAAGATTTTAAAGATGATGTAGTGAACAATACAAAAATGTAATGATTGTTAAGAAAAACAGTTCAATCTGCTTGTTGTGACCTAGAATGTTCTGTTTTTCCTTTGAGGTTAAAAATTTGAATAAAATAAAAAATGATTGATATTTAGGAATAACATGTAGCTTTTTATTTTTACGGTTACTCATTCAAAAATTAAAATATTTTAAAAATTAGACCATCTTACAATTGCTCATCTTTAATACGTTGAGTGCGGAATGCTCGTATGCAAGGGGCACCAGCACAGGGCAGACCATGGGTCCACCCCTTGCACCAGAGTCACGGCCCTTGCATCCGAGTGGCCCGCACACAATGTGTTAACATGTACTATCAGAGTGGCTGGGAGAAAAAGTTAAACCAACACATCACTAACACTAAGTGGCTCATAGTTGTCTTGAACAGTTATATAGTAAATTATTCCCTACCTCTGGTAAAATAGTTACATATTTAGAGAACCTCAATGTGATTTCTGATTGTTAATACATTTAATATAAATAATTATTACATGCTTAGTTGATTTTTTAATACATACTAACCACATTTTCTACCATTTTTTCTGGAATTGTAAACAGTTAATTATTTGGTAAAGATTACTCATTTTAAAGCATTAACCTATAAAATAAAAGAGAATTTTTTGGATGGACAAGTATATCTCAGCATTTTACAAGAAGATGTGTGAAATGAGTGGGTAAGACACTTGCACATTTCATAATTTTACGTGGTTAGTTTTTTTTTTACAAATATAATATTTTATATAAATAAAACGAACAAATTTACAAGTTACTTTATTTTTTAGTATTATTTATACATTATGTTCCACAAGACCAATCAACTGCAACAGTTATATGGGTGATATTTCTTTATACTCTTCTTAAGACAAGCAATAAATACTGCTTAGTATAAAAATAACTAAAGTATAAAATATATTTAACAAAAATGCAAAACTAAGTTGAACTCACCCCTCGAATTATAACTTTTAAACAACTAAATGTATAGTATGCAAAACGATTATAAACTAAACAACAATTCAATAATTGTTGAAAAATAACTGTTTTTATCCATTATTATTATTATTAATCATTATTCATCACTAAAACGCCAACCATAGAGATATGGGTCATGGAGGGTGATGACTGTAGATGAACGAGAGTAGTCTCTGTTATTAACTACGATCAACTGTTCCTTAGAAGCCCAATTGTTATTAGCCCAATAGCCAGAGCAATTAAGGGACATACAGCTTTACGTGGAATCCAAACCAAGTAGTATAGGTTTGACTTTCATCTAAGTGATAAGCCAGATACTCTTTTTTCAACACAATATCCGGACCTTGACAATACCCAACATGGACACCCCAGACTTCTCTTGTAGTGTTCTTGTCGATGCCAACGACTGAGCGGACACCTTCTCAGTATTAAGAGGACCAAGTATAGAACCTATCACCTACAATCTCCACAACACTTTGTCTCCAAAAAGCTGGGTTACAGCACTACGCCACTAGAGCCGACAATATTAGAGCACTAGACAGAAGATTAACTTGAAGTAATATGTATTTCCAGCAGTACACTAGATAAATTGTAACATCTTTAACCAGATGCATTACACGTCATTGTTTGATATAGAGGATGATCCAAGATTTCCCTCTCCCTTAACTTTTAAAAGCATACAAGATGAATCCTTTGAGGAATAATTACACAACTGAAAATTACAGTTTTTGTAATTTATAAGCATTTCACCCCTCCCTCCATATCATTTGACATTTCATTTTAAATGTCCTCACATAAGAGAAACAATGATGCAAACTAGAGGTATTTAAGCAAGCTCAGGAAAAAATAGTAGCCTGATAAAGATTTAGCTTAAAAAATACACTAAAAATCAATAGTTTTGTTATTACACTATCTGTTTTGAGAAGAACGATAGGTAAAATACTACCAAAGACAAGTTTAAACACTGGCAATAGAATATGAAAGAAAACTGATTACTGTTGAGAAACTTAAGAAAACTTTACATATACATTTCTTCTTGTATGAAACATCTATTCTCCTTTTGACAATATAACCATTTTAGATATAAAATTCATTAGTCCCCCCTCCATTAAGAGATTATGTCTGAAAATTAGTTTGTTTTCAATGACAATCTATTAGTTACGTCAAAAATACTGAACATGTTCCTTTTAGGGCAAATAAACATTGATATGTATTGAAAAGACCCTCAATCATTCAATACTGTTCTGTTATCAGCATGGCATGTTGTAGTAGTAACCATACACTAACTCTGGGAAAAAACTAACACAAATCATATGCTCATCTCGGTTAAAATAATGTCTGAGTAACATGAAATATGTTCTCTCTTCGGATGAAGTACTAAATGTCTATCCAAGGGATAATTTATATGCCATGTATGATGAAGTAACCAAAAAGTCAGTAGTTACCAAAATTGGTCACGGATGCTTATCCAAGTATGTGAGTGAATATCAAAATTGTATTCCAGAGGGAGAATATCACTCTACATGTATAGGAGGACAGGTGGATCAATACCACGATAAGTGTATGAAAGGACGGGTGGGTCAATACCACGATAAGTGTATGAAAGGACTGGTGGGTCAATACCACGATAAGTGTATGAAAGGACTGGTGGGTCAATTCCACGATGAGTTTATGAATGGACTGGTGGGTCAATACAACGATAAGTGTATGAAAGGACTGGTGGGTCAATACCACAATAAGTGTATGAAAGGGAAAGGACTGGTGATTCAATACCACGATAAGTGTATGAAAGGACTGGTGGGTCAATACCACGATAAGTGTATTAATGGACTGGTGGGTCAATACCACGATAAGTGTATGAAAGGACTGGTGGGTCAATACCACGATAAGTGTATGAAAGGGAAAGGACTGGTGGGTCAATACCACGATAAGTGTATGAAAGGACTGGTGGGTCAATACCACGATAAGTGTATGAAAGGACTGGTGGGTCAATACCACGATAAGTGTATGAAAGGACTGATGGGTCAATACCACGATAAGTGTATGAAAGGACTGGTGGGTCAATACCACGATAAGTGTATGAAAGGACTGGTGGGTCAATACCACGATAAGTGTATGAAATGGAAAGGACTGGTGGGTCAATACCACAATAAGTGTATGAAAGGACTGGTGGGTCAATACCACGATAAGTGTATGAAAGGACTGATGGGTCAATACCACGATAAGTGTATGAAAGGACTGATGGGTCAATACCACGATAAGTGTATGAAAGGACTGGTGGGTCAATACCACGATAAGTGTATGAAAGGACTGGTGGGTCAATACCACGATAAGTGTATGAAAGGACGGGTGGGTCAATACCACGATAAGTGTATGAAAGGACTGGTGGTAGTCTACTTGAAAGATCCACAAAAATCTTAGTAGTATCAATGACTACAAATACACTAAGACGAAAAGTTCTTATGGGAATTTTTCAGACAAGCGGGAGGGAAGCTTACGCAAACAGCCGCTACGAGCGCTGCTCCGAAAGACAGGGAGCAGGCGGGCGAGAGCTCGTACCTCCTAGTGGCCGTTTGCGTAAAGTCGAGTTTCTACCTGGACGACTGGTCTGAAATTTTAACATGGCTACTTTTCGTCTTAGTGTATTTGTAGTCATTGGTAGTATTCTAATTAATAAGAAAACATTTTATATTTAAAAATTATGAAACAAATAAAGTATCTGGTATTTTAAAATACATGTCACAATGGTGGTTGTTACAATTTAAGGTGCTTTATATAATGTGTGCATTCTATTTATAAACTGAACAAGTAAATTTATAATAATTAAATTCATGTTTTATCGTGTAAAAGAGATAACAATATTTTGATTTGCCCCTCTGTTTAGCACTTTGTCATTAACCATCACACAAAAGTGGATACTTTATACATACGGTAGCTGAATATAGTCAGTTATGTACTCGTATCAGATTACAGGTCTGATTTAAAAGTTGCATTAGTAAAGCAAATTATATTCCAATTATAGAATCTGTTACAATAGAATAGTTAATGTTACCTTCTTGCTGCTGCTCATGCCCTGTTGGCCAACCAAGATGTAGAGGTCTTTGTTAACAAACAGCTCCATAACCAATCTAGATTCAGCACCTTTGCTGGTCCCTAGGCCCCCTGCTCCCAAACCCCCTCCGGCGCCGATAGCTATGATTCTGTATCAACAAACATGCTTTATGAAAATAATACATCTTATATTAAAGCAATTAAATGCAAGCAAGAATTATAATAAAATTAAAAAGGCAGTGTTTTTAATATTGCATTACATATGTATTAAAAATATAAACATTCAGTGTAAGTATATTTTTCCACACATTTTTTTTAGAACTGATCAAAAATAAACAGATCAAGAGTGTGTGACACAAACCTTGCTTCTCTTTGCCTATAATCTCTCCTCTCCTAACCTTTCTCTGTTCTCTATCTAACAGATCCTTGTTATGTTACACATGTGTGAGGCTACACTTAACTTAATGTAATAGGATAGTCTCACTGTTAGATCACCGCAAAGATGTTTTTTGTCCAGGTTTAACATTTTAACGGTTGGTTCCTTAACCCTGGAAACTTAGAAATTATATTGGTTCATCACCAATGTAAGTGTACGGGTCGGTGGGAGGGTCATCACCACCGTACGTGTAAGGGAGGCTGGGAGGGTCATCACCACTGTATGCGTATGGGTCAGTGGGAGGGTCATCACCACCGTACGTGTAAGGGAGGGTGGTAGTCATCACCACTGTACGTGTATGGGTCGGTGGGAGGGTCATCACCACCGTACATGTAAGGGAGGGTGGGAGAGTCATCACCACTGTACGTGTATGGGTCGGTGGGAGGATCATCACCACCGTATGTGTAAGGGAGGGTGGGAGGGTCATTACCACTGTACGTGTACAGGTCGGTGGAAGGGTCATCAGACCACCAACCCAACCTACATATACAGGTACAATCTTGATAAAAACACAGAACTTCAATCTTATCCAGTGTCTCTAAGACCTTGTAGAGTTAAAGCACTGCCTTTGTTTATTTGAACGTTAACCCTTTGAATACTAAGATAAATACATCTGTAACTGTTCTTACCTTTGGATTTCATATTGTAACCAGCTATTGCCATTTTTTTCTACTTTTAATACTGGCTATCTTCGTTCCTAAAATATTTGCTACAAGGCATGACATGCTTTTTAATTTTCTTGTTTATTTTTTACTGTGTAGTAAACATGTTTTTTTCAATTTCCCATGTGTCACATTTGGTTGCCATAGTGATAGAGGGCTGATTTTGTTATCTCCTTACTGTTTTTATGAATTCAGCCATTCTGATTGAATACAACTTAATTTATAATTACTACCGTGTATGTATAAGTGGGCAGGTGGACCAATACCACCGTGCGTCTAGAGGCGGTAGGAAGGGTAAATACCACTGGATGTGTATGAGTGGGTGGGCCAGTACTAACATATGTGTATTGGGCGGTCTGACTAATACCACATATGATTAGTGTGAGGGTGTGTGGGAGGAAAGGCGAGTACCACCATATGTTTTTTGTTGGGTGGTTGGACCAATACTACGGTACAGTATGGGTGGGATGGTTGATGGTCAAATTAACTTTCAGTTAGATATGATCCTAGATGCCATCTTCTTTGTTGTTGTTTACGTATTATTCTACTGAACCATACTATTTCTTTGTAAATAAGAATATTTTTTTGTACCTGTGTGTCAAATCCTTACCTCATTCAATCCTTACCATACCTTAAACAAAGACTAATAATCACTATACAAAGGTTGCAGTTTTTAATTTGCAAATATAATTCCAATGTGCCAAAATACAAATGTATTAGGCCATTATTTAAATCAAACATTTTAAAATTTAGAGAATTATTGAAAAATGAACATTGAGAGATCATTTTTAAAGATGGGCTATCTGTTAATAATTTGTATGATAATTTCTCTTTTATTTTGACAAATTATTTCAATGTTTATTTTCCAATCATTATGAAAAATTATTATGCAAAAAAATTAAACTATCCAAAGAAGCACTCCTATTAAAAAGAAAAGTAAAATATCTATATCTCTCTTCAAAAGACTTAGATTTGCCATATCCACGGCGTTAAAAATTCAATTTTTTAAACATATAAAATCATCATATAGCAATATAATTAAAACAGAAAAATCTGAATATATTAAAAATTTAACAGAAAATTCTAACAATAAATAAAAAATCCTATGGGAAATAGTAAATCAAATCAAACGTGGAAAGAAAAGTAAATCGATTAATAAATATACACTACAAGATTCTTACGGGAATATAATTAAAGACTGAAGAACAATATCTAATACATTAACAAATTTTTAATAAAAACTGTAAATAATAATCAAAACAGCGAACAAACAAAACTGGAATATAGCTAACAAAACACAATAAAAAGCATATTCCTTTAACCAACTACTAAAGAAGAGATTCGTAACGTAATAAAATCAAAAATACTTAAAATGCAGTAGGTTTCAATGAAATACCATCTAAATTGCTGAAAGAATTTCATGAAGAGATATAATTTCCATTAAAATATATTATTAATGAATCCACGGAACAAGGTTTGTTTCCACAAGCCCTTAAAAAAAATCTTTTACTCAAACAATGGTCACCTTTAGAATGTAATAACTATCGATCTATATCAATTTTATCTACCAGTAGTAATATATTTGAAAAACTCATATTAATTTGTTATGAGACTGCTTACCTTGAAAAATTTAATATTCTTTTTCAAAATCAGTATGGATTTAGGAAAAAAATGACAAACTTAATGCAATGTACAAATTAGTAAATCATATAATATCCTCACTTAGTAAAAAAGAAAGAACACTATCAGTATTTTTTTTTTTTTATGTAAAGGAAAGCATTTGATTCAGTTAATCATAATTATTACTAGAAAAATTGTATTACATTGGGATTCGAGGAAAATCAAATAATTGGTTTAAATCATATTTAAGTAATTTAACTCAATGTGTAGTCATACCTCACGTAGATAATAATGGATGTCTAAACTATCAAACATCTAAAGAAAGAATATTTTAAATTATATATGTATATGAAGACCTACTTGAACCTATTGATTATATCAAATTTTTTAGGACTTGCAATTGACAGTAGACTTAAGTTTGATACCCATATCAACTGACAGTAGACTTAAGTTTGATACCCATATCAACTGACAGTAGACTTAAGTTTGATACCCATATCAACTGATAGTAGACTTAAGTTTGATACCCATATCAATTGACAGTAGACTTAAGTTTGATACCCATATCAATTGACAGTAGACTTAAGTTTGATACCCATATCAATTGACAGTAGACTTAAGTTTGATACCCATATCAATTGACAGTAGACTTAAGTTTGATACCCATATCAATTGACAGTAGACTTAAGTTTGATACCCATATCAACTGATAGTAGACTTAAGTTTGATACCCATATCAATTGACAGTAGACTTAAGTTTGATACCATATCGACTTTTTATGCAAACAAATTTCAAAATTCTATTTCTACTCAGAAGATTATTATCCTACTGTCAAACGAATGTCTTATTAACAGAGTACTATGGTTTGATTGTACTAAAACTAATTTATGGCATTCCAATCTGGGGAAACAGGAATTCTAACTGGTAGAACCTTTTTATTTTTCAAAAATATGCTTTACGAATTATATTCAAACAAAATAAAAAATATCTTGTAAACAACTTTAAAAAAATGTATTATCATGACTTTACCATCTATTTATATTTATGAAACATTATTATTTATTAAAAATAATCTATCAAATTTTCAAACAACAAAACTACCAAATCTTCGTTCTCAATCCATAGCATTTTATCATCATACCATAGGACCACTTTATACAAAAAACACATTCTTTGCAATGGAATAAAATGATACAACAAACTACCAACTTATTTAACCCAAGGAATGTTAAACGCCTCAAAGTTCGTAAAATGTTAGCTCCTCGATTTGTTAGCGCACACTCGGTTACAGCCGCTTACAGTTGAGATAAAACGTCAAAGCCGTTTCAAATACATATCATTTGAATGACCATGAACCAGTGTTTGTTTACGTGTATTTGAATTTTCTCTACGGATTTCCTAAATGGCACAGTGGCTTCTTGATTTCGTTTGTTTACATTGTCTCACACGCTATATGTATGAGTCCCGTTCGCCATTGCCAAGCTGCTAGTTGTTTATGTTTGTTGTTGTGCTTTTATGTGACTTTTAGTGTTTGTGTATTATTTAACTAGTTTTTATTGTTAATTGTGATTAGAGGTGATCCATGTCGTTCAAGTGACATTCGAGATATAATTGAACAATCTGATTGTCATATTTGTTGCTAGGCAACATATTTAGTTATTACATTTTATCTAATTTTGTGTAAATATTGGACAATATAATGATATATTTTTTGTTCAGAATAAAATCATTATTATGTATTATTTAACTAGTTTTTGTTGTTATTTATGATTATGGGTTATCTATGAAATTCGAGATATACTTGATATTTAAATGATCTGAAATTGTCATATTCGTTGCTAGGCAACATATTTAGATTATTTATTACTTCTTATGTAATTTTGTGTAAATACGAGATTAGACAGTATAATGATATATTTCTTTGTTGAGCACAAAATTATGCACAACTTGAATATCTCAGTTTTCTTCTAATATTATAAATTTACATAAATAAATGACCAATAAACTTTTTATAAAATGTTTTTATAAATAACTTTATTTTTATAAAATGTCTTAATTTTATTAATGTTTTCCTACTATCAATATGTTTAATGCATTTCTTTCTGATAAAAATGATGTAAACATTATCCTTCTAATGCTATTAATAAATTTATAGTGAATTAAAAAAAAAAGTCTTACAAATCACTAAGAATATGGCGACATTTGAGGGTATTAGCATTGAAATTCCTTCGGTTAAAAGAAGAAAAAGACATGGAACAGTTTTAAAAGAATTCAAATCAATGTTATTACATGAAGTTTACACATGTAAACAATAAGTTTATAGGGGTGTCCCTGAACTCTCTGAGGATCTTTTTAGGTATTGATTGTGGGTCAGAAACAAGACAAAATGTCATATTAAAAAATTTCAAATCAGCCTGTACAGCCACCATTTTGTATTTTTTACTAATTATTTTTAAAACTATTTAATCCATGGGGTTCAAATTTGGTATACACATTAATAAAACCATTTTCTTACTAAAATAAAAAATCAAAAAACTACTTTTAAAATGGCGGCACTTTGAAATTGTTGATCCTTAATAACTTAAAAGGTTAGGAATACAAAAAAGTTACAAGAATACATTTTTATTGCACATTTCATTTTCAATCGAAAAAAGTAACGTTGCATAAGAGATTTGTAATAACAAACAACCAAGATTTGAGTATTTTTGTATTTAATCATTTACGTGTGAACATTCACGTGTAATCATGTACATCAAAATACACATGTACAGCCATGGTGTTGTGCCGCATGAGTCAACTACAACAATACATCAGGGATCTATTCTGATTACTTTCATCCAAAACATTACAATAAAGTGATTTGTAACATTATTGTAATGAAAATGCCCCTAGCAGGCAACAGGAAAAAAGTTGCATGTGATTTCGTTGTTATTAAATTAAATTAGAAATTTTGTAAAATTTATTTGTGATGCAAAACAAGTAATATTAAAAAGGCATTAGACTGTAAATTGGAAATTTGATTAAATTTATTTTACAGTACAAACGATGCTCAACATTTCGTTCTCTCATTTGATTGCAAAGGAAAAATGATTGGAAAGTAACTAACGCACAGCAGCAAATTTGTTTTTTTCTTGAAAAATTCCAGCACCTTCAACAATTCTACCAACCTAGAATTTACATAAATTCTAGTTTATAGGGCAGTAATTAAGGTTAAAATTAATTTTTAATTTAATAACAATGAAATCATCTGCAACTTTTTCCCGTTGCCTGCTAGCGGCATTACAATTACAATAATGTCACAAATCACTTTATTGTAGTGTTTTGTTATTTTTACAATATAGGAAATTAATTTGCTAAACTTGTAAAATCAATATGACCTTCCAAAAAATATCTTTCTCTAATCACTTTGAATTTTAAGTATTATAATCTGCTATCATAGTGAAAATTATTATATCTTAAGTATAATAAATAAATACTTTTTTAATATTGTAAAAACTGAATTATTTATGAATAAAAATATAAAATTTGAGAGCTCACGTATAGAAACCATCCTTAGGCACAGTCCACTTTTGAATTCCGTTGAATGTCCGTTCAGCAAGTACTGTCACATTGACATTTGTATTGTTGTATTCACTGTTGCAATTTTCTTGCGAGGGTCCCGAGGTTCCATTCGCTCCACAAGGGGTAAAAATATAATCTAAGGACAAAAGATGCACTATACTTATTCAAAATAAATTGCTTAGTATTTATGAATGCTCTAAACTTTATCAAAATTATGTGATCAGTTTTGTTCATGATTTCAGTGGATTATGTTATGAGCCTACGAAAAAGAGAAATGTTTCAGTAAATTATAATCCCTTAAAAATTATATTATCAATTTATAGTATTGAAAAATGTGGACAGTGAATAAATTCAGATAAGTGATTGTTGCTAATTGTAATGAAAAATTTTAATGGTTTAAGGTATAATCATTAATAACTCAAAACAAATGTATTTTCCCTTTTGAGTTAGAACAAAAGAATATATACCACTATTGATTAAGTATATGTGTAGTTTTAACAGTAATTTTAAATAAATTATATTTTGTACACCATTAATAATTTTCAAGAAAGTAATAAATTAAATTTCTTATATTTAAATAAATGACTGATAAAGATAAAGGACTCATTTACTCATGGCAATAATAGAAATCATCTTTTCTGTAAATACAATTATTTATTTTAGTACAAAAACTTCTGAGTAAGAGTTTTTTTGTGTAACCAAGACATTTTTTCTGATTAACTAAGACTATAGGCCATTCTGAGTAACAAAAACTTCACTTATCCATTACATTTATTCATAACCCAAATACACCCTTATATTCAAGATTTGTATCTTCCAAAATTAAAATATGAAAAAATGTGTATAACATGATAGAATATACCCATAAGCTACGACTGATGAGCAGTGTTCATTCTGTGTTTATCATTGTTGAAATAGTGAGTATATGCACCAAACAATCAGTTAAATTGTAGAGAGACAACATTTTTATTAGAGAGCAATATACGTTATGAGCAGAACTAGTGGCAAAAGGAAGAACAGCCATATAGTACCTAATCACAGTACGAAATTCCCCTGCTAAAAGTTCTATCTGTTTTGAATCGGTTTTGGCCCATGCCATATCGCGCCACGGTAGTCCAGTGGATAGAGTCGCCGTCTCCTCTGGCCATGGAGATGGCGAGGCCTGGGCTTGAATCCCAGAACGGGCACAAAAAGGTAACTGGTGCATTTGGATTAGAACTGTCCTGTTGCAGGTACGGGCCTATACGGCCCATCAAACTTCAAGCTAGTATGTTAGAGAACGGTGTGGTAACATGACAAAATAGCGGTAGGATGATTCTAATGTAACGTTTACTGTTTAGTCAACAGCACCAGACAACACAACAGTTTTGCTCATTTTTAGCTTCTTTTACAAATACTTGCTCTTGGGATTTTTTGCTTTTATTTAATTACGTAGCGAATGGTTGAAGACTGTTAGGACCATATTTTCTTTTATTATTTTACTAAAAAAAAACCTGGAAGGTGTAGAACAGCAAAAGATAGATTTCAAATTACTTAGGATTCAACAAACGACAGTCTAAACAGATGTGCAACTAGTTAAACTACCCAAATCCAACAAGATCTATTTTAAGTCTAGTACTTTTAATACTTTTTACCAATAAAAAGCCTGAACAGTAAACAGAAAACGGCTGCTTAACTTTTATGTTTGTTTAAAAAAATCTTGACAAATATTAAAGCATCAACTTAACTTTCATATAAGTTACTTAGCAGTAAAGACTAGCTAAATTGCACAGGTAGAATTTCATTCTTTGGAAGCATAAATTTCCCTACATTCTACATCTCTCATTTTAAAAGGAGGTTTAATTTATATTTTTAGAACACAAAAGATTGTATTGATAAAATAAATACAATGACATTCAAAGCTTAGATATTATTGTTAGTCTTGACGTATGTAACCTATTCACAAATAATATTCTGTACAAGAATCTCAAAGAGAATTTAGCTTGGTGAAATAGATGGATGGGTATGTGGGTGAGTACCAGATATCCACCATTTTGTTTTTTTCACAAAAGAATGTTTATCTTCGAGTTGGCTTAACCGATCTTTATGAAACTCGCTATGCATATTAAATAATAGAGACTTATTCTAGAAAAAATAATCAACTTTACCTAATTTAATATTTTAAAATGGCAGCCATTTTAAATTGTTCAAAAGAAATTGAAGGAAAACAGCAAAAAATACAAATGGCCGCCATATTAAATTTTAAATTACATCAAAATGATTTTTTTTCAAGAATAGGTCTCTACTATCTAAACATGTATAGTGAGTTTCATAAAAATCGCTTAAGCCAACTCGGAAAAATAAAAATTTTTCACACAAGTAGTGTGAAACGAAAGTGAAATGTTGTGACAATGGAACAAAAGTTACAGGTAATAAGTACGACTGGAAGGTAGGTGAATCTGTGGCCCTGTTTAATATTGAACTTGGAGTTTTTTGTTACTACGGTAAAACCTAAAAATGAAGTAAGGTAAAACGTAGTAAAGCATATATCCGTTTAACCCATTGGCAACCCAGTTAACATGAGTCAGCTGACCCTAAGGAATCCCATTAAATATACTGAAAGTGAATATTTCACCATAAATTAAATAAATATGTTGTTTATTGTTTAAATATACTAAACAACTCGCTATGCATATTAAAATAATAGAGACTTATTCTAGAAAAAATAATCAACTTTACCTAATTTAATATTTTAAAATGGTAGCCATTTTAAATTGTTCAAAAGAAATTGTAGAAAAACAGCAAAAAATACAAATGGCCGCCATTTTAAATTTTAAATTACATCAAGTTGATTTTTTTTTCAAGAATAGGTCTCTTTTATCTAAATATGTATAGTGAGTTTCATAAAAATCGGTTAAGCCAACTCGGAAAAATTTTTTGTGAAAAAACAAAACAAATAGATGGTTTATGGAAAAAAATTTATTCATGATTTTCTCTTTATTTTGACATATATAACCATTTCCCTTAGTTTGGCACTTTAATTTTGGGACACCCTATAGATGAACTATATAACACACTGTCAGTTTTGCATGTAACTGAACATTTGCTAACTTTTTGAAGTTGAATGGTAAATTATTTTCTATATTATATTATATTATTTGAACAATACTTACATGTTTTATTTTTAAAAGAGGGGTGCACCACTCCATTGCCCATTGGATCTAAATTAAAACAACAAATTTTCAATAATATGGTAAAAACATTTCAAATGTTTTATGTCCTTAGCAGAACTAACTGCACATAAGATAAACATTCCATGAGTTATTTCACCTATTATTGCTCTTACTGTAACATCTTTACATTAGTGAAGCTGGTTGTTGAGTGGGTAGTTAGTTTTATTTGTATGAGGTACTTATTTAGAATAGTTAGTTTTGTATTATTTTGAATCTAAAATATATTAGTAACTACTCTTAACTCTTAAAATAATACACAAGTTACAATTTATTAATTAGTAATGTAGATGTTAATTTTCATACATATTTTAAAACTTTGAAAAAGTTTTATTATAAAGCTGCTCAAGTCAAAAAGTTTACGAATTGTTATACTGATTATTTTAAAGCATCATTATACTGTTATAAGTCTAAAAATATACAATTAGATTTACTTTTTGGAAATTATTTATAATCAATGAATTTTTACATATGGTTCTTCAAATTTTTTCATAAATTCAAAAATAACGCTCTCACTGAACCATTCTGCTGTTATACATTTACTGAACTACCCGTCTCTGAGAATGGTTGTTGTTTGTTTATAACTATAAGTGTACTAGATCAACTGTTACTGATGAATGTAGAAGAATGAGTTATTTGCAACACAATTCAACACCACAAAACATTTATTTCAATATAAGATCATACGCTATCTATATATAAATATATATATATCTACTATATTTTCATAAAATAGTACTGTCAACGTTTTTTTAATCATTAGAGTTACATACTGCACACACTCAATAACACAATTCTTGCATACTTTGCAACTGCACTTCAAACTAACTGGTTTTGAACATTTGATGCATTTGTGGCAGTTTTTACGGATGGACAGGATATGCAAGGCTTCTTCTTTTACATTTGTTGTTGATACTTGCAGCCTTGCTGCTGCTTCATTATTACCCAGAACCTTAAGCATGCTGACCTTGAACTGGGGAGGTATTTATTTATCCCAACAGTTCCCAAAAACGTAATTCCTCTTCATTCCAACTTATCAACTAGCTCAATGGAAGAAGAATAGTCTGCATTACGTTCTGGTGTGAGCTTTGTATTGGCTTATTAAATACAAATATTCTGTGTTACTTCCTAAAATGTTTTTCCTTAGCAATAAATCCCAGACCACCACTTTTACCTGAGTAGATATACCTGTTGAATAAGTATGATGTATTGCTATCAGTTGGGCACATGATTTGTATACCTTTTTTTCTTTGGTTTATGAGGCGTAATATAGCACCATCTTCCTTGAAATGAAACCAACATTTCATTACCAGTAAAATTAGTGGATAAATTATGTAAATTTTTAGATTTTGTAATGAGATGATTGAATATCTCTGTTATGGATGTTGTCTCGTTTGTTTACTTTTATTGGTTGGCGATAATCATATCACAAACATCTTGAAAATACTTCATTCTTCTTCACAGACATGCTGCATTGGTCATCCTGTAGTATTTTTATAAAAATAAGAAAACATCCTCTTTATCATTTGAATTCAGAAGTTAAAAGAAACAATCCTAACAGAGAATTTATGTTAATGTTGTCCATATTTCCAAAGTTACCAAGGTTTATGTTTTTTTCTGTAGCTTTTCTTACTTACATCAATATGAGATTTTTGTTTTGCACAGTTGAAGAAATCATACAATATCAAATAATGAATTCCATAGCTCTGTTTTTTTTTTCTTTTTTTTGTGTGGATTATTTCCAATAAAACATGCAGAAAACATCCAATAAAACGATCACCTCTGGCGAGGTACCGAGCTGTTGTTCAAACATTTCTTGGCTACTCCATTTATAACGAAGAACAGATCCATTCCAAGGAAAACATCAGCTTCTGGATAAGTTTTGATATTCTCAGGCACAGAATCTTCCAAATTGTCACTAGCATCAAATTTACTTCCTTCTTGCAGCAAGTCACAGATTTGAAAACTGAAGTCAAGATTATTGGCATGCATAACACGCCAGCTTACACTAAAACCGAAACTTGCACTTGGTCCATTTGCTATATCTATCTGACTGTCTTTCATTCATTACTATAGCATATTTCTGAGAGGGTTTCTGTCATGGTTTTATTCATATTCACATGTAGGGATCTGCCCCACTGGCCTTAAAAACTTCAATGGTATTCTAATTGGAGTTATTATATTTATTTAATTAATCATCAGCTTTAAAAAAAAACAAATGTAGTCAAATGTTTGAAACAGGCCAAGTAAACTATAATTTTACTATAATTTATATAAAATTTAAACATATAATTATCTTGTAATAAAGCATCGCTAAGAAAAATAGTATATGATACAAAAGTAAACTCAGATTATGCGGAAAGCAAACCATTGGTTAGTGATGCCAAGAAAAACTTAGTCATTGCATGAACTATCCAATATTATAAAAACCAATGTATGGCTTACACATCAATTGTCAACTAAATAGAAACTGGTCCCTTGTGGTGGGGAGGGTTCAATACTTTGCCATATTGATATCATTACGAATAAAAATGTACCCTTAGTCTGTCAAAGAGGTGGTTCAATTAGAATGTTAATACATTTCATGAGATAATTAACTGCCATACTGTGATAAGTAATTTGACCAACACACTTATCCACCACAAAATGTTTGGACTACTTTATATTTTCTAAAAGAAAGCTGTGTTACTAAAGTGAGGACCAAAATAATATTTACAAACACGCTTTTTGAACATGCTAGTATATGGAAATTGCACCAAAGTTAATCTTCATTGGTATGATTTACGAAATATAGAAAAAAATCATTAAATAAAATTGTCTCTGAAAACAGGTAGTTTTTTCCATGTCTCTCTAGAATCTAAGCACATAGTAGCTAAGGGTTGGCTAATTTTCTGCAAGGTCTAAGGGTTTTTTGAGGGTAGTCAGGTTTTTGAGGGTAGTCTATCCAGAATAAATGGCAATAGTAGCTACGGGTGAGCTATTTTTTCCAAAGTTTTAGAGGGTTTTTGAGGGTAGTCTATCTGGAATAAATGGCAATAGTAGCTATGGTTGGGCTATTCTCACATGTCTGAGAGACTTTTTGAGGGTAGTCTATCTGGAATAAATGGCAATAGTAGCTATGGTTGAGCTATTCTCACATGTCTGAGAGACTTTTTGAGGGTAGTCTATCTGGAATAAATGGCAATAGTAGCTATAGTTGAGCTATTCTCACATGTCTGAGAGGCTTTTTGAGGGTAGTCTATCTGGAATAAATAGTAATAGTAGCTATAGTTGAGCTATTCTCACATGTCTGAGAGACTTTTTGAGGGTAGTCTATCTGGAATAAATGGCAATAGTAGCTATGGTTGAGCTATTCTAAAATGTCTGAGTGACTTTTTGAGGGTAGTGTTTCCACCTGTCCCTGCTTTTGAGGGCAGGTGCTCATAAGCCCCCGACCTGTGTCTCCCAGTTCGGTAGGTATTCCTGCCTTGTGTGTCATATGTGTGTATGTCCCGACCGCTGGTCATAATACATTTAGACACACAAAATAAAGTTGTCTCTAAAATGTAGAGACATGGCAGAGTCATTAGTTGCAACTCCTTGAATGTTTCCTTGCAAGATTCTCTGTATTTCAACAGAGCGATTATGCGAATCGCTTGCTTTTGCAATTTGAACGCTCTGAGAAACTGGCTGTTTGAGCTGGCTCCCCACAATACCAAACCGTAGGTAAGTTGGGAGTAAATTAAGCCATAAAACGCCGTCATCAGCACCTGAGTTGGGCAGTATTTGGCTAAGGACCTCAATACACATATTCCTGTGGAAAGTTTTGAGCAAACATGGTCTATGTGAACATTCCATGGTCAATCCCCTCTCCAGGAATATACCTAAGAATTTGGAACAGTTGACGACATCCAGCAGGGTATCATCCAATATGACGATTGGCCTGTCATTGGGATTTCCTGATCGCAGCGCATAAGTCAGGCCATCGTTTCCTGTGTTTGTAGAATTTTCCCCAACTGATTGCAAATCCTTTCATTGTATTTTATTTGACTCAGATTGTATTAATCCACTTAAAAATTTATGCAAGAAATTTATTTTATTTTTGATAAAAATAATTTATTAATTTTGTACTGATTAACTGTATGGTATATTATTCATATTTTAGTTATAAGTTAGCTACAACAAAACTTTAACTGAAAGTTTGAAAAACGGCAATAATGGCTATTAGTAGCTATTTTCCTCTAATGCCTGACAGGTTTTGGTTAGTCTATCTGAAATCAATGGCATTGATTGCTTTGGGTCAGCTATTTCCCTCCAAGGTCTTAATGAAATGAGGTATAATTTTTAAAAATATTATCATTCATATACTGTACTATCCTTTCTTATATAACATTTGTTTCATGAAATAACCGTGCCATAAGTGAAATGTATTTACCAATCATATAAGCCTTGCTGAAGCCTAGACTTAGGGTACTACTCATTGTCTATTGAATGTAGACAACATTTTAATTGCATTGATTAACTTTTGGATGAATAAAATGTAAAAACAACTATCAATTTACTTAATAACTCTTTAAAAGTAATTTTTTATAAAAAGTTAATTTTTAAAGCTTGTTTTATGTATGCAATTATTTGTAAGTCATTATCGGGATATTATAACAAAATTGCTAATACACCCAAAAGTAAAAATAATGTTTATTTAAAAACTAAATATTTTCAGTTTTGCAGCTTTACCTGATATTTATGAAATATTGTTTTATTTACAATTTTGTTATCAAAAGTCTAAAACCTTTAGTGCACAAAGGTGGATGCCATTTCCCAAAGCTACTAAATGCAAATTGCACAGTTGTTGTCTAACTTAAATCATCTGGCATCCCACAATCTATGGACAAGGAATATCAGGATGACGATATTCAGGTGTAATCTCATTATCATTACCATTTATTTGGGTCATTAATTGTACTAAAAAAGTTAAAGTTTGTCTTATTTTACCAGGTGAAGTTAGAGCTAAGAAACCCTCTCTAACACTTAACCTGGGGACCAACGGCTTTACGTAACTTACAAACCACAGGAGCAGCAGGGGAAAAACTGTTAGTGGTCTTATCGGGAATTGAACCTGGGCCAGTTGCATGGCAAGCCATCGCCATAGCTATGGCTGCTATTATAGAATATTTGTTGGGATATAAAGTCTATTACAGTATACATGGGATGGTTTATACTGTAATGTCTATCTAGGTAGTTGTGCTGTCTAAGGTAACAGAACTTTGAGCCTGTGTTCGAATCCAGCTTAGGTGAAGTATTTATCAGTAATATTCACCTTTTACTTTACTGGTTTGCCCCTTACTATGTTTGAATAAGTTCCCCACACAGATGAATAGTCAAATGGGGAATGGTCAAGAAAGACTAAGAGTAGTTTTCGTAAAAAGCAGTGTGTACTAAGTTTGTATTTAATTTTTGGAATGGTTTTCTTATGGTACGTCTAACTCACTCTTATATTTAAATACTTAGGTCAAGTTGTTTATCACCAAAAGATAGGAGGAGTTTATTATCTCTGAATTAGTCTTAAAAACACAAAAAGTGACTGAAAATCCTCAACAAAGCAAAACAATAATTAGGTACATCATATTAATTCCAAACTGTATAAAAGGAAGTTGACTTACCCTCAAGGTGTTTTTTATAAAGGTCTGAAAATAAAATTTCCAAGGTTCATAATCAGAAATTATATTTAGTTTTATATTAACTGTTTGCAGAGGTGTTGTATAGATTGGAATGTGCCTGGTTGTATTGCCAATGTTTAGACCACATTGAAATATTCAAATCCAGAGCAACAAATTTTGATTTTCCAGCACTATCTAACTTTTGCATTTACACACAACACATCCTCTCGCCATTCTTACTGGCTGATCATCATTAATTGTTTTACAATGGAGTTTCTACCAATTCAGCCAAACCTTTTTACAAGCCAGACATGAATATTGTACACAACTTGAATAGTGTATTGAACTTTCAACAGCGCTTTCCCCATGGAGATTAAATTATTTCAATTATTTGTTTGGAACCATCCCACACATATCTAGTTGAGAATGTCAACATTTTTAATGGAATGAATGCTTTGTGGATCCATAAACAAAACAAGGATAAATACAGATAGTGATTGTTTGGGCTTTCCTTCATTAACTCTTTTAGTGCCAGAGAAATTTTCTGAAAAAGTTACTCTCTGCCAGTACCACAGAAGGTTTCTATAAATTGGTACCGTGTGCCATTAAATAATTCATATCTCGTAATGAATGTTATTTATTACACAAAATTAATAATTTTTATACCTAATTAAATACATAAATAACCAGTCTATTAAAATAACATAGCCTTGTACTATACTACTATGCTATTTTATTTAAAATAAATTCATGAGATAAAAAAGTTTGTCGTCCCTTTTTTTACTTTAGGCATCTTTATGACTATAATAAAAATATGTGGGTTCTATTTAATCACTTTACTTTGAAGACAGTTTAGTTATTAACATCCTGTTGAAATTTCACAATAATATGTTGACAAATAAAAAAAACAGGTTTTGGAAACTTTTGTAACAAAATATAACTAAATATTATACCAGCATACCACAATCATGGGTTTTATGTAAAAGTATGAGTTATTAAATGAAAAGATAATTATAAATCATTATCAAGTTTATTTTTTTAATTCTTTAATGAATTTTGTTTGTGACATCCTGTTAACACCTGTTGGCACTAAAAGGGTTAATAGTTTCTTCCCTCATACCAACAGTGTATGTGGATAGTGCTGCTTTCTAGTGTAGAAAGTTAGAGCTGCCTTAGTAAGTGCTGCTGTGTGGGGAGTTTGATCTACGGTTATCTTACCCCAAACTGATTTCTCATCTACCTATGCCTTTTGCCATTTTGACCACTGAACTGTGAACAGCTCTCTGTAGAGCTCTGCACATTAAAATGCAATATTGTTAGTCATTTCTCATTTTCAATTCTAAAATTGCTAAACAGAGGAAGTAATATGTACTAAAGTAAATGAATGAGTAATAAGGCCTGATAATAATTGTATGTAATAATATATCAAGTATCAAGACTGAAAACTCCAAGTGGTAAGAACTCTCCAGTTTCAACAAGGATCAAAACAATATGGCCACTCCTAATTCCAGCCCTGCCACAAAAACGTCAAACCTGTGGGGGGTTTTTTTCTGTATGATGGATGGACCCTCAACGTAAGGTGATCATGTGTTGATGGGTGGGTGGGTCGTAAACGTCATTAGACAGCTGTTATGATTTATTATCAGGAAAGATTAGTAAGTAGGCTTAAATCCTTCCATAAATAGTCTTTCTATCCTTTAGCCCTAACTAGTAAATTTTGAAAATGAAAATTGCTGGCCAGTTTTAATGTTTGTGTTAGTTCAGGATTTAAATTCAAAATAAAATCACTATGTTATTGGTGCAAAGTTCTTGTTAGTAAAATTAATCTAGGTCAATTAATATTTTGAATTTCTTTTTAAATTATGTACTGTGTTCAATTATCTTAAAGTAAGTTAATTTAAAATAAATTAGTTTAGACCAGAATATTGCTGTATTTTCTTGTCTATACCTCAAGATAAATGTTGCCTTACATTTTGTTTAAGTCTATTTCTTGTCTTTAATGCTATTGACCGTAACAGTGATATAACACATTTTCATTACATTTAGTCACCTGAAGGTAGAACAATGTACTTAAATGTCAAACTACTGACTATGTTTGTACATAACACAATAAATTAGATCCGTCTAAATTACAGTCATTAACTTAAACACTTATTATGGAAACTTCAACATCTAAATTGTGAGAATTTGATTGAAACTAATTTAAAACTGCTGATTAAAATGAAAATATGGAGATTATATTCGAATAAATTTAACTTTACAGTTTTATATTATCAAGTTTTGATTCAACAACTGACATGAAATTATCTCCGAAAACCTAGTTGATCACCTTTGGCTGTTCATTTTTCATTTCATTGGTGAAACTTTTTATAACTGTAATTTACTAAATAAGGACAACTCCACCGTATCTTGCAAAAAACACTAGATCACTAATTCATGATTATTAAAAGGCTGTTGGTATCACCTATGGAAAATGGGAAGGA
Source organism: Stictocephala bisonia (assembly GCA_035578905.1). Taxonomy (NCBI): domain Eukaryota; kingdom Metazoa; phylum Arthropoda; class Insecta; order Hemiptera; family Membracidae; genus Stictocephala; species Stictocephala bisonia. The sequence continues at coordinate 185,954 of JAQJVL010001100.1, forward strand.
ATTATGACTGGCTAAAAAGAGGCATTTATTCTTAGTAGCAATAACAATTCAATTGAGTTTCTATAACTAGGATAAACATTGAACTTCAAGAAAAAAAATTTTACAGGTAAAGTTGAGAGCTATGAATTTAGAGGATAGCCCTTTCTATTATAGCTAGACTATATCATGTGTCTCACTTAATGAAAATATTAAATTCTTTAGAACGCATCATTAGTTTATGAACCAATAAAGTAAAACCTCGATAGTTCAACCCTTTTTGGACTACAAGGTTGTCGAAATATCAAAATGTTGAACTATAAAGAGTGTCACATTGCCATACTCAGGGACTATAAAAATATCCAGATTCTACTGTACTTATAAATCAACAGAAAGCAATATAATCAACATTCTGCAGTTTACTATTCAAGGTCAATTTATTTATCTATTTGCAGTTGAACTGGAAAAATAATGTTTTTAAGATAAAAGATTATTTTTTGTTTATTGGCTTACCGTAAGAAGAACCTGCACTTGGATAGTGATAACCATTGAGCTCTTCCTTGGTGAAATCTGTAACATAAATTTCAAAACATGAAGATTTCTTAGTTTTAAGAATATTGACATTTAATTACTATTTAATTTACATTAACTGCATGAACATTTGTACTGGAGGTGATTATAATGTGAGTTTTGAAACTGAGCGTTCATTAAGGGTTCTCCCATCAAGCAGGAAATTTCTTTAGAAAGGCCATTGTTACAATATGTGGAGAGCTTGGCATATGGCCATACTAGAGAACCTGTGTTTGTCCATATGGTAAAGCTTGTGAGGTATCTCTCTTATTCATCAGCGTCATTGAACTTGGCCTAAGACCTTGCCACTAAGTAGCTCATCCTTCACAACAGAGGCAGTTTAAAACCAGTTACTGCTCACGAGCTTCATAACACTTGTAAAATCTCAGCATATTTCTTACGCTGCCAAGGTTACATACTTTTATTCATCAAGAATAACATAATTCCTTGATTAAAGTTGCCAAATAAACAAAAAATGTATAATAATTTTTTTTTATAAAATCAAAATTAAGACACTATATCCTCTGTATATGTAGAGCATAAATTATGTTTTAAAATTTCGACTGAGTCTTGTAACACATATGCTGCAGCTGGGTCAGTATATTCACATATTGTGCACTGTTCCTTTGTTGGTCAGTGTGAGGTTAGCATCGGGGAAAGAGCGTGTACCTCAGTGTTAGCGTGGTCGGACGAGTGTAAACAACATTTAAATCCAGTAGTATTGGTGTGGCGTTTATATTTTTGACTATGTATTGTACATGGTGTATATATGCAGCTTTTATTTTTCTGTAGATATTGAGGTTATTTCTAATGTTTATAACATGGCTGAATTCTCACGAGGGGTTCTTTTTGAAAAGAATATGAGTTCTGGCAAGTCTGAAGACAGTAAGTTTACAGTTCGAAGTCGTAATGGGAGATTCAGATTTGTCTATTACGGCTTCTGATGAATAAATAAATGGACTGGAATGGAATGATCCCGTGGATTAAAGGGGATTAAATATTGTAAATACCAAAATTTAACTAAAGACATTGTATGAATTTCACAAAAAAATATTTTACTAGTACTGCTCAAAATCAAAATGTACTGATAAGCGCGCAGCCATAATGCTGAACCAGGCAAGGCAGCTCCGCACTGTGCATTGTGCGACACCATGTGTTGCCACAGCAATTGTGTTAAAAATCTTTATGTGATTTTCAAAGCTGATTTTGATGAGTCCAAATTGATTATAGTAATGTATAAAAAATTGTGATTGTTCCTATAGTACCAATCATTAGTCCAATTACATTGAGATCTTTCAAGGTATATATTGTTTTATAATATTCTACAGTTTGTTGATAATTTTTCATTTTTTATTCATTTATGTTAAATGGTTAGTTTAGATTTTATTCAAAGTGTATGGTAGGGTCTATTATTGTTCCCATTTTCCTATTCTAATTTCTAGCTATCATATCAATTGTCTAGTTCCACCGTCATTGTCCATTCTATAAACTTCTTCGTGTACTTTTAATTTTAGATTTCGAAGTAATTGAAATTAAATTAATCTAATTTAGTGTGATTTCACAAGTTTCTTACAAATAAAGAATACATACAAAATATGAAAAATGCCAAAGGAAATGCAGCTAAAACTTATTCATTCAATATTCATTATTAAGATGCTAATCGTCAAAAAATGGACGAATATGAGGGGCGAATGAGTTTGATGAGAGTAAATGAACAAGTGTAGTCATTGTTACTAACTAAGGTCGACTGTTCCTCAGAAAGGACTAGTTATTAATAGCTCAATAGCCGTGGCAACTAAGAGACCTACAGATTTACGTTGAATTCGAACCACGTAGCGTTTGTCTGATTTTCAGCTAACTGACATGCCTGACACTCAGTTCTCTTCTCTACACAGCATCTGAACCTTGACTACCATCCAACATGGACACCCCAGACTTATCTAGTAGTGTCCACATTGATGGCAACCACTGAGCGGACACTGTATTGGTATTAAGAGGACGGAGCATAGAACCTATCGCCTACGATCTTGTCGACACTTTGTCCCAAAGTAACTGGGTTACAGCACTGGGTTACACCATTCTCGACTGTATAGTTGAATAAATAAACATAAAGAGAAAATCTGATTAAAATGGTAATATTTTATACTGAATTAAATATGAAACAAAATTAATTTAGGAACTGTCCCCCTTTTGCAAATTTTAATATGAAATTTAATCTTAACTTTCTTATTAACTAACTTATATTGATACTTGAAAATTATATATTTTCCTTGAAATTTCAGATCTAAGTTAAGAAAACTTAGGTTATATTTCATACTTTTTAGAACATTATGAAAATGTGTCAATTGAATAATATAATTATTGCTAAGTATGAAAACTAACACTAAATATATTTTTAATATAGTAAAAAAAGTCTGCCTTATATAAGCTCCTTGTCATGTTTGAAGAGTTTATACGCCTTTAGTGCTTAAAAACTGTACACAGACGGTTTTCTTCCTAATTGTAAGGCTGTTCAGTAAATTAGCTTAGAAAAAAAATAACGATACAAAAATACACTGGAAGATTTAGACAGATTCGTTGGTTTGTTCATGGAAATATGAGAAAATGAGTGTAACTTCATTGTCATATAAAAATAAATTACAACTAAGTTCTTACTAATCGAATATATTTTCCAGAACTTTATTCAGAAATTACTATTTAAAATATATAAATTTAGACATTAATAACTTATGCAAAATTTAGTTAGAGCATCGTAAGGGAGATTTGAATAATATTTTTTTTACTTGAAAATGGCAGTTTTGTGATATTGTAATAAACAAATGAGATAAAATAAATCTGAATTATTTTGGGTTCTTGTCAACGTTAGGGATGAACATAATATGGACTTGCACATGTGACAAACAAATGGACAATGGTCTTTGAGAAGTTACATACGTAATTCCAAATTTACCTCCGATTCCGAAGCACTGCGGGCTCATAGCAAAGTCATCTAGAGCCACATCTCCTCTCATAGAATAACTCTTCTTAGCTTCAAAAAATAGATTGTATCTGAAAAAAAGATAAATATGAGTTGAAATAATAACTGAGTGGTTGGCTCAAGTACAAATCTAATGAACAAACTGGCATACTACTGACAACAAATCTCAAGTGGGGCAGGTTACAAAACCCAAATATAGTTTGGTATGTCACATATATACCCCAAATATATCTTATGACCCAAATATAGTACTAGGTCACAAGACTTCGTAAACCATAGTAAATTTCTACTGTTCCTTCAAATGAGGGAAGTTGGCGAGAGGAACGTATTACATTGTTTTACACTAATGGTTCACTTTACTGTTACAATAATGACTGGTTGTTCAATAATAGTTACTGTGCTAACAGAGGTTTCCAGTAATCAGATAAAAGAGATTTTTCACATTTGATCTATACTGTTACAGGGATCTTCAGTGGTAACGATAAAATAGCCTTACATAAGCAAACCATCAAAGATGCTATACCAGAAAAGGATCTGGTTAATTTTATTAACTTTTTGATATTGTTTTACATGTAAACATAACCTTGTAAATATTGTTGAGATATATTTGTTAATTTTATTTTTTTATGACACATTCACTTTGTAGCCAAATCAATTCCACTGACTTTCCTAGACTGAAACTAAATGACAATACTCTAGACTACTCCGAAGTAATTAAAGAATCTAGGGCTTAATATGACCAAAACTTTGAGTTGGACTGATCATATTACGCTGGTATGTGGTAGGGTGTTTACTGGCATCCATAGTCTTAAACAGTGTGATGCCAGTTAACAGAAAATTGTGCTTCCTATCTACAAATTTCTGTTAAAGTGATGCTGCTAACAACTCTAGTTCTGCCTCACTTCAACTACTGTGACAAAGTGATCAATGACATGACTGTTAAGCTCTCAAACAAGCTTCAAAGAGCACAGAACTACTGCATTAGATTTATTTTCAATTTAAGACGGGACGATCACGTTACTCCATTTTTCAAACAATTAGTAGTATGCTAAAACTAAAACAATTTTGTGAAGACCACATCCTTATTCTTATGTTCAATATATTAAACACTAGATCTCCCGAATACATGTCCGAGTGTTTCAAGTTCATCTCTGATATCAGCACCAGAAATACACGTCAGGGAGCCTCCTTACTATCAGTTCCTATTCATTACACCACTCTCTATAGCAACTCTTTTACTATTTCTGCTTGTCAATCATGGAATTTGCTCCCTGACAATATCAGAGCCATTGATAAGCGTGCTCGTTTCGGGTTGGAAGTGAGGGACCTGCTTCTGCGAGGCCTGTAGGGGTGGGTGGGGGTCGTGGTGGTTGTAGTTCATGAGTGATTTGTATGTGTGAGGTATGAATGAGAATGAGTGATGTTTTATATCTGAATATTTACTTATGTCTAAAATATTTTTATGCATCAGTATTGCAGTTTTGCCATTTTGATTTTTAAAGTGTTATATATAAGTTATTGATTTTATTAGTAGGAATTATGAGTGGATATTTAAGGAATTTATTATCCTACTCTCTGAATTTCATATAATTTAAAAAAATTTTATTTTTGTAAATATGGTTGAGTGGAAGAGAGGGCTTAATAGTCCTAACTCAGCCTTTTAATAAAGCCAGTTTTCATTTCATTTCATTTCATTCACTGTATGAGTAAAGAGATTTAAAATAATTTGTTAAGTAGAGAAAATCTATTGTGCATTGATAAAAAGAATTAATCAATTACTTAGGCATGAATCGTACCAGAACACTTCTCAAGGTTAATAAATTTATACGTGATCATATTCTTAAAGATCTCAATAAAAACAAAACTTTTATTGTTCAAAAATAGTTTGTGCTTGGGAGAATCTTTGTAATTCAGAAGTTAACTTTTATATTTCAACGCCCCGTTGTTGTAGATCTAGTTAGTCAAATTAAGTGTACGGTATTAAACAAATATGGAAATCACTGTGACATATAAAAAGAACTGTTCAAGTTGTTTGGACAAATAAACTGACTTTTAATCCCTAAAGTTTGCATGAAAACACAGAAACGTAACTACACGGACACACTTTAGCCTTAAAATGATGCAACAGAATTAGTTTTGAACTACTTGTATTCAGTTAATTCCTTGGCCTACCTTTGAGAGACGGGTGGAATGGGTCTGATGACCCTCTTCCATACATTTCCCTGGTCACCAAAGCTCCGCCACAGCTCCTTGATGTGAGCATGATATTGTTCCTTCAACATCAGCGTGATTGAACCACTATGTGGACCATACTGGTGGAAGTAGAAACTCACCTAGATGAATATTAAATCTCAACTTACAAATAATTCCAAGATTTGCTAATGACTAAAAATGTCAAAAAAAACTTAAACTGCAAGTTACAAATCTGAGGTAGTTATGTTTATATTAACAGTGCTCCTAATTTTCTACACAATACGTGTTAAAAATATAAAAGAGCAAACATTATAATTTTTTTTTTATTTTTGGTAACTGAGGGCAGAACTAAAAACAACTGACACCCAGCCTCCAGAAAAAAATATTGACACCTGAATTCAACAGTTTGTTAAGTCAATATAATACACTTTTAACATTTTTCAGTTGGAATATTATCTGCTGTTGGAAATAGCAGCAAGTACCATAAAAATTTAATACAACGTAAGTACTAAATAGTATATGATTGTATGATGATGAGTTAAGATATATACATATTAACTTATGATCAACGATTTCATATTCCAGTAATTTAAAAAAATATATATTTTTAAAAGAATATAAAGAGTACTTTAAATTTTATGTTTGATTGAAGGACACTAGAAGGTTGTGTTTATAAGGACAATAGGACATCAACAAACTTTCCTCATAACACATATTATATAAATGTTTTACGCCACAAGCACTTTCCTCAGGTGAGGGGTGGGAGGGAGTGAGGGGAGAGAGAGAGAGAGAGAGAGAGAGAGAGAGAGAGACTTAGCTTCCACTATTGTTTGGTAGTTGGTATTTGTGGGGTTTGTACATCCATATAGCAACACTCAGGTGCACAATGAATCAATAATGCAGTTTTTTCTAGTTTGTATACACGGAGTTTGCTGATGGGAAGAGGTAGGAAGTAAGTGGAAAGTGATCTTTCTGATGTCCAGATTAGGGGATCACGAGATTTAGTTATCCATTGGTGTGCTAATTCCATCCTTCGAATTGAAAACTACTGGCAGGGGAAGGAAGAGATTTTATTACTGTAGTGGTGTAACACTGGTCAACATTTTGGTTATAGAGAAGGGTATGGGCAGGGACATGTTTTTTAGGATTTTGGACTTTGCAATGATGTCTATGGCCATTCATGCATTTTTAGAGAGTTTCACTGGTAAGAACGATAAGTTTCCAACTGTCCCAACTGTTTATTTAAGAGCAATTAATGTTAATAGAAAGTTGATAACAAAACTACAGTAGTTTACAAGTATACAAACCATTCCAAATCTAGCACAATCAAATAAATTTACATAACAAAATAATGAGTTTTTCTTTATATTATTTGTTTACTACCATTCTTGTTTGGACGATTTATGATCACATGGTTCCAAATTTCAATCATTTTAAAGTCAGAATAGCAAAAGTACTAACATAGCATGCGTTGTAGTGCCGTGAAGAGATGTTTGATACCACAGGTGGTGGAGGATTGAACAGAGGGCTTATAAGCATTGAAGCAGCTCCTAACTTTGCCGATCCCGACATTTCAACATAGGTGTACTTCCCTAAACAAACAAAACACAGCATATAACTGGAAAGGTGAATATAAGAAAATATTTATTCAAGTAACTATTTTGGAAGGAAATGGTTATTTATAAGTTATAACATATTGTTCCTGATTGATGAATATTTATGAAGAGATCAAGTCATAGAACTAGAGCCAAATCATGTTAGTTGGTATATTTTTGAATATATTGCAGGAACTTATGGTACAGCTGGCATGAGACCAAGACATCTGGAATTGGTTAAGGCAGTTGCCAGTTTTACTATTACTATCACTTCAGAGATGTCTGTTCAGTAATTGAATTGGTCAGTTGAACTTCCACTTTCTGTTTCCTTATTAAGGCACCTCAGGTAAACAAGATTAGTAAATTCAATAAGACATTAAAGATGTAATGGCAACCAAATATATACCAGAATCTTAAAATAAAAAGTTGTATATGAAACTGTCAATAAGCATGAACAAAGAAAAAAATTAAAATTTTATAATCATATTGACTTGACATGGATAAAATGTTGAAAGACTGCCTATATGTGTTATAAGACATTTACAAAAATGAAATTATTTAGTGTTTTGAAATATTTGATTAATTTAAGAAAAAAATATAACCAAACAAATCTCTTTCTCAAACTTTGAGTGTTAACAGGCATTGTTACTTTATCCATTAAGGCTGAAATTGCCTTATTTCCGGTGTCTATGCACTAGAGACTGGTTTATACTGCCAACTCTCCCAACTTACACAACTATTGAAAATTCACCACTCTCCCAACTTACATGTGTACAAGTAGAGGTGTGGGTCATCACCACTGTATGTCAAAACCCACCTACCCATACAAGTACAGTGGCCCACCTGCTCATACATTGGGACTGACCCACCCATCCGTATATGTACAATATACTGACCCACCCACCCACCAATGCACATACTGTGATATACACCCGTCCATATAGTGGTATTGTTCAATACCAATATACGTGTATGGATGGGCAGGTGGGTTAGTACCACTGTATGGGTGGGTATGAGGGTCATTACCAATGTACGTGTATGGGTGGGCCGGAGGATCAATATTACTCTATATATATATATATATATATATATATATATATATAAGTGGGTGGGTTTTGACAGGTCAATTAATACCACGGTTGATCCCATAAATGTTATAGTGGTCAACAAACTCTTCAGTCAATAGACTCTTCAGCACTAGTAACTGTTTTCATCACAAAACAAGATTGTTAACCTTTTCTAATTGGAATTAGATTCTTATAATCACTGTAGGAGAAGGGACATTAATTAAATTTTAAGAATTATTGTTACTGTTATTAATGTACTTTCCTGCTACTACAATGTACAAGTAATCCTATTTCCGATTCTCCATTGACATGTGCATTCTTCAACAGGTTATGTACCTCAAAATGTTCATACTGCGTAATTATGTCTTGGAAAATGTGACTCTCCAGTTATTTAGTGATCCAAAAAATAATAAATTTTATTCTACTGACAATCAAAAGTGTAGGCAGAAAAATTCACATTGAACAATCCACATTTTGATAATTTCTTTCAAAGTACCTGATTCATTTTTATATGTGTGGTCTACACTGGGTCCTGTATGGTGCGTTTCCGTTGGCCCAGAGTGCAAGGTCCAGTTCATCCAGTTGTCATCTTCATTGCGCCATCCACACATTCCTGTCTCAAAATTGCATCTGCTGCCTTCTATGTTAACTTTATCTGCCAATAAAAATGATTAATTTAGGAAATATGGTCAAGATTGCTGCAACTGTCTTAGATTATAATGAGGGTTATTTTTATTTTTAATTATAAATGTTATTTATCTAAAAATAATGTTATTTAGCTATAATTCTGTATTTACAATATTAAAATGAAATTTATTTGAATAAAGTAAAATAGAAATACAAAATAACCAAGGCAGTAAATTAAATAAAGTACACAACGTGATATCGCGTGTTAGACTTATCAGCTACCTCTCATTTTGAAAGTACCATCTTTAATAAATTTGATTTACACTGATACATATAAATACGGAAAAATTAACTACAAAAAGTTAAAATTTGTTAATAAAAAAAGCAAGAAAATGTGTTTTCCCAACCTTGTTTAATGAGGTCATGGAAGTCATTCTAAGAAAGGTAAAAAGCATAATAGAGGATGGAATCAAAGTGATCATGAATGCTGACGACATTGTGATATGGGGGAAAATATAAGTGGGTGACAAGAACAATTAAATTGCTGGAATGCAGCAGATGAAAGAAAGAGGATTATAAATTAGTTTAGAGAAGAACATGGTAGTAGAAAGAAATTTAAATGTTGGTGAAGAAATAAAGAATCAGAAGGAAGAGAATTTTTGAATTTTAGTCTATGCATTCCTCCAGAGGCTCAGAGTAAGCACAGAAAATTGATTTGATATAAAGAGACTGTTAATGTATTTTTCTGAATGAAATATCTTGGTTTTATTTCTTAATATTGGTTTATTGCTCGAATTGAACATTTAAGACAACAACATTTTGTTAATTATTTAAGCTTAGTTTTTTCAATACATATGTAATTTGTGATCTTTTTGTCATTATTATAATTACGTGCATTCTTCAGTAGAGAATGGAGAGTGATACGATGAAAACACTAAGCTTTAAGAACAGATATTACTGAAAAAACTCATGCATTAACTGTTCTGGTACGTCTGTATCTCCTGATCCAAAAAAGGGCTATCAGAGCTATAATAAGTCTAACCTACAGAGAAAGCTGTTGCGTGAAATAAAGACCATCATATTAGTAAATTTGTTGCAGATTTTCAATGCTTCAAATGTTTTAAAATAAAACACAACAAAACTCCTGTCATCTTCAGGTGCCTCTTACTACCTCATCTTACATACAGTAAAAAATTATTTCAAAATTTTTAAAATATATTACTTAACTACCCCATATCAACATAGAAAACCCTTTAGAAAATCAGATGTTTATAGATTATGACAGACTTATTTAGTTCAAGGATTTTCTAAGTTGATATGGGTTACTTAGGCAATATATAATTTTTAAAAAAAATTTGTATATGTATTAAGTAGTGATTGAAGAAGATAGACGTTGAAAATCTCTGACAAATTTCCCAACATGAACAATCATACGATAGCAAATAACTTTCAAATACAAGAGCATCATGGTACAGTACATTTAGGAGGAGGTAGATTGTTTGCTGGTATTAACAATCATACTAGAATGGATTTCAGATTTGTACACCCAAGTCAATCAAAGTCTATATCCAAGCACATTGCCATTGCCAGTACAAACAAAATTATCTACAGGAAGAAAGCTGTTTAACTGACTTCCTGCAGAGATGAAAATTAAAAAATATGAAAAGATTTAAAACACATGATTCAATCATAATTTTTAAAATAGGAAAGTACTTTAAACCACTGCAACTCACAATGAAACATATAAATGCTTCAACTGCTATCTGAAGATGAGACAGTAAAGGATGAGTTTTAATTGTTGTCGAAAAACAGCTGATTACTGAATTTACCAAAAGTTTAATGAAAAATAATAACAGACTATACACTATTCGATCGATTTTATAACTGATCTTGATGATTCAGGTACCGTTAGAATCGTAAATTTATTTAAGATTCTTTTAGTAATTAGAGTTGTTAGTAATATTAAGTTGTAATACTAAGTAGCCAATTAAAATTTGTATTTAAGTATTAGTTTAGTCAACAAAATTACAATCTCAACTATTTAATAAAACTAATAAGCAATTAGTTAATAAGAGCTATTTGTAGAGCTAAAGAGTTAATAAGGTTCTCTTTAAATTGTTTCTTAGATCTAAGGTTTGTTGAATCTAGTATTATAAGTTAGTGGTTGTAGTGATAGATTGTTTGGTTTAGATTTCAATGTCAGGAGCAATTAAAACATATTGTACTATATATTGTACTCTAGTGTATTTGCATTTTTTGCTTACTTCTTGCTGTTGTTAAGTTTATACTGCATTCGTTGTGACTGATGTGTCACGCAACACAAATTGTTAATACGTATATATAAATTTATTATTTTGTTTAAATTATTATTTTGGTGCTGTAACTGATAGCATGTTCTATGATGGAACCTCTACACAGGCTTTGCCTTAGAGGCCCTATTTATTTCCTTATGTCATGGGTTTTCAGGTTGTGTACTCAGATTTAAAGAGTGTATTGTAAAAGCACATTGTACCTGCCTTTGTCAACAAATTTTTTAAGGAAATAAAGATTATTATTTGCTATTATATTTTCAAAATTATTAAGCCTTTTAAGCCTTTGAATATTTTTATTATTGTAAATTATTTCTAAAATAATAAAAAATTAAGTCTTTTTAGTTCAAGTTCATTTGTTCAAGATGTACTTTTTTAATATTTAGCTTTCAGAAATGAAAGTAGCCGGCATTTTGAAATGGTATAGGGTAGAAGCTTCAAATTCCATATCAAAATAGCATTTGATACAGACAAAAGGTACACTAAGTTTTAAATCAAGTTTTTAAACTGTTGAAGAAATATATTTTATTTTTTTAAGTTCACAAAATGAAGACTGGTGCTAAACAGAGCTGAATTGCAAAAACATGATCCTGTACATTTTTGGGCATAGAATAGCTACATATATAGCTAGGGACCTTTTGTAAACAGCATGTATACATAAATATACTTTATTTTATTTCGTAAATAATTTAGCACAGTCCGTTACAGTTCACCTTTATCTTGAAAGAAGAATCAAGAACTCACCACATTTCTGCAGCTCGTCACTGCCGTCGGGACAGTCTATGGACATATCACAGACCTGATGGTGGTCAATGCATGTGGTGGAGTTGCCACAATGAAATTGAGAAGGTAAACAATCTTCAATTTTCTTTTCTAAACAATGAAACAAAAACTTTGAGTTCGTTCAAGAAGATTATACAATTCAAGTTTTTGACAAAAAAGTACAGTCAGAGTATCTTAACCTATGAAATAAAAGCATAAATGTATAGTCTCTCCTTTTAGTTTAGATGTGGCTTTGTTTTAAATACCACGATATAGAAAAATTAAAATAACGACGCAACTTCATCTTATTCATTTTGCTTTACATTTATGATTTACTTAAATTGCAACCCTGTAAAGTAGTAGATGTTAAGTTGTAAAATACTTAATTTTGATTTTGTTTCACGATGTTCACAGACTAAATGAACCTAAATTCTGCTATCTCTAGTGTAGATCATTTGTACAGTATTAATTGTTGATGAACATTGTTTTAAAATGTTAACCAGAATTGATATGAGTATGAAAACCATGTGAGGTATTTTGGACAGTTAAATTTTAAAATTTTTTACTTAAGTTAATGTGATTCTTGTTTAAATGAAGCTAAATAAATATATCAGCTAAATTAATCGGTTGCATTTTTAAAATTTCATACTAATGTGTTTCTAGGTTTATTTACATACTAAAGTTATTTTAAGAAGATCTTTAAATTGATTTTGTATCACTCCAGCTATGATTGAATGACATTTTAAAAAATGTTTAATTACCCTTTACTAACAAAAACATTTACCTTTCCTGTTCATTTTAAAATAAAGGCATACTAAATAGCTGACAACATTTTATTTTGTTTTCCCTCATCAAACTAAGGGTTATTATAAATGTTTAATATACCAAGACTTCCCACTTTATTTTATCATTTTAACTCATGTTAGAAAGATTTGAGAATTAACAACCTCAGGTCATTCAGTTTTGAAAGTCAGTGTTCAAAGTAACGTTAAACTTTGGAGAAATTATGTTCAAAGTGTATTTCCACTTACTTCATGAAAACCATGGGGGGTAAAAAAAGGGTAAATAGAAACTTTGTTTGCCTTAACAAGACCTTTAAAATGATGTATGTTGCTATTTAAAATTTTTCACTTACAGCAATTTTGAATTTTTCAAAACTTGGGATAGGGGACCAACGTCAAAATACGCATAAATGTAGTCATGTGTCATATCATAGTGAAGCTGCTTTATTTTTTTAAAAGACTCTGAAATCGTGTTTAATATAACTGAAATGAAAATAAAACTAGAGGGTATTCCCTCAATGTCAAAATTTTCCACAAAAACGTCCACCATTCAGAAGCGAATTAAGACAAATGAATTTTGTTTACAATAATGAGTTTTTTTCAAGAAGACATATAAATGGTGTTTTGCTTGCCCTATGTTTATAGTTTAAAATCTTGAGATTCAAACCTATGGCTCTTAGTTTTGGAGGACACTGTGTGTAGATTTTGATGAAAATATTTTTACTGGACTCGCCATGCCATGTGCTGTTAATAGGGAAAGTATTTTGTTTATGGCTATAGACCAAACCCTTCATCTTCTATACGTACTGTATGGGTTGTCTACCATACCCTGTATATTAGCTTACTTTAAAAACATGATAACTTCAATGTTTTAACAAGAGTTTACTGTACAGTATTTTATACAACACTAATTAACACGTTGACTGCCATGAGGGCCACCGATGGCCCACACAACAATTTTAGCTCACGCCATGAGGGCCACCGGTGGCCCACACAACAATTTTAGCTCACGCCATGAGTGCCACCGATGGCCCACACAACAATTTTAGCTCACGCCATGAGGGCCACCGATGGCCCTCACTAGATCTCAGCCTGGCGCCACAGCTGTTTCTACGGTACAGTTCAATATTCATTGTTCCGAGTTCTGTGTTCCATGCAACCGGAAAGGACCGCTCGAGTACAGAAATAGCCGACATCCGGTCATTTAACACCATTTTGTGAAGTTATTGATGAGGTACACTGGCGGCCCTCATGGCGTGGGGGCAAAAGTTTACATATGCCATATGATATTATGTTTCAGCTGTTTTGTTGTGATGTTTATATTTTCTTCCCGCGCACTGATAAGCTTTTGAGGTTAGGTGTTTAGTAAGTGACATTGATTCTTTTTGTGACAGAAACTAGTCTGTCTAAATGTCGTAAAAACTAGTTGAAATATATAAAAACTTATTTAGAGTTGCTTTATTTAAAAACCAGAGGACAGTTTTCTATAACATTTTATGAGCTTTCAGAATATATCATTAAAAATTACATAGTATTAAAAATGGCGCTAACATTTGCGCTTGATTTATAAAAGACACGGGGGCCACCAGTGGCCCACATGGCGTACAGCAGCATGTATGACGTGGGCTACCGGTGGCCCTCATGGCGTCAGGCAGATATACAGTTTTACTACGGTGGCCTCAGAATGACACAATAAATTATCTTCGCTGGCAGTGAATGTGTTAATAACTGAATTAATTATAATATATAAATACTGTCTTACCATGGAAGCAATCCACAAGTTGAATATTGTCAATAGCTACATGGCTAGGGAAATTGACTCCCGGAATCACCTCAATTACTATGTTGAACTCTTGTTTTATTCTGCCTACATTGAAGCTATGATATTCCCACCTGAAACAAAATATTGTCATTGGTAAATCGATGTAATTTTCATGTTTTTACATGAAGTGGGTAATATTTTAAAAATTATCTGTAGTATATGGTATCATTTTAAAAATACTTAAAACTAGTTGAGATATTAAAAATATATACTGTATAATAAGCTCTTTTCTGTTCTAGTTATTTAATTTAAAATTAATACATAAATTAAAATCATAAGGAAACAAAAATGAACAAACTTGCAAAAACAAAACAATAACAAGCCAAACAAATATGTTGTAGCAGATTTTGAACAAAACATGTACCATATCTACAATAATGTGTTTTAAGTCTTTAGGTTACAAAATAGCCTTCAGAACAACAGGAAGCCTGGTACAAACACTAAAAGTTAAACCACAATGCAACAATAAATTCATGAAAACAGGAATTTACAAAATTGAATGTAACGACTGTCCAAAACACTGCATAGCCCAAACAGGCAGTTTTTTCAAAGCCAGATTTAAATAACATATACCCAACAAGAACTATAAATATAAATATGCATAACACAATACAACCACAATAACTGAATACAACCACAATATCACAGGAATAGAAGAAAATTTTAAAAATTTGCAAAAAAGAAATAAAAATGAACGTTTATGAACAGTTTTAAAATTACAAATCAATCAAATAAAATCCTCTACAAATATTAAATGAACAGACCGATTTTCAAAGTAACAAAATTGTTGATATAATAATACAACACGGGAAACACAATAGAAAAATAAACAATTCAGTAAATTAATCACCACCCTCTCCATGAATCACTAACCCCTCTAAATCTACCATTCAAACTCAAACTGTCAAGTGGAAGAATTTGAACTTTAGCCTGTTAAGTGAATCTCAAGTGCACCTGAAGGTGAAGGTCATCCTTCGAACCCTGTAGTGCCGAAAATACGCAAAATTATGGCGGAACAAAACAGAGGTAACCTTTTTTACCATCTATTGTTATGTGAATTTATTAGCTGTAGTGGCATGATTGTTAGACATATAAAAACTTCGAAGGTGTTAAAATTTTTACAGCCTTTAAATTGATTAGCCAATGGTCCTCTTACAGTTAAACATGGTGGTTTAGTAGACATTTTTTAAAAAGTAAATTTTACTGAGGATTGAATTTAGGTTAAACACCATCCTATTAAGTGGTGATTAGCCTATGTTAAGTTTTGTCAGATTTGTAAATATATATATTGACCCACCAATACCTTTGTATACCCACCCACCCATACACGTGCAGTGATATTAGGTCCACCCGAGAGTGTGTGTGTGTGTGTGTGTGTGTGTGTGTGTGTGTGTGTGTGTGTGTGTGTGTGTGTGTGTGTGTGTGTGTGTGTGTGTGTGTGTGTGTGTGTGTGTGTGTGTGTGTGTGTGTGTGTGTGTGTGTGTGTGTGTGTGTGTGTGTGTGTGTGTGTGTGTGTGTGTGTGTGTGTGTGTGTGTGTGTGTGTGTGTGTGTGTGTGTGTGTGTGTGTGTGTGTGTGTGTGTGTGTGTGTGTGTGTGTGTGTGTGTGTGTGTGTGTGTGTGTGTGTGTGTGTGTGTGTGTGTGTGTGTGTGTGTGTGTGTGTGTGTGTGTGTGTGTGTGTGTGTGTGTGTGTGTGTGTGTGTGTGTGTGTGTGTGTGTGTGTGTGTGTGTGTGTGTGTGTGTGTGAGCGCGCACGTGCGTGTGTGCGTGTGTGCATGCATGTGTGTTCTAATTCTTCTTCTTTATATTCTATCTATTCTTTTTTTTCTAGTTTAATTTGAAAATGTTTAATGTGAAAACTATATGGTCATGTTTCATTTGAAAGCTCATATCATGAAGTGTCTAAAACTTTTCTTATTTCAGTGTGGTTCATTTCATATAAATGGTAAAGAAAAAAAAAAAAACTATACAGATCGTCCAATGTTTTCTTTGAAAAACTAAGTGCTGACCTTACAAATTATGTAAAATATTACTTAATTGTTTAATTTGAAAATAGTTGAGATTTGAACATTGGATTTTCCGTTTTGTTATAGAGTAACTTTAAAAAGTGGAAAATAATGTAATCAAATTCCATAAAGTTAATTTGTTAAAAATTATTTAATTCTGTACATAAAACTTAAATATACATTACATTAAGTTTGTCAATCAGATATGATAAGGCCATTATTTGAAATAAAATATATATGATGTATAAAATTTTATCAACATAATAGTACATGTAAGATGTATTTTCTCGTATTTATATTGTGACTTTCACTTACTTGTGACTTTAAAAGTTGTAAGGTTAGAAATAACATTACTAGACGTTAAATCCAATTTAGTTTAATAAATTACTTTTGCTGAGATTAGCCATTGAGTGTTATTTCTAGCCATTGGAAGTGGGCCAGTCTTTGTTTGTTTTACTACGTACGTCCCACTCTTTTAGGCAACACCTGGCTGTCCCAAGTACAATAACGCACTCTATTTGATAAATATATGGATGTATTTAAAGTTATTGCTTCAGGAGTTTACTTACAGTAGAAAAACATAATCAACTTATCAGAGACGGTTGCATACTTTAATTATTTACCCTCACATTTTTCTTTAAATAGTCCCTTCATGAAAATTATTAAAAATTAAAATGATATAACTATGTTACAAAGCTGGTGTACTGTATACGGTACGTAATTATATATATAGATTCCATGCTCGGTCCTGTTAATACCGACACGGTGTCCGCTCAACGGTTGCCATCGACTTAGACACTACTAGAGAAGTCTGGAGTCTCAATGTTGGATGGTGGTTAAGATCAGATGTTGTGTAGGTGTTAGAACTGAGTGTCAGACTTGTCAGTTAGCTGAAAATCAGACCAACCCTACGTGGTTCGGATTCCACGTAAAGCTGTTGGTCCCATAGTTGCCCTGGCTATTGGGCTATTAATAAATATTCCTTTCTGAGCTAAGTCGAACTCAGATAGTAACAATGACTACACTCCGTTCATCTTCACTCATCACACTCATTCGAAATCCATATTCGCCCACATCTTGACGATCGGCGTCTTAAGAAAAAATAAATATAGTACTGCTAGTGTTTGAGGCTACTTACATTCTGGAGTTTGTGCCTGCACGCTCTCCAAGAACCCAGGAAGTGTTTTTGGAACTGGTAGTCTCCACGACAACCTTGAAGAGGCCAGCCAACATGTTGGCCATGTGAGTATGCAGCTCCAAGCGACACAGTTCTTTGGTGCCTGCGTACTTCGGGCTCCACACTCTTACCTCTGATGGATGCCATAGTACGGTCGCCAGAAAATGGCCTGTCAAAAACAGTTATTTTATTACATTGTAATACAAAATTCCTGAATACAGTATTGCAAATTGTTTATATTGTCATATATAACCTCTACTGCTAAATGTTCAGCAGAACTGTCAAGGCAGCAAAAAACCTTTTAGTCATATTGCAGTTGAAGTGCTCACCACTCACCTGCAGTGTATTCACCTCTCCCCACCCACCCCTAAGGCATCTTTTACAATGGTAAACAATATTGCAGGAAAGTCTAATAGGTGCCAGGCATCGCAAACAACCAGTCAGCGTAGTTAAATATTATATTATCGATTCTAGTAAATATTTTTAAATTTTAGCTAAAAATTATCAAAGAGCTGATAGTTTTAAATAGTTAAATAAAGGAAATGTAGATTTTAAAACCACATACAGTATTACTATAGCATGATAACCAGAGAGTGCCAATTCTGTGTAGTTATGTCAAACATTATTTCTCTAACCAACCATACAATATTTAAGGACCTTTCTTTTCATCCCATTTTCAAACTAGCAAACATAAGAGATAGTTCTAATTCGTCAATTATTTTTATAAATATGAAGTATTATAAGTTATTAGGATTTTTATAAGATTTTCTAAACCATTAATGGCTGTCATTCTAGGCTTAAATAAATCAAGGAATGGACTTGAAAAAAAATGAAAATAACAAAACCACATCAAAAATATTTGTGTAACTGAACAAGATAGTTTTGTATCATAAAGTTAATCGCAGATCTTTGTAAGATATAACGTTACACTCACCCGCCCTTCCATGCACGTAAAGTGGTACTGACCCACCCGCCCTCCCATACATGTTAAGTGGTACTGACCCACCCGCCCTCCCATACACGTAAAGTGGTACTGACCCACCCGCCCTCCCATACACGTCAACCTTGTCCCCAACTTGTCAACCTAATTCTTCAATTATTTTTATAAGTATGAAGTATTATAAGTTATTAGGATTTTTCTAAGATTTTCTAAGCCATTAATGGCTGTCATTTTAGGCTTAAATGAATCAAGGAATGGACTTGAAAAAAAAAATGAAAATAACAAAACCACATCAAAAAATTTGTGTAACTGAGCAAGATAGTTTTGTATAATAAAGTTAATATAATATTCATTTCTTATTGTATAAAATATGTATTCACATATAATTATACTACAATAAGAAGAAATCAAACTTCTACTTTACTAAAATTTTAGTTCGTAAAGGTTCAGAAATAATTACAAGATAAGAGATGTCATGTACGCAGTTTTATGTTATCATAAGATATGATTGTATTGTAAGTGGTTGATAATATTTAAAAAAGTGTAATTAATGATTTAATAGTTATTCACACTTTTAATAGAAATATAGAATAATAGAATGAAAAAATAAAACTGTATTAGATGATATATACAAAGTATTTAGGCCTTACGTAAAAAGATAAAATATTAGTACCTCAAAGGCTGTAGCCTGATTTGAGGTTCCATTTCTTGAATATTTAAACAGTAAAATTGTGAAGCGTTTATGTTATAGTTGATAAGATATACCTTAAAAGTGCCATTAATTTAAATTAAATATTTATATATCGAGTAAAACAATAGTATTAATAACAAAAATTATGTTTATAGTCAAACCTTTAAATACCCAGAAAGAATTAATTTAACAAATAAAAGCTCAATGAACATAAGTTTAAACTTATTACTAAAAACTTAAATGATGAACAGTTTTTTTATTTAGGTTTCTATACAAAATAAAAATAAATATTTCTTTCACCATTCTAAACAAAAGTATTGTTTTTTTTTTAATACGGTATTTAGACAGATAGACAAAGATGATCCTCTTTATTAGTACACACTTTGATAAAGCTATGTTATGTAGTTGGCACTAGTGGCATAGTGCTGTAACCTAGCTACTTAGGGAAAAAGTGTTGTAGAGATTGTAGGCTCTCTTAATTCTGAAATGGCGTCTGCTTAATGGTTGCTCTTGGCGTGTATGCTACTAGAGAAGTCTTGGGTGTCCATGTTGGGTGGTAGTCAGTGTCCGGATGTTGTAGGAGAGAGAACTGAGTATCAAACTTGTCAATTAACTGAAAATCATACCAACACTATGAGGTTCAGATTCCACTTAACACGTTCACTGCTAAGTGATACCCTACAAGTGATACCCTTCACTAGAAGCGGTGAAATATAACAAATATTTTGTTTATTTGAAAATCTGAACAATTTATATTCAAATATATCAAACCGTAATATTTTGTTTGACAGAATGTTTCAAAAGTGCTCTTAACGAATCTCAGCGCTTTACCAAATGCTAAAATCACTAAGGCAATAACACAAAACTAACAATTTGGCGTGGAACCGCACCATGCACAAAGCACAGGGCATGGCACAGAACCGCGCCATCAGCAGCAAATGTGTTAAAGCTGTAGGTCCCTTATTTGCCCTGGCAATTGGGCTATTGGAATAGTCCTTTCTGAGAAACAGTCAAACTCAGTTAGTAACCAAACTACACAGGTCCTCCACACTCCTGTAATTATTCATTTTCGCCTTAAAATAGGCATTAAGTTGTGTCAGTGTCTTATATGTAAGAATACAGACCTAAACAATGAGCAAAATATAAAACTGAATCACAACGGTTTTAACTGAAGATTTGGGACATATAATTATGGAGTATATAAATGTGAATATATTAAGAAAAAGGGAAACTACATTAAAAAATGAAGAATAGTTTGAATAAGGAGTCAACTCTAGTGATAATCCAACTTCATCTCCTTGTTTCTAGTGTAAAATTTGTCAAATCAGTTGGAACACTTTAATTATTACCATTTGTTAACTCTCTTTATGGTAGTAAAGAGCTGTCATTTTGCTTTGTCAAGCTCTTTATATTTGTCATCAATATTTGTTAGCTGAACAAAGATCTCAAGTACAGAGGATTGTGGATTCTGATGACTTGCAATAAACAAGGTCATTCATTGTTTGTTGCAAGTTTAACAATACAACTTGATATAAAATGATAGGTTTTTTTTATCTTAGTAGTAAACTCAGAAACAACACTATTATTCAATATGTATTGTTGGGTCAGTGTCAATCTTTAATAAATTGAAATCAGGTCCTGAATATTTATTGACAAATTTTTTTTATGAGCTAATTAAGAATATATTTATATGATACTGAAACTAATTTAACCTCCACAATTAATTCATTTTAAATAAACATAAATTATTGTTATATAGTATTAATTCTTAAGAATGTTTAAACCATTATAAAATAAAAATAAATCAAATATTAACTTTTACTGAGAACATTTTCTGAATGTTGAATTAAAAGTTAATAGTTATATTAATTAAAAACTTATTTACACATATATATATATATATATATATATATATATATATATATGATCAAGAAATGAATTCATATATAGTGATTTGACAAAGCTAGTATATATAAATAGTATACATTAATATTTTATCTTATTTTGTTTTCATCAATGTTGGTAATATAAAGAAACTGAAAGTTATAGCACTTATAGCATCATGAAAGTCGACCTGCAGATGATCAATTTCTTTAAATAGTATAATCCTTTTAGTAAGTGAGAAGCCGCAACTAAATGATACATTGTCTAACATGTTTTCATCTGCTCAAAACCTACTCGACACTGCAAAATAAGAGCAGTTGAGGGCTCATGCTTCGTTAGGCTCCCCCGCAACCTCCCCCCTTCAAGACTTGGCGCTATCAGCTGTGCGGCACATCACTATGGGGGAGGGTTTATTCCTCCCTCCATCTCATTCCAAACCCCACTGGGGTCGAGCGATTTCCATATTGTGATCGGCAAACACGATTATGTATAACTAAGGTAGGATTCCATTTCATGTTCCCTTCTGTTGAATGGGTGTAAACATTCCCTAAATTTAGCTTTTAGACGAAACAAGATGGCGGAAACTGTTAATGTCGTGTCTCGGTCGATTGTTAGTAAAAATAGAGTTCTGACGTGCATAAAATTTTCAAATACAATAAAGTAGTTTGAAACAGAATCTTGTGTGATCAGTGCGATCTTTTTTCACTGACATTTCGGATGTGATTTCACTGACATTTCCACTGTGCAGAACTATCAGTGAAAGGTGTTCCAGATGAAAACACGGAATAGAAATGCAAGGCGTGCCTCATGACGCTAGACAACATGGCGAAGACTTGCGATCAAGAAAATACAGACGTTGAAACCCTTCAAGCTGTAATTTCTTCCTTGAAGGAGGAGAATGGTGTGTTGATACAGGAAATTGATAAACTGAAAGAAAACTGTGCCAGAAGTGATCATGAACTTAGTAAAATGATTGCTGATGACTATCATATTTTTGATTCAAGAGTAGATATACACAGGATAGGCTTACCTCTATTGGCATTAGTTATAATAGATTAGCATTAGTAGAAAACAATCAGCAGGGAGATAGGAGGTGGAAATCAATTCCTATGAGAAAAATTAGGCCTAAAAATAGCTCAGTAAGTACCACATGTAATGACTTCTTACCTCTATCATTTGATTTTGTATTTTTAATGAGATATTTTGGAATGAATAAGAGACTATAGGAAATGCTGGAGATGAAATATCATTAGTTAAGTCTAAAAACACTTCTTCTGTATCAGTGCATTTATTCTCGGACAGTTAGGGAAGCGATGTACGGAAACATATTCAAGAGGGAAATAGTGACTGTAAGATCTCTGCATTCATGAAGCCGAATGCTAAATTAAAAAATATTGTACCACCCGCTACTGAAAAATTTGGACAGAAAGACCTGGTTGTGATCTTGGGTGGCACAAATGGCTTTGCATGTAATGATACAACAAATATTCTCTCGACTCTTAGGAAAAAGATTGTTGAACTTCGGATGACCAACTCAGTTGTGTTTTAACAGAGAGGTCTTTATTAATTACTTGCTTTCACAAATTATCATAATATAGCAAAGTATTTGTTAATCCTTTTAACATACTTCATCATCTGAGTTTTAATGATAGTTAAAGTAATTAATTAATTATAATAATAGAAGTATAACAGTAGGCGGCAATCAACTAATAAGGGGCCATACCTGAATTATGTAAAGCTGAAATCATGTAACATACTTGTAATGGTAATATTAAACCCCCTAAAAAATTATATAAAGCCAACCCCCAAAAATATTTTTCTTCCAATTTAATGCATATTTTGATTTATGATAGTCATTGTGTGGGCTTTTTTAATGGGGGGGATATATTACTAACTTTAAATTTTTTAAAATCTTCTATTTTGAGGAAAATAATCAAATTTTGAGAATGAATTTTAACAAATTGTTAAGGTGTAATAGTTATGTAATACAGTGTACACCTCCCTTGTAACGGTGCATAATGCTGCTGAAATCCCCCTCCACACCTTAAGGAGTTACGTAATTAAGGGGGTCCCTAAAATTTGCAGCCGTTACCTCTCCGTTCTCTGAAACATATTTTAATTTGTTGCCTTAGTTAATGTAGGACCCTACCTTTTTAAATAAACAGTAACATGTTCTGTTTGTGATTGACTGAAACTGTTTGTGTTGTGTAATATGCACTGTTAACAACTGATTGTTGATCGTACACTTAATGTTTCCATTTGTGTACAGAATTTTAATTATATAGCAGGTATAAGATTGACGTAATATGTATACAATCAAATTATATTTTCTTCTTCGTGGAATTATAACAAAATGCAAATACATAATTTAACAGGTTGGTCCTTTTTCTAAAATCAATATTATATACAAGAAAATATATAAACTGCCAATAAGACAGTTTTTTAAATGTTGTTTTATTAAAATAAAATAAAATAACATTTCCAAAGTAATACCTTTTAAAATTATAAAATAATTTTTAATAATAATACCAAGGCATGCTAAACCAACGCTTTTATGAAATTGATGAAAATTTAACAAAAAGTGTATAACGCTTTTATAAATACCATACTGATTTCTTCATGATACAATGTCCTTTTAAGAAATTATACTTTTTTCATGTACTTATTGGATTAAAGATATACTACTATACTATGTTATAAAAATTTCACTGAAGAAAAACTATGCTATTCTTTTTAATATTTATGTCAATAATGTATGTATAATTTTAAGATTTTTTTAACAAACTTAATTTTGGTATTATGTAGAATGAAAGGTTTGACACTAAAATATAATTGTTATTTCCTATTTAAAATTTGTATGGTACTGAAATAGTGAAAAAGTATTCAGGTCAGGGTTTGGTGAGTGAAAAAAATATTAGAATAGGCGTTCTAAAACCGGAAAAGATGAACATTAAAGTTTTCTGAACTGTAATGTGTGGGTATCTAACTACGTGGGATGTCATGGATATGTCAACATGTAAAGTTGCATCGAAATAAACCACATCAACTATGTGCTATTACAAGTTGGAAAACGTAAACTAACAAAACTTCCCACCGAGACTAACCTAATAAAAAAACTAACTTAAACGCGCTTATACTTTATAACTGATTAAAAAATCCTAATCATATTATTGATCAGGGCAAAATCTGCACAGTCTAAATATCTTCTATAAAATTTATGTGGTTTTTGATAAGTTCCACAACGATATCTTGTATGAACATTTCATTGTATGTTTTTTATTATTTTTTTTGATTTTCCTGGGTTTTCAATGGAAAATATTTTCCTGTTTTTATCCCGCAACTTTAAAAGCTCATTGCATCAATATACATACATTTTTTTTTTTTTTTCAAGAAAACTGTTCATTTAAAGATCAAATTGATCACCAGACTTTTGCAAGTAAAATCATGCAACCATACAATTAAAAAAAATCACTACACTGTAAAATGAATCAAAAAAATCACTGTAGTCACTTGTATTTTTGGCATTAATTTTATGAAATTTTCAATATAGATTAGACATGACTTCATTAGGACTCTGATAGTTGTAGTATATTTTAGTCCTGTTTTCGTTTCTAATACAATAAACATTATGGGTATTGCTAGTCTTAAATTAGTGATAAGAATATGAAGATTTGCAAAGTGTCCGTTCACCTGTCATACGGCGCTGCCATAAGCAATGTAAATCAAATGCGGTTTCCGCGTTACTGCTACAGTCACCTGGTTGGCCTGCACGTAGCTGGCTGGGGTCATTTCTCCTCCTGTCTTGTTTGTAATGCCAGTGCAAGAGGCGCGCCAACGTTGCATTCAATTTCACCCACCGGGCGGCCAGGGAAAGTCGCGATTACACGACCCAAAGCACATCACATGACACCTCAAAGATTAATAAAGCTATATAAAATCAATCAGTATTTATAAAATATAAATAAATATATATTCGACATCAGACACCTGAAACCACCGTTTGTCTCAAGTTCGTATCCCTTTTCAATGTCGAGAAAAAGTTACTTTAGAAAATTGATAACAGAATTTTTTTCGCAACTGAAATGTAACCTGAAACTTCGTATATGTGGCCTCATTAAAGATCCTACAAACTAGTAAAGTTTCAAAATGATCTGATTATTATTTTGACTGTAGTGAATTTTCAAACATTACAAGTCATTTGAAATTGTAGAAAAATTTTGTATTTTTTCCACTCTAACTACGAGTAAAAAAATTGTGAAGATATAAACATATTAAATTACCACTCATAATCGCAAAAAATAGATGAGAAAATTATGATGGTAATTTAGTTTTCCTCCGCCTTATACTTGTCACACAGTTGATGTTCAAACTCGAGTATCGATACTTTTTGATCCGACAGTAGAAAGCATTGGAGGTTCATTATAAGCATAGCAATGGTTATCTAAGATTGAATTGATCCATCCTGTCATCTTTTTAGATAAAGAATTTGCTACCCTTATTCGTACTATCAAGTTTGCGTAAATTTACTTCATTCGTTTTTCATGTGTATCAGATTCCAATTTTAAAGTGGCAATAATTTAAGAACGATAAAGTAATATGTTAAAATACTCATTAATTATTGAATAAAAATGTTATTATTAATTAATTAATTTAATCCCAGCCTGGACACAGATAAATAACACCTGAGTGGCCTCTCGTGTACACCCAGTTTAAAAACCACTTTACTTTGTTTCACTTAATATTGGTAATAAATACTATGACATATTTGATATAATAATTAAGACTACATGAATAAAATTACACCAAACACGACTGAAACATGTAGAAAATAACAAGTAGTAGATGTAGATACTTAATATTATGGGTCCAATTAATTCGCTAAATCATGATTCATTCCAAATGAAAAAGTTGGAATATTTATTAGGTATTTATGCACTTTCTTGCCAGTTTGTTAAGGCCAAACGCTCGAATTCAACGCAAATTACGAATTTTTGTTGAGAAATTAGACAATTAGGATAAGTTAGGTTATGTCAGTAAAAAATGAATTTTTCGAGCTGAAAAAATAATTTTACTACAAAACCAGTTATATATTTGTGTTCAGCATAAAAAAACACGAGAAATGGAAAAAATTGTCGAAAAATAACGATTTTTAAAAAAGTTGGTTTTTTCATTATTAGATAAAAACTAGTTTTTCGATTTTTCGGTAAAAAACGAGTTTTCCGCGGATGAAATCAAACTCCTCAAAAGATATAAACTCATTTTTTCACCACTTTTTTAACATGAAATCGAATTTTCAGAGGTGGCAAGAAAGTGCATAATTACCATGTATTACGTTAAAAACTATCATAGTTATTATTTCTAGTAGTAATAATAATACAGTAATGACTAAAATAATAACTAACGTAATAATAATAAAACCGGGTTCTCCAACATATAAATGCACAGTAAAAAGGCTTGCTATATAAATTTAGGAATAACATTTGGCTTTAACGTTGAAAGAACAATTAAATCGTTAAGAATAAAAAATATACTGGCTTATACATAATACGTGAAGCCTTTTTTGTCAACGCAACTGCTCACTAATTTCTCCATCAATTTAACGCTTAAGGTGTCAAAAAATTTGCCTCTATTCGTAGTTGTGCAATAAGGTTTCAATTGTTCAATATGTTTACCATGAATGATACAGGAATCCCTCAAAGTACGAGTTTAAGCCTTAAGAATAACATGGAGAGAGATGTAAATTAGTCAAAATATAACAGCTTTTAGAATGTACACAATGATGTTTATAATATTGAGAAGGTTAATAGATCCTGATCTTAGTAATAGCATTGGGTGTTTGTATTTAAACTGTAAATAGGTTGAAACTCAAGTGCAATGTGTGGGCTACTAGAAATAAATGTACATACTGTATTATAATTTTACTTCATATAGTTTAACCACTAATATTTGCTATCAAAAGTCGTATGCCGAGGCCGAAGGCCGAGGGAGGAGGTTTCTCCAAGTTTACGTATCGTTTTTACTGCCGCTGAAAGGTACAGTATACAGCGCCTGCGCTGCGTCGCCTGCTTTGTAGCGGTAACCCGGTGAACACGTGCACAGTTTTGTAGTGTAGTAGCGAGACGTTCTTCTACAAGGCCTGTACTGACAGGTGAACGTGGAACTGAGAGTAGAGAGTGCGCATGTCCAAGTACCGAACTGGTGAAAAACTCATTAGCTTGTCATCAGTTTAAGTTATATTATTCATAGCGTTGTAAATTTTATATGGTATATTTTGGAAAGAACACATCTTGTTTTTTTTTTTTTCTCAAAATACTCCGAATTTGTTTTTAAGTTCATACAAAATTACCCAATTTTATAAGTGTTTTGAGAAAAAAGCTTGAAAAAAAGATAATGTGCTCTATTCAAAAATTATCAAAACGCACGTAGGTTAGTAAGAGTAATATACTGGAGGTGATTCCATTATTCATTTTCCAGTTCAGGACTAATATTGTTTATTTTAATGTTAGTCTTCACGACTATCGAATTATTTTAATCGATTTAATGTGAGAGAAAAGAAATCGGTTAATTTACATGATGTAAACACCCTCACTAAACAGAAACAAATGTTCGTTGTTAATGTCATCTTCATCTTTCTTGTTTTAGCTTGGTGATGGGCGATTGCGAGATGTTCCGATTTTCGAAATGTCCAGTTTCGAAAGTTATTGGTTTTCAAATGAATTCATTCGTGTTTTGTGTTCTTTGTCAATCTCGGCTGGATGGTACGGCAATATATTAAAGATACAGCTGTTTAATTTTCATGTTCAGACTTTTATCGGTTTAAATTGTCTGTAGCTAACCTTCAATAATAATTAAGAACTATCTCAACCATTTCTATATACTATAAAGCTCGACGTAGTAACTCACTCAACTCACTGACACTAAATGTTGAGGCACTTCCTGGCGTCCTACCCCCCCCCTCACATACGTATACTTGAATTTAAGCTCGGTCTGAAACCTCCAGGAAAATTAACAAAAGTTTACTTGTTTCGCTCATAAACAAGTTGTAGATTACAAGTACAGTGGCATTGACCCACCCGCCCCCCCATACAAATACAGTGATATTGACCCACCCATACAGGTACGGTGGTATTAACCCACCCGCCCACCCATACAGGTACGGTGGTATTGTAAGTTTAGCTTATAAAGCTGGGTTTAAATCAGCTATGCATAGCCCCACCCGCCCGCCCTTACAAGTACAGTGGCATTGACCCGCCCGCCCGCCCATACAAGTACAGTGATAAGTACTGGCGGTCTTTTTTCACCCCAAAACTGCCCTAATGTATTTCTTATGGGAAAATCACTAAAAAGAAGTTTTTATTACCCAAGTTGAGAAAAATCTTGAGTAAAATTTTCAAACCTTCACAGTTCTCCACGCGTAACAAACGCGCACCTTATATATGAATGTAGGCTTAATAAATAAAAAATTTAGAGTATCGGGGACCCAACAACTGAAATTTTTTAAATGTAATCATTTTTTAAACTGATCTTATCTACTCAAGTGAGGTATCAATTTAAAGCTATTTCTCTCCTGAATCCAAAAACAACATCAGATTTTGAACAGGGTAAATATTAAGGGGTATGCCCCTAAAAAAAAAAAAAAAAAAAAAAACTTCTAATACCAGTAAAAGAGCAGTACCGGTACTGAAATAAAACTTCCAAGTGGGGTATCAAACTATAGGTATGTATCTCATAAATTACATTTTACCATTACACCTTGGAAAAGACGACGTTTAAGAGTTCTGTATCCCCTCCTAAATAAAAAATATGCTCCAAAACCCAAAATTGAGTAATGTTAAACTAATACACCCAAGTGGGATATCAAAATAAAGTTATTATACTCTTAAATACTAATTTACCAACAGATTTTAGAAAAGGCTATGTTTAGGGGCTCTACTGTCCCAAAAACCAAAATTAATGGTCATATTGGTTAACAATCCTGGCGAGGTTGTGGGCCGATCTTTTTCACGAGGCTACATGCCGAGATCCAAGAATGGGACTGTAGCAGTGTTCGGAACTGAGGCCGCAGGCCGAACTTTCCCCTGCGAGGTCGTAAACCGAGTTCAACAGAGGCCTGTAGCAGAGCGTCTTAGCGAGGCCGTAGATCAAGCTCCCACACGGACCGCAGGCCGAGTTCCTCAAAGGGACTAAAGGTAAGTTCCCAGGCGAGACTGCAGGCTGAGCTTACCTCACGAGCGCAGCAAATGACAACGGGGTTGGCACGCGAAGCGTGCAGGGGTATCCCCTAGTAGTTTATCAAAAGTTAACAAGACTGTTCATATTTGTGCATTCGCTTTGAAAATTTCGAATGCAAAATATTCATTCGAATAGTTCTAATTTTCGAAACGTTTCGATTTTACCATTCACAATCGCCCGTCACTACTTTTGCTTCATCAGGTAGTTGAATGGTTGAAGACTGGTGAGTGGTATAACGAAATGATTATATAAACACCTTCTTTTACTATAAATTATTTTGTTTATTGGACTTTTTGGAAAAGATTTCTAATGTCGTACCTCACCGGTTAAATTGAGCAGTCCATTCCTCCATTCATTTGTGGAGGCCGAGTGCCAGTCAATTAAACAGTTTTTGTGAATCAGACATTTTACAATTAGTTTATTATATACTTACGTTTGAGAAGATTAAAATATATAACTTACTAATAATATAGATAGCAAAAAAATTAAACAAATAAGTTGACATCAAAATTATTGACTATTACTGAATATGTTTATGGCAGTACAAACTAATTTAATGTAATAATTTAAGAATGAAATAAAAAATACAAAATTGTTATTGAATTTAAACAATTTCAATAGTTAAATTGAGTGATATAGGCTATAGGCCTACCAAATACACCCATTCATACACTCAAACACACCACGAACGTTCATATCTCATGATCCCTAACATAATTATATTTAATACATTAAATAATAACAATACCATTCATTCAATATACAATTGTACATATACGCGCAACCAAACATAATAATAATAATAATAATAATCCTTTTATTGCAAACAAACATTTAACATAAATGTATCACAATCGTCAGGTGGTAAATAAATATATAAATATAGACAAATAAAACATATAGACAAATAAAACATTCATTCACATCAAGGTCGCAATCAAACATACAAAGATATTTCATACATTCTTAGTCTAATGGTGATTAGTCACTCAGATACAGTCCACAATCTCAGTTTTGAACTTTATTACAATTAATTTTTAATTTGCCCAGCGGCCAGTCATAAACTCATCAACTGAATAAAATGATTTTGACAACAAAAATCGTTTCAAACGAGTTTTAAATATATTCGGAGAGTTAATATTTTTAATGCTACATATCACCACTCATGCACAATCACAACAAGCAAACATTCCAAAGCACCATTCATACTTCCAAGTACTTGAACAAATTCCTGCACATAATAAAACATACATAGCAGTACAAATATATGAAACTATTAAACTAAAAGCGTAATTAGTGAGTGTTTTAACAATAAAATTTAATTAATTAATTTCAATATATTATTTAAAATACAATAACTGCTCCACTGAAGTCATCACTTGGTGATGGGAACAAAATCCATTCCATACTATATTAAATTTTTCTTGTTTTAACAAACAAAATCCTTCCAATGCAACTATAAGTGATTAAAATACAACAAGTAATATTCAGATTGATTTAAGATCATTAATTATAAGTTATAGCTATATAATGACAAAACGGTATTGCTAGTTGCTACAGACACAAATATCATAGATATGATTAGAAGGAGCGTTGTCTTATTGAGTCTTTTTTACATTTTATTTCAGATGACAAAATATTTTGGAAATAATTTTATGATGCAGTATGCATTATTATTTAGCTGGTGATATTGGCAGCACTGTTACCTAGGGAAGGATCGTTCCCGCCATAACGACCTTGTTTCCTGTCATTTCCTCACTTCCGCGACACTACACCTCCTTCATTTCAATCACTTCCGGAAATATTTCTAGATTCGCCTCATTTCACATCCTATCAGTTTGGGTAGAGCCGTTTCATGGCAGATTTATTTTGCACTTTAGTCCCCATATTTGGCGAAATGTGATTCAGTAATTTAATAATATGCCGCATTCAACATGGCTGTCAAGGTCAGTAATTTTTTCTCAAATATTGTCATCATTTTGTCAAAGTAAGAAATGTAGATATAAATATTTATGAGAGCTGAGTGTATTATTTAAAAAAATTAGTTTACTAATATAAAAAAAGCTGAAGAAAATTGGACTGGCTGTCTTCGTTAGTTAATTGGACTGGCTGTCTTCGTTAGTTAATTGGACTGGCTGTCTTCGTTAGTTAATTGGACTGGCTGTCTTCGTTAGTTAATTGGACTGGCTGTCTTCGTTAGTTAATTGGACTGGCTGTCTTCGTTAGTTAATTGGACTGGCTGTCTTCGTTAGTTAATTGGACTGGCTGTCTTCGTTAGTTAATTGGACTGGCTTTCTTCGTTAGTTAATTGGACTGGCTGTCTTCGTTAGTTAATTGGACTGGCTGTCTTCGTTAGTTAATTGGACTGGCTGTCTTCGTTAGTTAATTAATTTCATGAAGTTACTCAATGATGATTACACTTCTGACGTAATCAAAGGAACCCTTTTAATCTGATAGGTCCTAGACATCTTTATTCTGACACTTCCAAGTTTTTAAACTCTTTAAAGCATAGGTTCTACCTCTTTATGTGATTTTGGAATGAAGAAATACTACGTTTTTGTTGTTAATACATTTTTACAAAATCAACAATAAATAATACTTATTTATTGGTGAGTTTGTAAAAATTTATTAACAACGAGGAATGTGATTCAGTAATTTAATAATATGCCGCATTTAACATGGCTGTCAAGGTCAGTAATTTCTTCTCAAATATTGTCATCATTTTGTCAAAGTAAGTAATATAGATATAAATATTTATGAGAGCTGAGTGTATTATTTAAAAAAATTAGTTTACTAAAATATAAAAAGCTTCAAACTCCATCTGAAATTTACAACTACGTTTTTTTTATTATTATTATTATTTTTTTTTTTTAATATCCAACGTGATAACTAACAGAAGCAAACATTACGAAAAAAACGAAAAATGGCCTTTTTTAATCACACACATTTAACATTACTAAAAATCATTCAGAAGAAATTATAATCATAAATGTAACAAGCAGTTCTACTTAGGCCTATATAAGAATATTTTGTACCCAAAATCAATCGCATAATCATTCCCAGCTTTTATGATTATAATATAATTACTGCCACATGCACAGTTTTAAGTGTTGAAGAAGGCCTATAGATATTAACTATCTCAGTTTAATAGCAGTTACCAAATAATTATTATTGTAAATAGCAGTAAATAATATGGGTAAGCAACATTTAATTTAATTTTCTCTCAATCTGTATACAATATCAAATGATTTTTTCAAACTTTCAAATTTTGTCTTTAATTTTAACATACTTAATTTTATTCTTACAGTCTTACATATGAGACGCCGACAACGTTGATGGTATTTTAAGGCGAATATGAATGGGTGTGTGATTCATATTGTGGTTTTAGATATAGAGTTACAATGTCCGGGGAAAGGTTCAATTTTCTTATTAACTGTTTACGGTTCAATGAAAAGGAGACCAGAGAAGAAAAAAAAGCAAGTTGGCTTCAATTAAAGAAATATGGGAAATACAAGTCAAGAACTGCAAAGAATTGACTTAATACACCCGCCCGCCTATACACGTACAGTAGTATTGACCCACTCGCCCGCCAAAACATGTACAGTAGTATTGGCGGGTAGATATACACGTTCAGTGGTACTGACCCACCTACACATACACGTACAATGGTATTCGCCGACCCACCCATCCATACACGTACAGTGTTATTCTGAGTGTGGATATGAGTGTGGATGAGTGTAGTCTGGTTACTAACTGAGTTCAACTGTTCCTCAGAAAGGGCAATTTATTAATAGCCCAACAGCCAGGGCAACTAAGGGACCTACAGCTTTACGTGGAATCCTAACCACGTAGTGCTGGTCTGATTTTCAGCTAATTGATAAGCCTAATACTCAGTTATCTCCTCCACACAATGACTACCACCCAACATGGACACTCCAGACTTATCTAGTAGTGTCCACACCGATAGCAACCACTGAGCGACGCCATGTTGGTATTAAGAGGACCGAGCATCCAACCTATCGCCTACAATCTCCCAAACACTTTGTCCCCATGTAGCTGGGTTACAGCACTGCGCCACCAGTGCCGACATATTAGGTTAGGTACATTATATGCTATGTCTCAAATTGTTTTTTGTGGATCATACAGCCTAGACTAACTTACAGATTGTATATTTGGTTAGGCTGTTTACTGTAATTGAAGTTAACTTTCCACACACGATCAAAACTCAAAATTCTCAAGAAGTTAATTTCAAAAGGTGCGTAGAAACATTATTTCAACCATTGTAAAGAATCAATAACACATGAGCAGAATCAAACTAAACATATTTAAAAATGTTTTTAAACATGTAGAAAGACAAAATCGAAGAAGAAACAAATAAATGCATAAAAAAATAAGAGCAATAAATAAAACATAGTAAGTATTAAAACTGAAGAATGTTTATTTAAAAACTCTAGTTGTTGTTTTACATAAGAAAAAATTAAGTTCACTTTATTATTTTTTTAATTTGTCTATTAATCTAAGACATTTCAATAGACAAATTAAGCGCAAAAGCAAACTGTCATAAAATTACGCTATAAAAAGGATTTTGACTCTGGGCAATGTTAATTATCTGATCCAAATTGGTTGCTAGGCCTACAAGAGTATTATTTACATATATGTACCAAATTAATATTAATAGACTGCGTTAAATCTTTAAATAGTAAATATAATAAACAAACACTCAATCACAAAAAATCAACCACGCTAGAAGTTAATCTAGATAGTTGTTTATTATAAATTTAATGCTAATACGCTGCCAAAAGCACTCCTAGGTTTCACTCGTATATTATCGTATTAAAATGTGCATCTTCATGTACACGTCGTCTATTTTGATTTACACTTTAATTGTATTTCGGTTAAAAAAATTTAATTGGTTGCTCAGCATGTGGAAGATTTCATTTATAGAATCTGAACATCTGGTTATCATCAGTTCAGAGCAATGATCCTCGTAGATATTGTAAAGGGAGGGGAGGGGTGATAGGCTAGATAAGGTGATCAGTTATTGAGAAGATGTGATTTCCTGCCGTAGAAGGAGTTAGGTTAGGCCGGGCCTCGCGCGCACACGCGGACTCATTGATTGTTGGCTGCAGCGAACAGCAGCAGTAGCAACCCTTTGGCATCAGCATTCAGCCTCAGCACTGAATCTGAGTCACTCTTTGCAACTTGGAGAATATCCTCTGATTATAATTTAACCTACGCTGTTCCATGGGCCTGAACGCCTGTGAGGTTTCTTGAGCAGAGCTAGGTTCCTTTGTACTGTTAAAAGCATATTTAATAAAACAGATTTCAACAGAATTTTATCTACTCTTTAGTATGTGTGGATTTGATTCCCACTATTGACTGAAAAGTGACCTTGTGCGAGAAACTAGGCGTAGGAAATATAAAAATATCCATCAACCATTATATTTACATTACATTAGAAATAAGCTTTACGTCTTACATTTTATGTTATGCAAATTTTTTGTAATGTATTTTTTGTTACCAAACTCTTTAAAATATGCAGTAATTTAATATGATCTGTATATAAAACACAATAAATTAAAATAAGTGTCGTATATCCCATCCTTATGTGGAACAATTTTAAACGGTTAAGGTGTAAACAAATTTGTCTCTGTTCGTAGTTGTGTAATAAGGTCTTAGTTCTTCAATATGTTCACCCTGAAGGGTATGGGAAGCCCTCAAAGGACGTTTTTTGGCCACACGATGTTATAGAAAGAGATTTAAATTAATCGAATTGTAACGCCTGTTCAAATGTAAATAATTATTTCTAAAAGTTTTAACAGCTGTTGGAATAGAATGTAAACAATGCTGTTTGTAATATGAGGAGGTTTGATATTTCATAATGTTAAACCAGGGAAGGTACTTTAAGCAGAGCTTTATTCACATTCGACTGAAGGGCTCCGTTTTACTGGACTCGAAGGTTTCCATGGTAATAGAGTTATTTGATTTATAAAATTAATAAATATCCAGCTACTAAACAAAAATAAATGAAATGAACACGTTTGAAATAGGATAAGTAATATCATTGGATGGTTATACTACAAAATAATAACTAGGTAGCAACGCAAGTAATGTGAGTGAGATGCTGTAAATAAATTTATATTGTGATTTCACGTTATACAGTTAAAATATACCACTATTTGTAGTCAAAAGTCACTGGTCGAGGCCGAAGATTGAGGTGTAATGAGCGCGACGAGGTTAGCACGCAAAGCGTGCAGGAGTGTCTCCAAGTTATTTATCATATAGTGTGATAAGAAAACATTTTCGAATCGTGTCTGAAGAATACAAAGCGCCCTTATATTTTCTCTTAAGATTAAATTTTTTTAAACAAACTATATTTTGAACTTAATCATTACATATATTTTGAAAACAATCATTACATAGGGCGGTATGAACATCCTAAAAACAGTTTGAATTAGAAATTACATACCCATACCATTTGAAAAAATTAGATACTGTACAGTAATTTTCCCCTGTAGTGAAATTAATTGACAGTACTTAATAGCAAGCTGTGAATATCCCTTATTTATACCACAAAGACATATATGGCCCGAAAAACTCCGTTAGAGACAGTCTAGGGTAACTAGAATCTAAATTTGTCCATTGCAAATGCAACAAATGTTTACTATTTACAATACAGATTGTGCTGTGCGTTTGGTTTGAACATGCGCATCAATGTATTTCCCTCTTCAACAATAGTTTAACCACAGATAAGTAACCTACCCAGATCGCTCAGTCCCAAGATAAAGATTGTTAACAACATTTTCGTGTTAACTGTCCCCTTTAAAGCGCATCGAGCGGTTGTTAATTGCGCAGCGTTGGCAGATTGAACTCAATCAACTTGCACTACCTCACCTACACGCCTAGCATCATTGCATGGTATGTAGAATTTAAACAATAAACAGATAAGGGGAGGGAGCGCCCACGCTTGGGGTGGAGCAGGGCACAGGTGGTCTACGGCCGTACTTCACACCCACCTAACTGCTTCCAGGCATGTAACGCCGACCGTCTTAAGGTACAGGCAATAAACAGATAAGGAGAGGGAGCGCCCACGCTTGGGGTGGGGTAGGGCACAGGTGGTCTACGGCCGAACTTCACACCCACCTAACTGCTTCCAGGCATGTAACGCCGACCGTCTCAAGGTACAGGCAATAAACAGATAAGGAGAGGGAGCGCCCACGCTTGGGGTGGGGTAGGGCACAGGTGGTCTCTGGCCGTACTTCACACCCACCTGACTGCTTCCAGGAATGTAAATCGGACCGTCTTAAGGTACAGGCAATAAACAGATAAGGAGAGGGAGCGCCCACGCTTGGGGTGGGGTAGGGCACAGGTGGTCTCCGGCCGTACTTCACACCCACCTAACTGCTTCAAAGGATGTAAAGCTGCCTGTCTTAACATCGTACCGAAATTGGGCCAGTTATTAGTTTTATAATAATGTTCGTGTACATAAAGCTAATTTAACTAAGTTTTAAAAGTATTCCAACTTTTACCTGGACATATATATATATATATATATATATATATATATATATATATATATATTAATATACCATAAACATTTCTAATGTTTATGGTATATTGGCGTCTGAAGAAAAAATTATATGAATTTAATTTTCCAAACTTACATGTTTACTTATCAATGTTAAAATTAAATATTAATACAAGTCATTAGTATATATTTTGTATATATAATATTCATTAGTTTTAATCATTGTATATAGTCTACTAATCATCACAAATACAGTAGTTTAAGGAATACGAACTTTTGCTCCTTGTGTTGTGAGTGTTTTACCTGTCACATTATGTATGTAGTGTTTACCCATGTGCTCGCGTATGCTAACCTCTGAATGATCAAAGGTGAATTAGAACCCATATGTTAGATGTGTACAATCTGTGTACGATAGTGATGGGCTTGGTGTATAATCAGCGAGTTTGTTTCATTTTCTATGGTGAATAAAAACAGCACAATAGAAAGAAAGAGTCACATCTTATGACCACAGAGAACTCTTCAGTGGCAGTTATAAATAGTTTATTATAGCCTATGTCCCACGAGGAGTTGAACGACAAACTTCAATGTAAGCCTACGTCGAATATGGTATGAAATGAAATGTCTATTAAAGAGAAATTAACTGCCGCAAACCGGACTTCAAAAGGTTTATCCTTTCCAGATTAGCGGTCATTTGAATTCCAAAATAACTAATTGAACAATATTATTTCTCCCTTATTTAACAATTTTAAGTAAATTATTTAGATCAAAAATTACACTTTAAGGAAAACAATTATTAAAAAAAAATTAAATTATCACATTATCTATGCAAAAATAACCATTTAACAAGTGATGTGGTAAAGAAGTTTTGAAAGCGTTTAAATAGTTTTTTTCCACCTTGTATCTATTATTTCACATCATTCGACTAACACATTCAGAGGATGTTTTATAACTATCCATCGTCTATCTCCTGAAGCTACAACACTGTAGCTCCGCCCATTATAGAACGGACAGCTGGGTCGTTGTCTTTGAACTGCTATTTGTATGAAATGTTGTTGTGCATATTTAAACATTTAACCGTAATATAAGTCCTTGAAGAAGAACCTTTAAAGTCTGTCATTCGAATATCTTTAGTCATAAGTTGTTTTTGGACATTTCAATAAATATTTATGAACTGATTTCTGTTTGGAAGGTCGTTAAGGGAATTATTGAATAACAAATCTTTAGCGTCGGTCAGAGAAACTCCCACGAGGATACATCCCACCCCCAGCATTTTCGAATGTTTATGTACCAAGGCATCCATCAAGGTTATGAATTTAACAAATGCTTATGTCTTTTAGTGGTGAGAAATGTCAAATTGAGACAGTTCCCATCGTCTGCTTAGACAAGCCCATTTTTGTTTTGTAGATTGGTTTAGCTATACTTTTGAAGCACGGGAACAACATATCCTGGGGAAGCACTTGATGATCGCGGAGGGAAATGGAACCCTGGCTGGATGCGTGACAAGACACCGCCTTAACTACGGCCACTCATCACTGTTATACAATTTGTAAGGTATAAGTCAGAGAAACCCTTATTGCTTGTTACAATTGGAAACCCTAATTGTAACATTTGACTGCTGAACAAAAGCAGGCTTTTTTGTGTATGTTTATGGTAAGTTATGGACATTCCCAGGGTAGTACCTATTGAACTAACTGTGTTAGTCTATACTTTAAAAACATATTTCACAAGCTCAGACAAACGTCTGTTAAGCCTTTAATGTTTGATATATACCAGACTTTAACACAAAAATCTGTAAATATAAAGCTTTTCCAAGCTCTAAAAACATGACTATGTATATAAGTATCTTTTAGCATTGTTTATTTTCACCCAGTATACAACTATTAAGACAGTGTTCGGATTCCATAGCATACTAAAACATTTTACATTAACTTGTAGAGACGAGCATGTTTTTTTTAGACACACATACATTTTTTATTATCTCTTATACTTATTAAATATCATTTACTTCATCAGATCTACGTGGGTGGATTGGCGAAGAGATCACTATATGGAGGGAAAACGATTACAGACAGTTCTTTGCTGTGAACACAACGATCTATAAACAAGTTTCTGGTCTGATAGACTCGACCATGTCAATGTTTTAAAGTACAATTCGTGCATCAACCTCTGAGGTTTCTGACACCTCAAGTAATTGAAATTGTGTTTAACTGAGGTATGATGGACTCAGGTGTACGACGCAGGTTTCATAATATCGGGTTGTTTATCTTTCCAGAACACTGTCGGATGTTCACGTATATTCTATGTAACCGTACCTATATGTTTGATATAGTGATTAGCAAACGTTGTAGCGTTTAAAACCGTTTAATTTCACGCTCTTTGTGTGCAGCAAAAATTAATACATGTGAGCAAATACATTAATACATAAATAAATACCCTTTTCTAATTGAATATCAAAATTTGTTCCGTATGAATAAAAACTCTTGTCACATATACATAAATCAATTAAACCACAGTTACCCAACTTTTAATTGAAAATTGTTCGTACTTGTTAAGTTATATTCTGAAGATACTAACAGGTTTGTTTCCATTAAACAACCTGGGGGAGAGGGTTTAGGTTAAAAAGAGCACTGTAACAAACAGTGATTGTTAGTAACATATATGTTTTACTTCATAACAGAAAATTACCATCAAAATTAGTATGATCTTAACTTAAGACAAGAGAGATTAGTAAACCCTCCTTTTACATTAAGGCGTATAGTCAGTACAACTTTGTAGTGTACAATAGTCAACTACCCCTTCCAAATGGTCGGTGTTGACGGAAAGAAACAATTAGTTACTTTGTAATTACAGAAGCCTGTCAACATTTCCAGAGATCATCATTTGTTCTCCTCCCCCTCACCCTCTACTAGCTAGTTATTGAACCCGAACTGTCCTGCGAGCAAGGACACTAAATAAATACTCAAGATTGTGCAATCATTTATAGTACAGTTACTTTATTGACATTTGGGCTATTATTCAAATCTCTTTTTCCCCTATCGTATCATATTATTTAATTTACTTTTTGTAATTAGCAACATTCATAATGTAGAGTTCATAGGAATAGGTTTACAAAGCACATATTTGAAACTTAGAGCCTTTTCGACAATCCTCCCCAACATATGTCCCCCAACTTAGCCAATTAATTATTGAATATAGTTATTATCACGGTACCCATAAAAGAAGGCGGTATGTATCACACGCATATCTCATGACGTCACATGGGCAAAATTACAAAAAAAAAAAAAAAAAAAAACACACACAAAAATACTGTTGTAAGCAGATAATAACAATTCAAGCTGATAAGTGATAAATAACTTGCTTACTATTAATTACGGTGAATGCTTCTGCGTAATTGGTAAATTTAGTTACTATTATTTAATAGAATAAACAAACCAGCTGATTTCGCCCATGTGTTTATTGCGTAGCGTCGTCGTAATAACTACCGTCTTTTCTACTTACCGTGGTTAAAATCGTTTATCTACAACAAATTACTTCATTTTAATTTCTTTCGTGAACATTACAACCGTAATTGTAATCAAAAATAAATTATAACAAAGAATACTCCTTATTGTAATATGAGATCGCCTTTGACGTTTGTGGTGAGTTTAGCCTGTAATTGTAGTGCGGTTCCTAGGGGTGTAGGATTTTTGATCCGCAAGGTCGGGCACAGACCGTCACAAAAGTGTCAACCTACTTGGTTGCTCCTCTGGGCGGCATTTTGATCCGCGAAGGATAAAGTGAGACTGCGGAACAGGGAGGGAAGCACAGAATAAAGAGTCTATTTCTTTTTCTGTGGAGGGAAGGCAGCAGTGGATGGGGAATTTTGGGGTGAACAACAGGTGGTTACATGCCGATCACTCGGCAGAAACATTTTGCCTAACAAAGACAGATATATTTGCTTTATGTTTACTGTCTGTGCAATCGTATTGACTCTTATTACAGTTGTCTAGATGTCTGAAACTGATTACTTCCCGTGTGATTGATTTACTAATGTTATTGTTTAATGTGTTTATGTTATAACATAACTTTGTCGATCAATGGCTGTGAAACTGTTTGATTTAATTTAAATTTTTAATATAATGGTTACATTTAATAAAAACGATAATCGCCCCCATAAGATTTATTTTTTAAACAACCTACGTTGCATTACTGCCAAAATGAACGTAAACATCCGGCCAATCACCCCTAAATTCCTCTTGTTTTTCCTCGCTCTCCTCGTCACCCTTCCCAGTTCCACTTTTTCCTTCGCGGATCAAAACGCCACCTGATCGGCAAAGGGATTAGTAGGAATATTTATGACGGTCTGTACCTGACCCCACGGATCAAAATTCCACCTCTAGGTCCTAGTCCACCGTCCTGG
Organism: Stictocephala bisonia; assembly: GCA_035578905.1. NCBI lineage: Eukaryota > Metazoa > Arthropoda > Insecta > Hemiptera > Membracidae > Stictocephala > Stictocephala bisonia. The sequence goes on from JAQJVL010001100.1 coordinate 227,490, forward strand.
TGGAGTTAGAAAATAAAACACTATTTGGACAAGATGAATATTTTTCTATATAATAACCTGCTGTGTATTATTGAACATTTTCATATTTTGTATTCCCACTTTATTTCATATTGAGTTTTATATCTGAACTATGGCCTCACGGGGAAAGTTCGGCCTGCGGCCTCACGTAGGCACTCTGCTATAGTCCCATTTGTAGACCTCAGCATGTGGCCTCGTGAGGAGGATCGGCCTACGACCTCGACAGGATTTTTAAACAGTACAGTCATAAAGTTTGGTTTTTGGGGCAGTGGAGCTCATAAACACAGTCTTTTCTAAAAACTGATGGTATATTAGTAATTAAGAAAAGAATATCTTTAATTTGATACCCCACTTTGGTGTATTAGTTTCACCTTACTTAATTTTGGGTTTTTGTTTACCTTATTAACGACAGTGAAAAGAAGACGGTAGGTATCACGTGCATCTCCCATGACGTCACATGTGCTAAATGGCAAAAATGAACACAAAAATACTGTTCTAATTCCCGTAATTACAAATCCAGCTGATAAGTTATACATAACTTGCTTACTATTAAGCTGAATGCTTCTATGCTATTGGTAGATTTAATTATACCAGTATTTAATATTATAAACAAATCAGGTAATTTCACTGATGTGACGTCACAGTCTACTGCGCAGTCTCGTCGTGATATACGGGAAGAATTTTCCCAGGGTTGAGATCGGTGCCAATCGATTTCTCGTCGTCGAAAACCCTTATATAAATTTAAAAATTAAAAATCCTTTGAGTCAAAAAAAGGTTTGTCCGTTCGTGGCTTGTTTAGATAATAAGGTTTTGGTAAATAACATGTTTTATTACGAAGAGGTGATTTCCTTTTCAAATCATATCTTCTAATCTAAAACAAGCAGCGTCCGGACGAAATTTTGTTGCTCCAAGGATTGTTAATTTTTTTAGGGGTCTCAACCACTAGAACTCGATTGACACCGGTTTTAACCCTGTGAAAATTCGTATTTCTGTTGAGAGGTTCCTATACGTCCCATGTTATCGATTTCTAGCAGAAAAAATATAGAACCATTATCGACTTTTAGTAGAAAAAATATCCATCACAGCTGATGTGATAGAGGACAACCCGCTGATCTAAAGTATTTTCCCGGTTTTTATTATTTTTTTTGCAGAGTTTCCTTCTCAATTAGTTTGATTTTTGTATGGTTTTACCTTATTAAACAGTTTAGTGTGAAGTGTTTCCATGTGTGTTAATATAGTTACTTAGCAGATAAGGTCATTTATTTTGCATTATGCAGAATGATGTTAACTCTTATAAAATAAGCGTTGTTTGACCGAACTAGATAATATATTATATGTTTGAAAACCTAGAAATGAAATGCGGAGGACCTCCGAGACAAAATCTTATTAATAACCTACAAGGTAGAGCAACAATAAACGATCCTCAGGATCCTCTGGGAGATATGGATGCTACCTAATCAGTGTGCAAAATTCAACTGAGCGAAGCCTCCCGGTACTGATTACTTACATTTAACATCACCGATTGTTCTAGAATCTAGATTATACATTTTAGAACAGCAGTTCTCGATTTATTCAATACACCTTACCAAATAAAAAAAAAAAAAAATTGTACCCCGTGACTATAGATTAACCACTAGTGCAGTTTAAATCACTAGAATCTGGTTGTATTTACTGGGGTCTGAGTAGATTCACTGGGATCTGGGTACTTGACTTTGGGTAGATATACTACAAAATAGAATTTTGAGTAAACTAAAATATTTAAAAAAAAATTGGGTGTGCGTCGGACCACACGGTGGAAGTTATACTTCTTTGGCCATTCTCATACACCCACTCACGCACACAAACAGACAGGATATATAAATGAAATATAAGACATTTTTCAATATTATTCAATATATTTATCTTCAATATATTATACGTGACTTCATTATTATATTATACACCTATATTATCATTATCAGTAATTTCTTCGATTAACTTTCTTCGATTAACAATCGATTAATCGATAGTTCTTAAACATTTGTTCTTACTTTTCAGCGTGACGCGGTTTCTCGACCAACATCCCATCCCAAAGTGTCTAACGGGCGCAAAGAAGTATAACTTCAAAAAAATCGTAGTGATGGTACCATTGGAGTACTACTAAAGGGCGGTACCGTTTCAAATTTGAAATTAGCAATATACGTTCTATTTTGGAGTACCCCTAAAAACATTCGCGTCCCCCTGAGGTGTACGCGTGCCACGGTTAGACAGCACTGTTCTCGAACATGAGTATATACCGACAGTTCTCAGTAATCGGGTAAAACCCCTCTTTAAACAGCTGCAATATTCTAAATACGGTTAAGGTGAATGTTAAATGAGTTTTAAACATACATGACTGATGTATTATTTAGTAAAACTCTACAATACATTGTTTTTGTGTAGGTTTGAACTATGTTATCTTAAACCTAAATGTGGGACTAGCCCCACATCAATATTGTTCATTAACATCACAGAACGTGTCAGAGGCAGAATTACTATTGTCATGATATCAGGATTTTTGATAACTTTTAAGGCGATTTTGAGGTGATCACTGACAATATTTATAAATTTTAAAATTTCACAAATAGGTGAATTCACTTTAACACATTAAGTATATAACACATTTAACAAATGTATCAATGACTTAATAAATTCACTGAAAAATGAAAATATTAATTAGACAAAACACTATCAAAAGTAACAAATAAACTTGCTAATAAAGTCACCGATATAAACATATAAATATACTTAAATAAATTAAAAAGACACATAACCCTTTATTAATAAATATTAATAGCTGATTTAACAGTAAATAATAGGAATAATAACAATTTAAGTTTGAAGAGTAAAGAATGACAATTACATAATACAAGCACATTGACATTTATAATAGAACAAGAATATACACTGACAAATATATGTTTGTTAATGCAATAAAATATATAAGTTATGAATGGAGTATAGGCTAAGCTAATTATTTGTGTGTATAGGCATTATCAATAAATAAAATTTATCAAATTACGACAACAATATAAAGATGAAACAAGACAAAACGCTCTAAAATGCTTAAACAAAGAATGGTAACATTATTAAGTATTTTAAAGTTAAGTAACTCGAGATCGTTGGTGTCCGGTCTTCAATTGTTAATTTTATACTACAAACATAATATTTTTAATTGACCCACAAAAAAACATATAGTGAATATTTCAAATTTATTATTGATTCATTATTTGATAAACTTAGGTATCGCTATCAGTTTAGTGCACACCGGTAGCTGTCATCGGTCGTGTGGGCGGAATTGACATTTCCCAGAGAACTTCACCTCCTACACGCATTTAGTTTATTACAAATAATGTAGTAAGAGCTGCAAAGGGCAAATGGACGGACATTGATAGTGGGAGGTGGGAAATGGCCATCAATATTCATTACTGAATCTATATAAATCAGAATCATCCTTAAATGTAATATATGCAAATTTCCTTTTTACAATAGATTCACAAACCAAAACTACATTCGATGAATATTTTACGCTTCTTTTTGGATAAGATCCATAACTTAAAAAAATTCTAGAGAAACCGCTCACTTACAAGTGAGTGTGCCATACTCATATATATGTTCATGATATATATCAGGAAATGAAATATATGTATAGTAGTTTACATATATTTAGACCAGTTGAAGGGGCCTATACCCTCGACCTACTGGTACTCTACAAAAAGTGTACACTTATAGTAAAATTAACGTTGAACATGTGAACCAAATTTATTAAAAACATCAAGATAGTTGCTGGTGTGGTGGCTCAGTGGCTAAGGCCTCAGACTGTAGTGGGGAAGGTCAAAGGTTCAAATCTCCACTAAGTCAACTGGGTAAGTATAATTAATATTTCTGACCCCCCTCCCCATTCACGTACAGTGGTATTGACCCACCCACCCATCCATACACGTACAGTGATATTGATGCATGCGTGCGTTCGTGCGTGCGTGCGTGTGTGTGTGTGTGTGTGTGTGTGTGTGTGTGTGTGTGTGTGTGTGTGTGTGTGTGTGTGTGTGTGTGTGTGTGTGTGTGTGTGTGTGTGTGTGTGTGTGTGTGTGTGTGTGTGTGCGTGAGTGTGTGCGTGTGTGTTCGGATTAAGAAGGTTAACCCTATGGTTCACTAGATAACTTAAAAAGATAAGTCTTGTACGACGATTTGATAGAAATATTCAACATAAGTTTGTTAAATAATATTTTTTCTCTCTGAGTATATGAAATATTAAACATATATCATTCTAAGTCCTACATAAAAACCTGACGTAACAAGCAATCTAACTACACTTTATTATTGAATGACTCGACTTGACTTCAGAGCACTCTTACAGCAAATGTTGGTACTACGATGAGTTTGAGAATGCTAGGAACCAATGCCGATGTTAAGTCAGCTGTAATCATGACAATGCCTATACGCCTTGCATTCTTGCCACGTTTCAGTTCTTTGAATGCATCTGTTTTATAATGTACTTGTATTTTATTGTGAATTTGAGTGTGAGTAATATATTATGATCGTGAACTTTACATTATTCTTACATATTGTTTAAAGATTGCTGTTATCGTATTATTTATGTCTTGTTCTATTGTATTATTGTTTGAACCAATTATAAATGTCTCTTCAAGTGCAATTCTACATCATCGTGTGTCTGTCGTATGTCAAACGCAGTACTCTTGGCAACGCCGCGCGTCAGAACTACACTCAAATGCCACCAATTGCGCTCATGTCAAGTTTGAACATTCATTAAACGAAGTATAAACCTAACCTAACATTTCCCAACTTGATAGCTTTTTCAAAATTAACAATATAGAACTGAAAATATTTTTAATAATGCATTAAAAAATACACTTTTGTAAGATATTGAGGGAACGAACCGTGCAGTGAATATAACGTGTGAGAATATATCCAACTGTTGAGTGGATAAGCCAGAGCTTTGTGAGTAAAGGTTGGAAAACTAGATCTTGCTTTTTGGACAGTATTTTTCATCTTCTACTTAAAATAAATATTGAAGATGGGTTAATATCTTGCACACTAGACTCCCTGTATGAAGTGTATGGACCTCTCCGTTGACTAGCTTAGAACTACAGTAGAAGTGACAACGCCTAACAAGGAGATCCCTATGGGTTTCTCTTACGCTTATGGGATCTTACGAAAATAAGTTCCACCTATATCTCAGGAAGGAGAGGCATGTATACATCTGCCTCCATTATCGCTCAGCTGGTCATCTAGTAACCTGAAGTGTTCACCTAACTTCTTTTGTGTATTTTAGAAACTATAGTTCTAGTTTTTATTTTTTTATAAATTGCATATCTTATTAGCTTCACTGCGTTATAATTTAATGTTGTCTTCGTTTTGTTAATCTCAACGACTATTCAATTATTCTGATGCATTTTTCTTGACATGCATGCATAGAATCTCTCATCATTTTATTAATGATTATTAACGATCGTCAGTTAAAATAATAATGTTAAGAGCAACTTTAATAGATTATTAGATTATATTCTACCAGTTGTTACACATTTTTCTCAGAAAATATTTGACAGCAATAGAATACTGAATTGAATCCAAAAGTAAATTAAATAGAGTGTATTTGGGAGTGCTCCCCCAACCCCAACAGCATCCAAGCCTGATTCTCGACCGACCGCCTTTCTTCATTGGTCTCTCCTGTCTGTGGCCTGACTTTATGTTCAGTGATAGTCTTCAGTCCTAAAAATGCCTTCTCTTACCTCTCAAAACATGCTAAACATATCATATACAATATAACCGTATTAAATAATTGTCCAAATTAATATAAACATAGTATATTTTTCTGTATTACTTAGAGTATCTAGTTCATATACATGATGTCCAGCTTCGACTGTCGCATATTTTAGAGGATAGTCAGATCAATACAAGCAAATAATGTCATATAACATGTGTCATATCTCGATTATTTTCAGTCTGTGTGTCTGTATGTGTGTTTTTAATTAAAATTTGAATATCTCAAAACAGTTTGATATAAAATACTTAATTTTGGTATGAAAGGTAATCTTAAAAAGACACATTTCATGTAAAAAGGCTGTAAGTCTAAGACTATCGGTTTACAAATGGAGGATGTCTAAATATTTAAATTCAAATTAAAAAACTACACGTTTTACTTAAAAAGAGCAAAATACAAAATTTGTAGATTATATTCTGCCAAATGCAACGACATGTCAATTTAAAATATCGGGTGATAAATAACAGAGAAAAAATATTTTTTTAAGGCTGAAAGCATGTCAAGTGGGTAGACAATGCTTTCAGTCACAAGTAGGTGAATAAGATATCAGTAATCACTTATTCATAAGTTTTTACTTTTCTTATAAGCAATTAAAACCTGGTACATTTACTTATCTATCAGTAAATACTTATGAATTGGGGTGAATACACAAGATTTACTTTTACCTTTAAGTGAATACTTATCCATTATTCAGGCAGCTCATAGGTTTGTAAGATGTTTTACTCCTGGTTCGAAATAGAAAACGTTATGACCAAAGGAAATTAAAAAATATTGATAGTTGCAAAGAGTTACTTCGATTTGAAGAAGATTCAGTTTTTTTACCCATCCCGCAACATTTTCGAAAGTACATAATTCTCTTATTTATAGTAAAATTTAGCAATGACGCTATGAAAATAATCTACTCTCTCATCCAAAGATAAATGTACATATTACAACTCAACATTCGAACAGATAAAATTACCGGTTACACTAAAAAAATATTTTTAAGTTTATACTACAATGTTTTAATAAAAATATATTGCACTGTTTCTCAATGATTTATGTACCTAGAATGATTTATATATTTAGGTGGTCATATCTCTATAAAGACAAATTTTTAATGTTAAAATTTGTGAAAAAAGTGATGTTAAAAACGCTTTTATTCAAGTCCATTTCAAAATAATTTTCCACATCAAAAACCCAATATATACCACCCAATAATCTAATCTGCTTCTATATCAATAAAAAACAAAAAACCTTACATAAAACAAGTTTTACCTTATGAATAATGAAAAGCAGTACTTCTACTGAAAGTTAACCGCTTATACTTATTGGCGGCATTAAGTAACTATGTATTAGTAACAGCAAATGTTTATTCGCCTACAATTAAGGTTTACTAAAGTGATTCACTATTTATTCTACTTATCAAGTATTTGCTAGTAAATAATACGTACAGTTTATTCACACCACTCGTTATTTGATTTTCAAAAACAAAGTATCATTTAAATCCCTATTAAGCGCTAACATAGTATTTTTTTCGTTAAACCTTTAGTTTTTTTGTAATTCTGCTTTAAACATTTTAAATAGTAAAAACACACAAACAGACAGACAGTAAATGGAATGAGATACGTCTTAGGTTGTATTAAGTTTTCTGCTTAATTTCGCCCAAGGCACAATATGCTTAAGTCCGTGTAGAGTTTTGTTACACTTTGTATATTAGAATATATACTTGGAACTGAGACATGTTTCCTGTCTTTGTTTTCTGGGCTGATTTGTGCATTTGAACAGGACTGTAATGTAAAACTGCGTTTAAATGTTACGTTGAAACGTGCTTGTAAGGATTCAAATCACAAATTTTGGACTAATTCAGAAATTTAATTGAAATTAATTATTTTTTGACGAATTAAACTAGTAAGCTGACAACTATTTGCATGTAAAATGATATTTTTAACCGAACGAACAAATGTTTGCCTCCCTTGCCTAAAAATTTGAATTTATGTAAAAAAGGAGTAGGAACTTTGTATGAAACAATGTTTGTGAAGAAGGGATATTCTAATACCACAAAGTATGCCTTTATATGAAAAAATAAAACTGGTACTGAACAAATAAAATATGAGTAAATGTGGAATAATAAAACTAATTATCTTCGTTAAAATGCTCACTAAGAATTAATCTAATTTAATTCGTTAAAAAGTTTGCTGTGATTAATTTAAAACTACCAAATAATTATTTATGTAATTATTATATTTGAAATATGAGTGGGATATTTTTTCTATATGAAAGTCTTTAAGTAATTCTAGAAATCAGAAATGCGTTAATTATCGTTATTGGTAACAACTGTACTAGGGGGACAAACTATTATAAAAGTGAAAGTAGAAAAAAAATCACATTTTATGAGTTCTACTAAAGTTCAGCCACGCAGTTGGTAGATTTGTAATGAAGAAACGCTTATCTGTAGCAACATGGACCCCCGCCTCGGGATGGCGAGCCAACCTCCAACCCACTCCCACCTCCAACCCCTCCTGCCAAGAGCCTTCTCTATAGACAGTGTATTCAGATGCGATTTCCATGTTAACTGTCGATTCTGCCTGCCCCCCCCCCTCATTCGACACTGTCATATCAAAACTGCTTCAACATATTCTAGCCAATCACGTCAATTGCTTTTCGATCAACGTGTTTTTGATAATGTTCAAAATAAGATTTCAAATTTGTTTATTAAACTTAAAAAATCTAACTAGTTTATGACTTTGATGGAAAGTTTTATGTTATAATTTTAATTTCCTTTAAAAATCATAAGTATAAGTAATAATTGTAGTTCATTCATGTTGCTAATTAAGTAAAGAATATACAATGATTTTTTTGTGACACTGTACAGTTTAGAACAGATTTGGAGTGCAACAATGGAAAACACATGTTATAAAGTATGGGCTTTGTTATAAAGTAGAAACATTGTAATGTGATAAGTTTTAAATTATTTAAAAGAAAACTACATTATGCAAGGTGAAAATGAGTACGTATTATACTCATTTTTATAGTCAATTATAATTATAAATGGATTTAAAATTAAGTTATTTATAATAAGTTAAGTAATATTTGTTTAATGACACAAAACATGCGTTAAGTAACATAGAAAAATCATTGTAAATTCTTTATTTATAATTTGATTTTCAAAAACAAGGTATCGTTTTAATCCCTATTATTGTGAAACCTTTTTTTCTTTTTAATAATTCTGGTTTAAACATTTTGAAAACTAAAGAATACAAACAGACAGATAGACAATAAACAGATTGACATAGACCATTGGTTTTATAAGTTTTTTTTATTATTTCACCCAACAATATCCTGAAGTTTGTGTAGGGAGTTTTGTTACACCCTTCATACAGCTATATAGCTGAGGGACCTTTTCCGTTAATTGAGTACTACTACTCTGTTTAAGATATGTTAGCTTTAGTTATGTTATTTTAGCTTTATTTACATTTGTTAGCTTTAGTTATGTTAGCTTTAGTTTTTATCCTAGCTTTAGTTATGTTTGCATTAGTTTTGTTATGTTATGTTAGCTTTATTTATGTTTGTTAGGTTATGTTATGTTAGCTTTAGTTATATTAGGTTTAGTTATGTTATGTTAGCTTTAGTTATGTTTGTAAGGTTTAGTTATGTTATGTTAGCTTTAGTTATGTTATGTTAGCTTTAGTTTTGCTATGTTAGCTTTAGTTATGTTATGTTCGGTTTATTTATCTTATGTTAGGTTTAGTTCTGTTATGTTAGGTTTCGTTAGGTTATGTTAGGTTTGGTTTGGTTATGTTAGGCCTACGTTATGGTTATGGTAGTGAATTAACGGAACAGATCCTAGCTGAGGTTTATCGTCTTCTAAAATAACTTACGATGTCTAATGAATCGAGAAGAGTTTTTCAATGTTTTCTTTTTGTTAAAAATAGCTTTAACTTTATTATACAGGGTGTCTCTGAACTCTCTGATTTCAGCTATAATATGTTGTTCCTAGTTCATATGGGATACTAAATATCATATTTAAACTGTCCAAAACTCCTTGTCTATCCGTACAGCCGCCATTTTGTTTTTTTTACTAATTAATTTTTATCTCAAGAACTATACGTTGTATTGAGCTGAAACTTTGCAGTGCTCTTTATTGCATAAAGAAATATTTACGAAAAAAATACTGTTTTTCTCTCTTTAACGTTTTCAAAATGGCGGCCATGTAAAATTTTTAACCTTAAATAAGTCAAAAACCAAAAAATACTTAAAAAATTATACAGAACAATCTTTTTTAGAGGATTTAATTATACAATTAAAAATAGTACTTTTTTAAAAATCGCATGAAAAATAACAAAGAAAACTTAAATTTTGTAATACTATGTACAGTACTCTGTGCCGAGTCCAGATGTTGTACGAGTATTACAATAACAGGAAAACGCTGATAATAAAATATCTGTACAACAAATTTAGTTACCAAGAGCAATATAAAACTTACAAACTACTTCTACATTACAATAGTTGCTCAACATGTCCTCCTCCATTTTCATTACACAATGTGAAACGTTGCGTTAGTGATCTTCGCACCTGTGCAAATTCATTGTTCTCCTGTATTACAGCTGCGGCTTCTACAATTCTACCTGCCAAATCTATTGCGTTTTCAACAGGTGTTGAATAAACTAACTCTTTCATTCTTCCCCAAAAATAAAAATCCAGTGGTGTCAAGTCGGGTGACCTTGGAGGCCACGATATTGGTCCCCCTCTTCCAATCCATTGTTGGCCACACGTCGCATTTAGATGGTTACGTACAATTTCCCCAAAGTGAGCAGGTGCACCATCGTGCTGAAACCACATGTTAATTCTTTGTTCCAAAGTAATATTTTCCAACAGGTCAGGGAGTATATCTCTTAAAAATACAAGATATGTAGCTGCAGTCAATCTTTGAGGGAAAATATAAGGGCCTACAATATTGTCCCCTACAATACCTGCCCAAACATTTATTGAAAACCGACGTTGAAATCCTCTGAAAGCGACTTCCTTCGGATTTTCTTGGGCCCACACATGGCTGTTCCTGGAGTTAAACATTCCTTCTTGGTTAAAGGAACATTCATCAGTAAAAAGTACATTTTTCAGAAAGTTTGAGTTATCTGTTACCTTATGGATGAACCAGCGACAACACTCTTCACGTAGTGGGTAGTCTCTAGGTTCAAGTGCTTGTACTCTTTGTAAGTGAAATGGATACAGCTGTTGTTCTTTAAGTACCCGCCAGACAGTATCTTTGCTTGCGTTTAACATTTTACCTATTGATCGTGTACTTGTACAGGGATTTTCCTCAAACCTTTGAATTACATTTTCCTCAAACTCAATAGAACGTATTATTCTTTCTCTACCAGTGTCAGCCATATTTACATCAAACTTTCCAGTTTCACGCAGCCTGTTGTGTACTGCATAAAAAGTATTCGCACTCGGCAATTGTCTATTTGGGAAACGTTCAGCATACAATCTTCTTGCTTCGTATCTATTTCCAAAAGCAGCTCCGTAGAAAAAATGCATATCACAATATTCTTCATTATTGTAATTAGCCATCAAAATCAATTTGGCACACAGTTAAACTTACAAATAACAATTTTAGAAGAGAGTTAAAGTTACAAATAATAATATTAGCACACAGTTAAAATTTACGAATAACAATATTGGTACTTCTGGTGATAGGTTATGTAAGAACATTCTAATATGTAATGTTACACTAAAATTTAAATCATATGATTAATACAACAATGAAATTTGGGTTTGTAACATTTGGTTAATCAGCTGTTATAAGCTATTTCCTGTTTCCTGTTATTGTAATACAACATCTGGACTCGGCACAGAGTACTGTACATAGTATTACAAAATTTAAGTTTTCTTTGTTATTTTTCATGCGATTTTTAAAAAAGTACTATTTTTAATTTTATAATTAAATCCTCTAAAAAAGATTGTTCTGTATAATTTTTTTAGTATTTTTTGGTTTTTGACTTATTTAAGGTTAAAAATTTTACATGGCCGCCATTTTGAAAATGTTAAAGAGAGAAAAACAGTATTTTGTTTGTAAATACTTCTTTATGCAATAAAGAGCAGTGCAAAGTTTCAGCTCAATACAACGTATAGTTCTTGAGATAAAAATTAATTAGTAAAAAAAACAAAATGGCGGCTGTACGGATAGACAAGGAGTTTTGGACAGTTTAAATATGATATTTAGTATCCCATATGAACTAGGAACAACATATTATAGCTGAAATCAGAGAGTTCAGAGACACCCTGTATGTCGACTGGTTGAAAAGAAATCATATCCTTAATTAGAAAATCTATATTATGCACACAACATAATGACAGTTTAACAAAATTCCCATTTTGATTTTTTTTTATGATCTTTTTACTTACACGTAGCTATCATCCAACAAAATGCTTTCGTTTTCTGTGTTTAGTTTTATAAATCCAGTAAATTATTTAATACACAAAGCAAACAATTTCGCTTTACTTCTTTTTAACAGAATCCTTCTTTAACTTTGACTTTTCATTCATGTATAAAATAATTAATTTCAAAAAGAACTAATGCACTGCTAGCAATACTTACAGTTCCCCCAGCAAAGTGATTCCCTAAATTACAAAAATAATGCTAGACTGTAATTTGTTTATATTATTGTTATAATATAAACAAATTAATAAAGAGGGATGTTGATTAAAATCTATGATGACATGAATTACATTTTGTTAATAAAATAAAAGTAGTTAGATACAGAAGTAAACAGAAGTAATACTTTCTTTCTTCTAAATAAAGACGAAACTTAATACATAAACAAAAATCGAAATGAGACAGTTTAGTATTTTCCAACGCCCACGTTTACTTGCAAACAATTGTCTTCGTCTTTTAAAGCAAACAATATTTTGGAAGGAGAAAAGGTTTTATTGTTTGAATCGTCAAATTAGTTTTATCATTTAGCTAAGGCTAGAGATAAACTTCCGCGTTGTCTCAAACAGAAAATAATTTACTAACAAAGAAAACATACAAATCATATTTGAACCAACATATACAGCCGTGAATTGACAGTTGTAAATTAAAATTGTTCATTAAAATATAATGTGCTTAATTCATTTAAAAGTATACCTTAAAATATATTGTACACTACAGGAGTCCAAGAAGGTGGTGTTTTATTTAAGACATTATTATAATAATTTAAATACCACAATGCTATAATTTTTTGAATCAAGAAGTTTTTTAATGGCTTAACAGACCAAAAGTTCTCTTATTTGATTGGTTGGTTTTATTTAAAAGGGAGGAAGTTTTTCAATAGAATAGTATTAATATGTCAAATTAAATACATAATAAAAGCTATTGCATAAACAAATTTTGTGTACACAACAGTTTATGTGTATTATTAAGCTATTCAAGCAGGGAAATTTACTTTATAAAATATATTTTCAAGCAACCCCGTATTAATCATGAATAATTGATAACTCTTTGAAAAATAAAGTTTTTTTAATGATGTATATATAAATATAATTGAAATTATATCAGTATATTTTTAATGTTATTATTATAATTCTTTTTTTCTATAGGTGAGAGTTTTATACTGTTTTTACACTGTTGATTGCAGCCGTATTAACAACGGTCTTGTAAAAACTTAATAATAAGACAAATGTCTTACTATTTGTCATCATCTTTCTTCGATTTCATTTAAAGTTAATTTTATTTAACCAACTTAATATTAGTGTTACAAATTGCAGTCAACAATAGTTTTTTAATCAACAGCAGTGTTGTTTGTGTTTGCTGAAGAGGGAAAGGTCGCCGTCCTGAAGGTGTTAATGAACACTGGCAAGCCTTACTCACAATACCTACCACAGCATTGTATTTATAAACGGTGATATTTTTTTGTAAGAAAAAGCTATTCATGGGTTATCCCAACTCAACCGTATAATTTATTACACATCCTCAATTTGGAAGTAAAAATGTCGGGCTGGATGAAATGTTTTCTGAATTTCTCAGACAAACTGGCTACTGACGGTCTTACCAAGTGCCAAAGCGGCCAACATTTTACAAAGATGCAAACTTCCTGTTGTTGGCTACCCAAGTTGTTCACCCAATTAAGTCAGTGTCTACTCAGGCTCTAAATAATAACAATTATGGAGGTAAAGAACCAGGCCAAGGTAAACATTATACACCCATAATTCTGTTAAATGTACGGTTAATTCTGCTAAAAGGGCTGATTTAAAACACAATTTCACCTATTCATCATACCTGCAGGAACTCGATATGGCCAGAGGGTTTCTTTTATACTACTTTAATAAGCAAAAAGTAATATATATGGTTAAAAAAAATATATATATATATCGCCAGACAAGCAACATACAATGTGAATGGAGAAAATGTCAGTGAAATGTGTATATATATATATATCTATATTTGCACCTTGATTTCGTGCTTTCAACAGTTGAAAATTTAAATGTTACTCTTGTTGAAAAGCTAATTAAAAGTAGTTAACCTAACCTAACCTCACCGATCTCGACAAGTACGTTTGATATCCTTGTTCTTCTTCTGTGCACAGCACGTACAACCGCAAGTTCACACAGTCAAGAGAAATTACAACGTAGAGGACATTGCTCTCGCAAGACAAGGGCTTCAACAATTTACAACGTAGAGGACATTGCTCTCGCAAGACAAGGGCATCAACAATTTAAAGAACGCTGATTTTTGTCCTAGCCATTTGCTCAAGCACTGGGGGAGGGTGAATTAAAATTGCTGGTTGTAATTTAACAAGTGGGACAGAACTTTCAAACTCGCATAAACATTATGTAAATTATATCAAATAAAACTTACGAAAGGGTCAACAAGTGACCTAAGTAGGTTGTGTATGAGTATCAGTAATCGTTTCCGTAGAAAACGGTAACATGTGTAATGGTCTTTGTGATACGCAACAGGGCCTGTTCATTAAAATGAATGCGTTAGTCAGTATTTTCTCACTTAGCTGACCGATTAACATAATATAAACGACCTACGTATTTTATTTCATGTTAATTCACTCGTAAATAAAATAAAAATACACGCACACACAATTGAACAAGTTGAATTTTAAAACTTGCTACAGGACGGGTATTGTGATGACAGACCGAGCAAGCTATTCTTCATCGTACAGTAAATGCTCCAAGCTATTTTTGACTGTCCACAATCCTTTTTGTCTCTGTCCCTCTCCAGCCATCGTTCTCTCTATTTCCATTCGATCTTCCCGAACCTTGAAACTCTGCCAACATCTGTAGACTCGACTAAGTAAATCGTTTCTGAATTTAGCAACTGAAATTTACTGTTGTTCATAAAATACTTATTTGGTGATTCTGACGATATCGTATGGCTGTAGCAGCAGAAGTATGGAAATGCTTATAGAAATGATAAACAAATTAAATACAGTCAGTGAAGAGCATCGGATGAAAATTAACATTAAAGAAACAAAGACAATACTATAAAGATAGGCTGAGCTAATGGTAAAAACAATACAGCAAATAAGTAGTTTTAAATATATAGTAAATAAGATTGAAAGAGTTGCAGAAAGGAAATAAAAGTAAGGTTGGCTATACCAAAAGACAGATTTAGTAAATATTTTTTTTTACCGTTGGACAAGAAGCCTATGAAATTATGTATGGAGTGTGTTATTTAGTGTGTTTTATTATAAACATGAACTCTTAGGAAAGAAGACAAGAGATTGGAAGCAACGGAGAAATGAATTTGGAGAGGGATGGAGAAAATAGGATAGGAAGATAGAGTGCTAAGTGGCGAAGTAATAAGGAGAGTGGGTGAAGAGAGAGACATTTTGAAAACTACAAGAAGAAAAAATATTAATGTTTAGGACATGTGATGTGAGGATAGTCTGTTGAGAACAGCTATAGAAGTAAATATTTTGAGGAAAGAGAGAAAAGGAAATAAGAAGACATCAGATTTTGGACACATTGAAGATAAGTATGAAACAACAAAAAGTCTTGCTCAAAACAGAGAGTTTAAGTGGAAGGCTGCAGCAGGACCTGCCTGAGCGTAGAACACCCTTGATGATTATGAATAATTTTTAAACAGTTTACTTTCATATTTTATTTTTTACCTTAATGTACATAAAAACAATATTTTAGCACAAACTCAACACTTTAAATTACAAAACGTTAAATTCTATTTAAACCTTATCCATTATTTAAATACAGTACAAGTAAACGTTACACAACACAAATTTATTACAATATAAGCACAAAATGCACAAATATTATTATCGATTTCGGTGAACCACGCTCACCTCCCTCAGACCAGAGGAATTCACAAAACATTTTGTTGTGAATCCCTCTGGTCTGAGAAAGTTGAGCGTGGTTCACCGAAATCGATAATATTATTTGTGCATTTTGTACTTTTACTGTAATATAGTTGTGCATCTTGTGCTTATATTGTAATAAACTTGTTTTGTGTGACGTTTACTTGTACAGTATATGTACCAACACGTATTATGCTAATTAAAATACAATTATTTAAATGTAAGTATTTATGTAATCAATTTAGTATTTTTAGTAATTGTATACGTATTGTATTTACATTAATAAAAAAACTGCAAATCACTTGAAAAATGGTCCAGTTTTCTATCTACAAAATGTTGTTTATATAAAGTCAACAATACTTTTAAACTGTAGTATTTTGTTAAAATTGTCCCAGTATTAATGTGTCCACAATAATTAATATAGACAATTAAGCTAATTTTTAGTTTCCTGTTACTTTTCAACAATTAAAAACAAAATAGTAGTAGGAAGATTTCGGTGATCAAATTAATAGGATTGTTATAAATATTAATAGGTAAGTTGCGCCAATGCAGCTCAAGCTTGCTAACATATTTATGCTCCAATTAATTCAACCATTGATAGAACCAGTTTTCGCAGTCAACTGACTTATCCGTGCTACGTCTTCCAAATGTTAATTATAATATCAATATTTAAGTAGAGCAGTTCTCTACTTAAATATTGATTCTCCTACTTAACGGCCTGCCCCTCTCCTAAAATCCAAAAATTACAAGCAATTTAGAAAGATTGTAAAAGAAAAATTGTAAATAGCTTGACTTGAGTTATTTGAAAAGCAATGTTGTGTTGAAAATCGTTCTAAATAAAGACATTATTTATTTATTAAAGGCCAATCACTATAATTGGTTGTGGGATGAAAATCTATACGCAAGAACCAACCTCTGACCTTTGAACTCCATTATTAATTTAAACAGTTCATGACCTTTATTTTATTACTCAAAGGTCATGCAACACCACTAAGTATGTGACAGAATGGACCTTTCGGCGAATTGTAAGACTCTATTCATGTTGTGAAATTATTAATTTAACAAACAATAAGGCCAGTAGAATGCGACACATTCATTAACTCTTATGTGTAGCTAATTAAGTTCCAGCTGTAATGAGCACTTCAATACGGAGTGAAGAAATCTCTAAAACTCAGCTTATACAAGCCAAGAAATAGCCCAATATATACAGACAGAAGCCTTATTGTTCTGAACAATATATACAGACAGAAGCCTTATTGTTCTGAACAATATATACAGACAGAAGCCTTATTGTTCTGAACATTTTCCTCTCCTTCTTTTCACTTATGAATTTAAAGCCAAACAAAATAAAAATAATTATTTTTATATTCAATTTCATGGCTCCATCAGTTTACCTGTGATGAAAAAAATTACAATAGTAACCTTCAAGGCGAAAAATACCTTACATCGTACTCAATAAAGTATTAAAAAATTTTGATAGCTTCCTACTCTACATATCAATCAATCAATCAAACTTTATTGCCATATAATACAATTACTACATGGGCAGGAGTCAATTATTCTAGTGAACAATACTGTACATAGAATACATATATATATTCCTAGAATTATAATTACAACATTAACTATTAATTACTTTGCAGAAACTCATTTATATTATAATATGCTTCACTCAAAAGTAAGCCTTTAAGTCTGGTTTTAAAAGGTTTTGCATCCATTTTAATTTTTAGTGGGGCTGGCAGAGAATTAAATAATTTAATACCATTCATTAATAAATGTTTTTTAAAAAAGGAGGTCCGGTGTTTAGGTATTGGTAGATTTGTTTTACTTCGGAGGTTGAAGCTATTGGAGAATTGAGATGGTTCCATTCTGAAAAGGTCAGGGATCATAATATAT
This sequence comes from Stictocephala bisonia, assembly GCA_035578905.1. Lineage (NCBI taxonomy): Eukaryota > Metazoa > Arthropoda > Insecta > Hemiptera > Membracidae > Stictocephala > Stictocephala bisonia. The sequence goes on from JAQJVL010001100.1 coordinate 245,490, forward strand.
ATTATGATCATATATATATGTATATATTATGATCACTATCTGGGGTGGTTAAGAACACCAACTTGACAGCTCTCTATTCTTGGTACATAAGGTCACCAAAATGCAAAGAATAAAATAAGGTAGACACACAGCAATATAAGTGAAGCCGGTACTCTCACCAAGATGGCGGGGGCCTCCACACCTAGACGGAACCCGAACGTCAGCTGTACATGTAATGCCATATTGGTATTGTGCCGAAGTTAGTTGCAGTACTATTGTCACACCCATTAACATACGAACTATCTACTTTATTGTTCACACAATACATAGCTAACTCATTAAAGGTTTCTGTTCAAGCAACTCTGTCAACAAATATTTAATCTACGTTTCTTTTCCGTCAGTCCTCTTGTTCTTGATATATCAGTCCGATCTTGTTCTTGATCTATGTCAACGACATAGGACCATCACTATTGCATGGTAAACCCATCCAGTATGCTGATGACACAACCCTTTTTTTCATTAATGAATCAAAATCGATCTTGGAACAGCAAACCTTTGTTGATATAGCTGCGTTCAATATTTCAATAGCCTCAATCTCGAAGTGAACCCCGCAAAGTGCAATTTCTTGTCTTTCGCGTTGCGACCACAGGAGGACATTGAGAGACCAACCGTTTGGTTGGGGGACACCATGCTAGAGGATGCGTTGAGTTCAAAATTCCTGGGAATACACCTGGATCGAGGGTTGACCTGGAGCCGTCACATTGACCAAGTTTGTACCAAATTGGCCTCAGGCATTTATGTTTTGAGAGCCCTAGCCAAATATTGCCCAACTCATATCCTGATAACGGCGTATTATGGTTTGATTTACCCCCATCTTACCTACGGTTTGGTTCTATGGGGAGATTCCGCAAACAATCATTTCAGTAGGGTGTTCAAATTGCAAAAACGAGCTATTCGTATTATAGCGCAATTAAGGTTCAGAGAATCCTGCAAAGATTTATTCAAACAACTGCAACTGTTGACCCTGCCCTGCCTCTATATACTGGAAACAACCTTATTTTATGTCTCTAAGGGAAACATGATAAGGGGACGAGACATACATACGTAGCCTACAATACGAGGGGCAGGGACAACTACCGAACTGGGAGACACAGGACGGTAGTTCACGAACGCTTGCCCTTATATGTGGGTGTCCGATTTGTTAACAAGTTGCCAGATTCAATTAGAAATGCCCCAAAGCCCAAGGTGTTAAAAACTCGTCTCAAAGGCTGTTTAGCGTCACAGGCGTTCTATACCTGTGATGAGTTTATGGCATATGACTGGGAGACCACATAATTAAAGACTTACAACCGATGCTGGGGGGGGGGGAATTGGCATGAGTAAATGGAGGATACAATGTATGTATGACTGAGGTGTTACTGTGGTGTATATGGTAAAAATTATAGTTAGTATAGTCTTGACAATTGCTATGCATTTATTGTAATGTTCCTGGCAATAAAATATTTGATTTGATTTGATTTGTAATCTGATGTGTGGAAATGATTTCGTTTGACATATTTTCGAACTAAATTCATTATACATTTGGTGTCTTCGTGAGTTGGTATTTACGAATTCGGTCTTGAATAGTATTAAACGTGTTTTAAAACCACATTGATACCATGGATGCATCCATCACCCATATTGAATACTCATTAAACAAAGGACCACGCCTAAATACAGGAGTGAGCGTAAAACATAAAACTAAATGTTGGACTCATACAAAAATATTTTAAGATTTTAGAAAACAGTCGCCAGCAAATCTTCGTATCTTGCAGCGTTTAAAACACCACCAATTTCTTAGAAATAGCGTTAGAAATAGTTCAATATTTCGTGCAGATTAATTATTTATGTATCCATATAATTATGATCCCCATCTTATGTATATAACCACTATATGTTGCTTCACGAAATATGCGTTCCCTTGACCACTAATTAATTGAGATTAGGTTTGTATTGTCATCGAAACAAAATAGTAGACAACATTTATACACTCCTTTTTTATTATTTATATATGAGATTTTCCGTCCTCAGTGTTTGGTAACTATGACATTATGGGAATGTTGTTAGAACAACGGTATGTAAAACCTACTGACCATCCTCCCACAAGGCCTCGCCCTGGTCGTTGACAGCAACAGATCAAAATGCACTCACACACATGCAACTCAACAATTCCAATTGCCTCAACTGGAAGATTGCTACACAATTGGTTAAATCACTCGTCAAAAGAAGTATGACTGCTTTTCTTTACGATACTGTTGGTACGACATGGAATATATTCCTGAGGATGTTACCTCCTCTCTTATTTACCCAAGTATAATACGTACATTATCCAGGGTCTTTATATAGTCCCTGCTTAATCATTTCTGGAGGATTACAGACAAAGCAATAAATCTTAGTAAATCATTACATGACCTACAAATCTACTTTTGGAAGTAACTACCATTTTTCTGTAATATCATGGGGATGGCCCGCAAGAGGTCAGAAGAAAATCTTAAAAGAGCATAGGTCGAGTAGTACATTACATTAAAGGTCTTCAGTAATAAAACATAAAGCAAAACAAATGACTTCAAATTAATAATTCTTTAAAAAGATATACTGGTATAAAGTTAAAAAAATGACAGTGAAGGTTCTGTTTTAGACAGTTTAATGTTCTTTTCTTGGCTCAAGATAAGAAATTTAAACTGTTTAAATACATACTGAAGTTAAGAAACAGTTTATCAGTTGTTAGTGACTCTTAACATAAAATGGAGGATGGTTCATAAGGAGTTCGACAAAAATATTTAAGGTAGGCACAAGTCAAGATGTACATAATTTAAAATGGGCCGTCTAGCAGAGATTAATACCGCCAACATCACTTATAAAAGTTGATCCAGTACAAAATGGCAGAGGTTCAAAGACTTTACTGATAAGCATTCTGTTTACTCATCAAAGTGGTGCCTTAGTCTAAACATCTATCTACAATATAAAAAAAAACTCGTGGAAAGTCGGTAATTGATGTAATATTCTATTGACGCGATCAAACCTAAAAGACCTCGATCTGCTATATATGTTGCAATAAATACGTACGACTACTAAAAGTACAGATCACAGGATGGGAACCAAACCTAAAACACCTCGGACTGCTATATATATTGCAATAAGTACGTACGACTACTAAAAGTACAGATCACAGGATGGAAACCAAACCTAAAACACCTCGGACTGCTACATATGTTGCAATAAGTACGTACGAATACTAAAAGTACAGATCACCGGATGGAAAGTCTTTTATAAACTAACCTCCTAAAATGTTGTCGCTAATTTGCAAACACTTTCTCTGATCAGTTACATGCCTTAAAATATGAGTCATAACACCAACTACCAACAAATTGTCACTATTCAATATTTAAATTACAGCATCAGTCAGATAGATAGGAAATACGTTACAATGTTGCTCTTAACTGCTGGAGATAACACACTTTTTCGATGCAGTTACATGATTCAGTATTCTTTTCTATCACTTAGCCATATAACCTATTTAATTTCTAGTTACCACAAAACCTTTTATCAAAATTCTTAAATAAACAAACTTCAAGGAATTTTTATTCTTAAAAGAATACTCCGCATAAAAATGGCGAAATGTGACATTTTATTATTATTTAAGTTTATCAATAATGAACATTTTCAGAACACTTCCATGTAAAAATATTGGTGAAAAAGTCTTCATAAATATTTATTACGAAAAGCTTGCACGTACATATTTTCCCAGTTTCGTCACACTATCATTCCATTCAGCACTTATCACTGTAGTAACATACTATGGTGAACTACACATGTGTTATTTTGTTACCTGGCATTGGTAATATGCATTATTACAAACAACTTTATTATTACAAGTTATATTCGGTAATTTGGCTATTTGCATAATACATAATACAATAAAAAACAATCTTCAAGAAATTTAACCAATAATGTACCACCAAAATGTTAGCTCACTCAGCCTAACATGCTGTATTTGCCCTGAGATGTTTGTCTTCCTTCGCCTCTACTAGTATCTTACTCTAGTATCTAGTAATCTAGTAAGTCCTTAACCTCGCGAATTATGGCCTTATTGAGAGTCGATTGAGATATGGAATTCTTTTCTGGGGTTTCTGTAATTCTCTTTATTTAATCGAATATTTATTCTTCAGAAGAGGTCACTAAGGATCGTCTGGGGTCTGAATCACAACTGTACGGAGCTCTTTCAAGCGAGTGGCATCCTCACACTACCCAGCCTTTTAAAATTTGATGTGGTGGTATATGATTTTAAAATTAAAATCAAATTCCCTATCCATAATCATAACTACAATACTAGATGTAAAAACAATTTTACATTTGAAAAGTGCGATCTGGATCTTTTTAAAATTCAATTTTTAATTTAGGCCCATATTTTAATATTCTCCCTCAAAATATAAAAACAATCAATAGTTTATCTTGGCTGAAAACGCGTTTGAGGAGCCATTTGGTCGGGAGGGCTTTCTATACTATCGATGAAGCTCTTATGCAGCCTTAAGTGGTGATGTTGGCTGTTTTATTTTTATTTAACTAACTCAAATACTTTTCTTATTGTAGCAACTCTTATTGTAATAAAATAAATGTCAAGATTGGCTTAAGTATAGGCTATAGTGAAAAACTGTCTTAGAATGAATTTATTTATGATCTTATTTGTGTGATATTTTATGTTCTGATTAATAATGTTATTTTTGTATTATGACTTGCATAGAAAACTGTAACAGTTCATATTATGTCAATAAATTAATCTTGAATCCTATACGTATATTTTTGAAACTTTCTATTCAAAAATAGGTTTGTGCGTGAGCTTTACTGATGAGTGAAGTACCGACCATTATCTCAGTTGGGGGCTCGAACCTTGGACTTTGGACTCCACTGCCCGAAGTCTTAACACAACGCCGACAATGGCTTCACGACTACGCCACATATACAGACATTAGGCTTTCAAACTCATATTCCTTGCAGAGTAGATAGTTTTCAATAGGCACTGTTTTACGCTAATCGAGTCTTTTTTCACTAACATCTCTGACGAGGTGTCTGTATTTAAACTACTCCGTGTTCCTAAAAAACTGCTAAACTCATGTTTATATATTAAAACCACCAATTATCGTGAATAGTATCAATCAAATAAATACACAACAAGTTCACCACGTTGTTGTTAGGGATGTGATATGACCGCCCAGAAACTCTCTCAACTGTTGTCTGCCAAGTACGCTTTCCAGAAACTTGCTTTTCACCCGCACGGTCAATTAAACACAAATAATGAGCTTGATAAATGTGTCATGATGCCATCTGCTGCGGCCATCTATTTATGTAATACATCAGCCACAGCTGACCCAACCTCTTGTCCGACTACGTCACTATTTCGCAGGCATCTGTCTGTCTTGTCTAAAAACAGACTCTTGGCTACTTCTATCCACATTTAATATCAAGGAGCAATTCACTGGAGATGTTTATTGTCGTCATTAATACGATCGGTAAGAACAGACATGTTTACCATTTAATATATACTTCAAATTGCTGACGTAGTACAATTTTAAACTTTTGTACAGTATGTATTCTTCATAGATAATCTATGCACCAAAACAATAAATCATATGAATGCTAAAACAACGATAAAATCGAATAAGTTATAATAAAATGCGTGTTTCCCATGAAAAAAAGATAAAATGAGATTAGTAGTTCACATTGTACTGTATACTGTGATGAGAGGAGTAGTTCAGACTGTAAGATATACAGTAATAAGAGTAGTCGTTCTCATTGTAAGATATAATATAATGAGGGTATTAATTAACATTGTAATATATGCTGTGATGAGGGGGGTACTTCACATTGTTAGGTATACTGTAATGAGAGGAGTAGTTCACATTGTAATATAGACTGTAATGAGACGAGTAGTTCACATTGTAATATAGACTGTAATGAGAGGAGTAGTCCACATTGTAATATAGACTGTAATGAGAAGAGTAGTTCACATTGTAAGATAGACTGTAATAAGAGGAGTAGTTCACATTGTAAGATAGACTGTAATGAGGGAAGTAGTTCACATTGTAGTATAGACTGTAATGAGAAGAGTAGTTCACATTGTAAGATATACTGTAATAAGAGGAGTAGTTCACATTGTAAGATAGACTGTAATGAGAAGAGTAGTTCACATTGTAAGATAGACTGCAATGAGAGGAGTAGTTCACATTGTAAGATAGACTGTAATGAGAAGAGTAGTTCACATTGAATATAGACTGTAATGAGAAGAGTAGTTCACATTGTAAGATGTACTGTAATGACAGGAGTAGTTCACATTGAATATAGACTGTAATGAGAGGAGTAGTTCACATTGTAAGATAGACTGTAATAAGAGACGTAGTTCACATGTTAAGATAGACTGTAATGAGAAGAGTAGTTCACATTGTAAGATATACTGTAATGACAGGAGTAGTTCACATTGAATATAGACTGTAATGAGGGAAGTAGTTCACATTGTAAGGTAGACTGTAATGAGGGAAGTAGTTCACATTGTAAGGTAGACTGTAATGAGGGAAGTAGTTCACATTGTAAGGTAGACTGTAATGAGGGAAGTAGTTCACATTGTAAGGTAGACTGTAATGAGGGAAGTAGTTCACATTGTAAGGTAGACTGTAATGAGGGAAGTAGTTCACATTGTAAGGTAGACTGTAATGAGGGAAGTAGTTCACATTGTAAGGTAGACTGTAATGAGGGAAGTAGTTCACATTGTAAGGTAGCCTGTAATGAGGGAAGTAGTTCACATTGTAAGGTAGACTGTAATGAGGGAAGTAGTTCACATTGTAAGGTAGACTGTAATGAGGGAAGTAGTTCACATTGTAAGGTAGACTGTAATGAGGGAAGTAGTTCACATTGTAAGGTAGACTGTAATGAGGGAAATAGTTCACATTGTAAGGTAGACTGTAATGAGGGAAGTAGTTCACACTGTAAGGTAGCCTGTAATGAGGGAAGTAGTTCACATTGTAAGTAGACTGTAATGAGGGAAGTAGTTCACATTGTAGGATAGACTGCAATGAGAGAGTAGTTCACATTGTAAGATAGACTGTAATGTGGGAAGTAGTTCACATTGTAGGATAGACTGCAATGAGAGAGTAGTTCACATTGTAAGATAGACTGTAATGTGGGAAGTAGTTCACATTGTAGGATAGACTGCAATGAGAGAGTAGTTCAAATTGTAAGATAGACTGCAATTAGAGGAGTAGTTCATATTGTAGGATAGATTGTAACGAGAGTAGTAGTTTACGTTGTAAGATAGATTGTAATGAGGGGAGTAGTTCACATTGTAGTATAGAATGTAATTAGAGAAGGTTCATATTGTAAGATATACTGCAATGAGAGGCTTAGTTCACATTGTAGGATAGACTGTAATGAGAGGAGGTTCATATTGTAAGATATTCTGCAATGAGAGGCTTAGTTCACATTGTAGTATAGAATGTAATGAGAGGAGGTTCATATTGTAAGATATACTGCAATGAGAGGCTTAGTTCACATTGTAGTATAGAATGTAATGAGAGGAGGTTCATATTGTAAGATATACTGCAATGAGAGGCTTAGTTCACATTGTAGTATAGAATGTAATGAGAGGAGGTTCATATTGTAAGATATACTGCAATGAGAGGCTTAGTTCACATTGTAGTATAGAATGTAATTAGAGAAGGTTCATATTGTAAGATATACTGCAATGAGAGGCTTAGTTCACATTGTAGTATAGAATGTAATGAGAGGAGGTTCATATTGTAAGATATACTGCAATGAGAGGCTTAGTTCACATTGTAGGATAGACTGTAATGAGAGTAGTTCATTTTTCTGCAGATCGATTGTGAGCAGTCTCTGAGGCGTCAGAGTTGGTCCATTTAAATACTTGAGTGGCGTCTTTTACCAACGCGGTCACGTTTACATTATCAAACTTTGTTTTACCCTTCAAATTTTATTGTTGGTAATTCAGTTAAAATAGTGCTTAAAATGCTTGAAATAACATACATTATGTTAACAAACCCTTTTAAAATGTTTTAATTGAATAGGAAACAAAATATCGTGTAGTATAAATTAATCGAGTTATTTTATAGTTTAAATGTTTACACTTTCACTAGAATTGTATGTTGGTATATAATATATTGAATTTTAATTTCCTAAAGTGGAAATAAATGAAGTTTTTCCTTAAACTTTGGATCATTATTCCGTACAGGCGTGATTTGGTTTTAGCGTATTTGGATTTTTGGAACTCAAATTAAGGCTCAACCAACTATGTAATTTCTTACAATGTTACTAATGTACAGTACATTGTTTGGCATAATCATCTGTAACGACTTACTTTTGCTTGTTTTGGTAAGTTTTCGATAGTTGAAATACAGTTAAGTCATACTCAAAAAATGTTTTACTAAGTGTACATTTTTATACTGTTAAGATGCACGTATATCAGCTAGTTCAAACAACGATAGTTCAAGTATCTCGATAAGGTAATAGAGGGTAAAAATAGACAAAACTAATACAATGATAAAAATAAATGCTTAAGTTCACTATTCTGAGAGTTTTACTTAGTAGTATAAGGCCTTGAGCTATGGCATCAGCTGTCGCAGCTCACGAGTACAGGGAGATATTGGGGAGAGAGTAGTATAAGGCCTTGAGCTATGACATCAGCTGTCGCAGCTCACGAGTACAGGGAGATATTGGGGAGAGAGTAGTATAAGGCCTTGAGCTATGACATCAGCTGTCGCAGCTCACGAGTACAGGGATATATTGGGGAGAGAGTAGTATAAGGCCTTGAGCTATGACATCAGCTGTCGCAGCTCACGAGTACAGGGAGATATTGGGGAGAGAGTAGTATAAGGCCTTGAGCTATGACATCAGCTGTCGCAGCTCACGAGTACAGGGAGATATTGGGGAGAGAGTAGTATAAGGCCTTGAGCTATGACATCAGCTGTCGCAGCTCACGAGTACAGGGAGATATTGGGGAGGGAGTAGTCTCTTTCTCGTAGTTGAACGACCAATAATAAGCAAAAAATAAATATTTTTACTATTAATTTTTGAACAGCATTGAATGTGCCAAACTTATAAAGTTATAAGTTTTAAAGTTATCAATACAAAGGTGTATTGATACTCATACTATGCGTTGGACAAGCTATTTAGAATATTATGATAAAAAAATTAACAGATTTGACCGTACATGTCTTTTTTTTAAACAGAACCACCACTTTTGTATAGTAATATCCGGTCAGCTGGGAGTGTGTGTTTCGTGTTCATATATATGCACATTTAATATCAGAAAACTTTCGTAAAGTAAAGATCAGTTGTCGGGGGCCTATGTACTCGAGTGGCCACTGTGTCTTAAAAACATTTGTTACTCGGCATAACCTGACGTAACATAACCTAAAATACGCAAATTTATCCTACACAAAGTTAGTTTTCCCCAAAATTAACACAAATTGCAATGCAGGTATTTTAAGAGTTGTGTTAATTTTCTAAACAACTCTAAATTTTCTAAAGTTAAAAGGCACGACTATATTTTTAGGGTTCACCCACCTTCTTCAAACGTAGACTCTGTATAGTCTCCTCTCACCCTTTGCGAAGGGTTGACAGATGGGTGTCACGTAGCTGTCTAGGATGAGTGAAAGATAAATATACACAATCTACCCACACATCCTTCAGTGATCGGTCTCATCCCAGCCAATGTGTATACCGTTCTACGGTATACAGACGGAGGTCACGTAACACCATAGGATGAGGATGAAGTTATTTCTTCGCCCCCCAATCATCCATCCTTCATAAATGAACTCTGTACAGTGTCCTCCCACCTTAATCTTCGGCAGATTAGAATGTTACAAGTTCTGGAAAACTAGCTTAATTTCACTCATAATATTTTTAGATATGTGCATACTATAAAGACAATCATATTTCCTTTTTTCTAAGTATGTCCACTAACTGTCTTCGACGTTCTCGCAAAGCCAGTCATAGATAGTTTCAGTAGTGAATAACTTCTGAACTTAAGTTGAAACTTGATGGAAATATTAAGTCCATCATTTAAATTTAAAAAATGTCTTCTGATATCCAAGTCATAATAATTTTGTATAACCAAGATGTCATCATCAGTTAGCCATAAATCAAACAATATACAGTAAATATTGACAAGGCCAAAACTGAATTATTCTAAAAGCTATATCAAATTCATTAACAACTAAACACTAATAAAAAATGAGAATATTTAAACTATTTTTGTATGTGATTTTGGATTTTCATGACTGACAAATAATGCTAAGCCAAATGCCATGAATAGTCGAGCGTAGAGTTGAATAGGATCGTTTTCACTCATAATGAAATTATTCCAGACAGGACCAGATCATTAATGAGATTGGTCTTATGTTAAAAATAAAACATAGAAGAACAAAAATACTGTATACAATAAAAATGTCCCAAGCCTTGAAGATTGCCAGGTTCAAAGTATATTCCTGACTTGTACGTTTGAAAACAGTTAGAGTAAATTTACATGTAATTTCAGCTGCTAATTCAAGGTTCCACGGGGATTAAATTTATTAGAACATTCTAGAAGGACTGGCAACAGTGATTTAATGTTAGAACACATAAAAGCAGAGAACTATCAACCATGGAATGGTAATCCACAGCAGTACGAGTGTGCCACTTCTCACCACCCCTCTCCATGCATGGTACCGCCCGTTTTATTTACGTTCGTTTATATTAATCTTATTTTTTGACTGATAAGAATTACATTTTACTGCTGTTATTGGTAAATCAAAATAACAATAATAAACCTAAATCTGTGTATCAATAACAATACGTAATAATGAAAAATATTGATGACTATACTATCGTACTTAGGCCTATACATTTTTTTGCTTGGAGAAATAAAAATATATAGTTTGCAGACTTTCTCTTTATGCTTAACTGCTCTGTTAATAAAAGATCTATTTTTTTTTTTTTTTTTTAAGTAAAATACGTCGTTTCAAGCTCATTCATCTTGAATTAATGTAAGTGATTTTTAAACAAATTACTTCAAAGCATATTCGAGCTTGAAATTAATTTTTAACAGAGATTTTTCGGGTTTATTTATTACCTAATATAAATAAACAATTGAACGCAAAAATTGAACGGGATTTCCCACTTGAGACGTAAAAAGCATTCTGAGCGGATTTATGTATGACTTTTATGTCACAATATCTCTAACTCTAAATAGACTAATGTAATATTAAACATTAACTCTTAAGTAACTGGTTTTAAATATTTCAACCTATTTTAGAACCTGGCCCTTCGTTAATTTATTTATATTTTAGTACTGTAGCTGTTATCATGGTTTTTTTTATGTACACTGAATATTTGCAACACTACTTACTGAGTACGATTATTCTATTTAATATATTTAATACGAAGCTCGGTGCAGTAATTCACTCACTCACTGGCATAAAGTATTAAAAGTGGAATACCACTGACTGACTCATCATGAAATATACGAAACCACCGAACGGATGTCCATGAGGTTTTGAGAAAAATTAGCTTTAGTATCGTCTTGGAGGTCATTCGCCAATCTCAGTCTCGGCCACACCACAGAATGGGAAATCATTAAAAAAACATGTATGACTCTTCTACCGAGTAGATTCTTTAACCTCTTTATTTTGGCATTTCTTTCACGTAGCGAAGCATGGGCAGACATTATTCTTATGAAATAGAACTTACAATGAATCTTCATTAGAATTTAATTTTTTCTTTCGAGTGGATTAACTATATTTCTGAAAAGAATAACGATGAAGGCAATGATCCAGGGGACATTTTAATCAGCGTTACAACAACTTGTACAGTTGTATAAACGCTAAAACAAAGAGTGATTCTAATAAATATCATACTGTATACATCGTTATTAGTGGTGTATTGCAAACTAAACCGTGCTGAGCCTTTTGTTGATATACAAGTAGAATCCATGGAAGGTCATATAAATTGATCGTTAGCGAAGTTCGTTAAAGCCTTGCTTTAAGCTAAAGATTCTCAATTCGATTTCAATCAGAGTCGTAACAAATTTTGAAAGGCATCACCTGATAACCACCGGCTGTTCACTAGTCATTGGGCTATTGATTAATGACACTTTCTAAAGAATAGTCAGCCTTAGTTTGTAAATATGCTCATCTACACTCATCACACTCATTCGAAATCGATATTCGTCGATATTTTGACGATCGGCGTCTTAAGAATAAATAAACAAAAAATTATACTTTCACATATTCACTACACATTAGCTATTACATATGTCTAAATGGAACAACCACACGCACAAAATTAAATAGGATCCATAGTGCTGCAAAAAATAGCAATTATAACTAATGATCTCAAGTACTCTTCAATAATTATCTAAAAATTAATTTTAATTTTAGGTGTTTAATATGTTTCTAAGTACTTTTTGCACTTGAGTTCTTTTACTTCACGCAGCATCTTGCAAACTTAGGTGTTTTCTTTGAACTAGTTACCTAATTTGTGTTATTAAAGACAGTTCATTGATGGCCATACTGACAACTGTGTAGACATGAATGTTCCCTCCATACTTGTAGATAGACCTCTGGTTTCCTCCAGTACATGTTATAAAAACTATACCCATCCCAGTGTTTTTTCACAATCTTTCAAAATTCTTTATGGAGATTATCCCCTTAATTTATTCTACGATTCTTATATGGGAAGTAAAGGAGGATGAGACATTTACTGTAATTGTATCTAGCAAGTCCTGGAACTACTGTTGACTGCTACTTGGTTGTAACAGAAATAATTCAAATGTAAGGAAATATGAACAATAAGAACATTTTCGTATAGTGTTTACTTACACAGAAATTAACGTACCCAAACAAGCAGGTTATCATACAAATTAAGGGCGCTCGTGTCAAGTGGAGGACTTATTAAGAGTATCGTAGTATGGATGGGAGAACTTATCAGATACAAGTATGTAAGTTTAAATGGCAGATTGTTAAAATATCGCTGTAGGCGAGTAGTGTAAATTAGGCTAGCTGCCAAATCAACGTTTGTCTGGAAGAATACATATTGCAGTCCATATTCTTGTATATTTCTTAAAACGTCTACACATCATACTGTCAACAGTATAACGCACAGTAAAAAAATAAATAAATAAATAAAAATTAATAATTCAGTAAAAAACAATACATTTCATCCTTTAGTTAGATGATAACAGTCATCGCCAATAACTATTCCGACAACTTAGATCTTTTATGTCTCCAGTAATTTGAAGAAACAGACGACCTAAGAAAACTGACCAGGTAGAATGTTTTCTTCGCCTTAGCTATAATATTTTATAATTATAAACTCAAATAATTCAGGGCAACACTCTATGGCTTGAAAGATGTATTACAACTGGAAAGATACAACAAAAATCAGTAATTCAAAATGAATCAGTAAAAAAATTTATGAACAAAAATACTGAGTTGAATGTAATAATCAAATTTGTAGAATTCTGATTATGGGTACACAAAAATGCAGCAACTACTGATTGTGTTTAGATACCAGTAAGTAAAAGTTTCCACATCTAAGTATTATTTTTATAAGTGTGAACGTTTTTCATTTTAATGTTTCTTTCGAACGTTCAACTAGTAAACGTTTGTAATTTGGATAATTTAAATGATTGATTATTTGAAAATGTATAGTTTGTTGTAGTATTGAAAATTACAAAGGTGATCGATAAATAAATACATCTAATTGTATGTATAAGGCCTCAAAGTGATACAGTCGTGCAGTTTAGTCAACTTGGTATATTCTCAGTTGTCCCAGAGTCCCGGAGTTGGTTCACTTCAACTGTCCAGGCGCCAGACCGTGATTATGCTACGGGTCTGTATTGCGGGAAATGCATCGATGGCAATGAAGGACCTGCCTTCTTTCCATTTGAATATACAGTAGTATTAAGTATGTTTAATATAGTCACTATTTATATAGTATAAGTTTAAGAAAACAGAGCATTCTGTTACTATCTAACTTTATTTATCATATATTCTACTGGTTCCATTATGCATTTGATTCTCTATTGTGGAAAAACTAAATATAATGTGATGTTTGAGGATTATTTAAACGATTTTGACTACATACAAAATATTTTTTTAATTATACAAAAGCCTAACCTTTGATGAGCCTCAATTTATTATGAGGAAATCATGTAGAGCTAATAAAAAACACATGCTTTCGAAATATTAATGTTGTACTTACCAGGTATTATTGGCATGCTTAACAGCAAGTTTATAATAGCATATACTATTTTAAATAAACTTCTTCAAAATTGTAAAATAATAATTGTCAGACTTAAAGAATGCTAAACACGAGGTATTCTGAAGGATTATTGGATCAACTTAATTTTTTAACAGATAACCTATGGTCACAAAGGTATAGTGACAAAGAAATCAAACTACTCTCGGCGCAGACATTATGCGCACTCGAGTTTGAAGGTTGCTTACGTAGAAACATTGTTTTCTACGTAGAACCACACCATTGTTTTCCTAATTTGATTGTACGTTATGAAATATGCATTACTCAATTTTATTATGAGTTTTAGTAATTTTTATCATAGTTGGAACAACAAAGTACCAGAATTTTAACTATTTTTCACTGTACGTGAAATTTACGTCTTTAATACTCAACAACTCGTTAG
>JAQJVL010001101.1:0-152500 GCA_035578905.1 Stictocephala bisonia
ACAACGAAAGATCGATTTTTATGACTAATAAAATTAGATTTTATTGAAAAACAGCAAACACACAATTTTTTATTATAAATATTTATATAAGTGATTTTAATTTAGTTAAGTTGATACATAATTTAAATTGTTTTCAGAAAGAAATAGCATACAGCTAATGCAAGATTTAAGGATCCAAACCAACAAGTTAGTTTTCATCTTGTAACGAATTTTTTAAGGCTGGACAGAAGTTTATATAAATACGTTTGATTAAACAATGTTTCCATCGCTAACTTAATGGTAGGAGAATGATTGTTAAATATACTTTTACGCATACAGTATAGGAAAACATAGGAAAAGTGTAAAACTATTATAACTACTTTTACCTTAAGGAGAATCTCGTCCCCTCACAGGTCACTTGCAGTCTTACTAACCTCGCTACCCAGTTCCTGTACAGTTTGGGGAGTTGGGGAAGGTTTAGGTTCAGCTGCTTTTATTTCTTAATAACATCACGTAAACCTTATACATTATGTTGCAATCGAATGGTAAGTTTCCTATTTCGTAAGCTTAAGCGGCTGGAGTCTGAGGTAGGATACTGAGTCTCAGCCTAACCACTGAGGATGCCACATCGTAGCATGGGCGAAACGTCTGGAACTGTATATATTGTAAATAGTCCGTTGACGCGGTTGACACCGGAAGAACTAGTTGTTAAGAATGGTAAGTTTGTTGCGTAAATTTAACTTCAAACAACCAACGATGGAAGCATACAATTTCGTTTGTCTGTTAAACATTAATATAATTAATTATAAGTAACTTTGGTAAAATTAAAGGAATTGTTTTTCCTTTGGTTTCTTTTTTGTTATTATATAGCAAATGTATGCTGAGTTTGATTGAAATATTTTCTTGGTACATTTAGACAGAGTTTCAATTACGGTTTTTTCTAACAGTAGAATGTTAATTTTTTAAGTCTTACGAATAATATATAAAACAAATAAAATTTAAGAAAACCCTTTTTTTATTTTTCAAATAGAAAAAATCAACTTATTATTTATAAGTATGGCGTAACAAATACGTTTAACTAAACAGCCGTTCTGATGTCAATATTTGTGTGACGGTGTGAGTCAATACTACAACTCCTAAACGACTTCAGTCAACAAAACTGTTAAACGTGAAATATCAACAAATATGGTAAACAGTGTTAGAAAGTAAGTATTCTATTTTGTTATAAATATTACGAATTTCCTTCAAATTGTAAAAATCTTCACAGAATCCTTTTTTATGATTTTTACTTTAATTGTACATGCAATTTGACCTTTACAAAATTTTGCGTGTATATATGCAGTTTATACCAAAAAGTGAAATGAAAAGACATTTTCTGCTTTTTGTAGCGTATTTTTCCAGGCCATTGTGAAATAAATTACATGGTAGATTTTATAAATGTTTTAATTAACATTTACCAAATGTTGTGCTTTATAATTGCTAATGAGTCACTACTTTGCTATTGTTTTGATGATTAATTTGTAATCCAGAACAGTGTATTACTGCGACCTTTATTACTATAAACGTAATTGTCAGTGTATGGATTGCTGAACAATTATTTTGAGAACTTGATGTGGTGATAAATATGCTACATCCAAACAAACATTCAAATAGCAACAGTAAATATAGTCAAGGACTGAACTTCCATCAGTTTCTCTGAATATGCATGAGTTTCAGCCGATGTTGATGTACAACAATCCCAGCCAATTTATGGAGTTTATTACCCGGAAAGAGTTCTGAGCGAAACTGCATATTCATTGTTTCAGAAATATACAACAAAATTTGCTTGTAAAAGGGTATAGTAAAAATATGACTTGCAGTAAAATATTATTGTATAAAATAATGTTCAAAATATGTAACAAAAAAATGTTGTACATTAAAATTATTCCTGCCAGGACAAATTATAATTAAATATAGTTTTTACTCGTATTATTGTAATAATAGGTAAATGTCAAGATATGAAGTGTACGTTCGAGAAAATTAATTATTTGTTGAAAATTAAAAGCAAGGCAAAAATCGTAAAATGTATCACAGCATTTTTCACAAAAAACATTTTTTTTAGTTACTAAACAATTTTGGTTAAGGAAAATCTAATGTTATCAATTAGACAAAAAGGAATTTCTAAGATCTGCTTTTTAAAAGGCCCAAAAATATGTCCAAATACGGTTAGTCTGAATATAAAGTAAGTTAAGTATTTCAAATGAAACCGTACAATTTATCCATTTTTCTCGAAAAGTTTAGTCTAACGAATATCGTACGTCTACCGCATAGGTGTTGCTCCAACTTGTTGGAACAATAAAAAAATACACAATATCAATTTTAAATCACTACCAATGTCTAGGGGTTGAACCCTTTTTAGTCTGATTTGATTAACTTTGTTCTTTAAGAGAGAGTTTTATTTCACGTACCACTCAAATCTAACTAAAATGTTCATCTAACGTTTTGTAGACCATGTTCCTGAGTCATTAAAATTTCATAGTTGCTTTTAAGATGTAGATTTTAGCTGCATAATCAAATTAGAAGTTTCTTTATTTAATTTACAATGGTTCAACGAATATAATGGTTTTCTAATGCAGCTTTTAAAATACTACATGTGAATAATTAATGTTAAATCGGTTCATAAACTAAAATGAAATTGTTAAAACACATAATCCTAAAAACTAATATTTATAAAAGTATACTAATTTGTATTGAAATAATTGTAAAAAGTTCGTAATTGAATTCTGAACCATGGTTAAGTATTGTGACCCATCCCCTCCCACCAAAGCTGGAAAGCGTGCCAACTGGGGGATGGCTCAAAACAAATCGAGCGATGGGATCACGGGTGGCAGTTGGAGGGTCAAAATAACACTCGGCAGCTGAGCAAAACTAATTTTATTTCAAGAAACATCATTTAATAAATCAAAACGGCAGAAGGCCACAATATAAAATTTGCACTTAAATAAATAACAAAACACACAAAAGCTACAAGAACAACAAACTCAACAAATACCAAAATTAACAAATTAACAACTACATGGCCTATCTGCAGCCTAGCCTGAGACACCCCAAAACGTAAGAAAAATTTAATAGGCCCCAACTAAAAGTGAAGAAAATTATAAAATTTTTGGTATCACCAATTACACCGGCAATTTGGCCCGCATCCCTTGATTCCACCGGGCCAGGGAGTAAGCCGGAATCCCTGGGCAGCTCCGAATTGAAAGTTAAGCAAAAGAACAATAATCCCCTTTTGGTGAAAGTTTAAAAATTAAATAATTTAAAAGAAAATATAACACGGTACCGTAGTAAAAAGTCACTTCAAGACCACTATTATCCCCTGACATCAATAATACCAAAACACGAAATAAATAAATAACTAAATCACTAGGCCTAAACATAATAATCAACGATAACATAACTTAACCATAGGGACCTAACAACTATAAAATCTAAAAAGATATAACAACAAATACTAAGTAAACTAAATAACAATAAATATAGATATAAATAAATATTAACATCAAAAAAAAAAAATCTTTGGGTATTTTAAAAGTTTTTCCCTCTTTAATAAAAAAAAATTAAGTCCCCATGGCTGTGTTGCAAAAATCACTTTTCTGGGTTTTAGGCCTAGGCCACATAAAGTTCCACAGATTTTTTTTTCTTCTTTTTTCTTATATTTCACTGCCCTTTTCTTTTCTGTTTTTCTTTTTATAAATTAAAAATCCACATCAAAACCCCCAGCTCAGCCGCCGGGAACAAAAAAGAACACACTGACCTGAGGACTGAAGAATTATATACCCAGAGCTGTAGAGAGGGTAGCGGGCGAAACCAGGCTCCAGCATGGTCCTCAGGCCAGGCGAGCAGTGCAGAAGATCGAAATTCCCCCGGACGGCAGGCTGAGGGCTGAAAGTCCCACTCGAGGACCCTGGAGTTTTAGTATGCCTTAGCCGATCATGACGAGATTCTGCAGGCAGCACAAGACAACTGAAGACAGGCCAACCTGACCGAAGCTGCAGGAACACGGAACGAAACGGAACTGGGCCAACGGCTACCAAAGTACGCAAAACGCAAGGCAAAAGCGAATCTCAGGCAGCCTTGCAGACAATGACGAAAAAAACGAAACTGTACCGGTCCAAGACCCGGTACAGTATTTGATTACGTATTTACTCCGTTATACCATTAAAACAAACTCTACCCTTGAAACACATTTGAAAAAAAACTTACTTACTTTTGCATGATCTATGGCATACAATTTATTCAGCACATAATTACAGCGTCAATAAAAAGTGGCATACATAATATCTGCCATATTGAAGTGCATTTTGATACTTCAATCATAACTAAAGTGATAGTTGTCACATTGCAACAATAACAACAGTTAATTGGGCAATCAGCTATAGGTGACATTATTCTAAACATTTCACATACTAACTTACAAAATTATTATTCTGGTTACTATTAAAATAGAGTCTTATTAAATAATAATCTTGCTAATTAAAACTTCATTGTATTTTTAAAAGGAATTCTAACATAAATAAAGTTCAATTGTAGTAAACTTTAACTCAACAAAATGTAATTAAGAACAATAACACATCGGGTTGGTTGGTAGTGCAAGATATACTCTTAATATGCACATGGTAATACAGACAGGTGTTTGTTTCTGTGTAATAATTCCCCAAAAGGCCTGAGGTGGTTGTGTCAAATAACACGACTTGACTTCTGTGCATGATTTCCCTTTGTGTACATGATATCTCTCTGTTCGTGTGTGACGTCAATATTGATAGGACGCCATTTACATATCTCAGTATCAACTGATATAGATACCGATTTATATGCTGTTAAATTCATTATTTATTCATTGGTAAGACATTTATCGTCAAGATATTGGCGAATTTGAGTGGCAAATGAGTGTGTTGAGTATAGATGAACGAGTGTAGTAATTGTTACTAATTAAGGTTGAATGTTCCTCAGAAAGAGATATTTATTACTATCCCAATAGCCTGGGCAACTATAGGGCAACTAAAAGACCTACAGCTTTACGTGTAATCCAAGTAGTGCATTCATACAGCTTTATCCAGTGTGGAAGGCTAGAGACAATTCAACTAGAACCAAGTTAAAGATATTCAATAGTAATGTTAAGTATGTGCTGTTATATGGGTGTGAGACTTGGAAGGTATCTTCATCCCTAACACAAGAACGTCAAGTCTTCATTAACCGGTGTTTGAGGAAAATACTAAAAATTTACTGGCCCGATGTTATCTCAAACAGAGAGCTGTGGAATACTACAAATGAAGAACCTGTAGATTTGCAGATCAAAAAACGAAAGTGGTGGTGGATTGGGCACACACTACGTAAAAATCAAGATGCAGTGGAGAAACAGGCTTTGAGTTGGAATCCCCAGGGCAGGGAAGACGAGGAAGACCAAAAATGACCTGGAGAAGAACAGTAGACGAAGAAATAAAAGCCGCAGGGAAAAGCTGGAGAGAAGTGAGAACCTTGGCTGCAAACCGAGTCCGATGGCGTTGTTTCATAGAGGCCCTATGCTCCGGGCAGGAGTGAAAGGAAATAATAATAATAATAAGTAGTGTTGGTCTGATTTTCAGCTAACTGACAAGTCTGACATTCAGTTTTCTTTCCTACACAACACCCGAACCTTGACTGCCATCCAACATGGACACCTCAGACTTCACTAGTAGTGTTCACGTTGATGGCATGCATTGTGCGCAAGCCATGTTATTATTAAGAGGACTGAGCCTAGAATCTATCGCCTACAATCTCCTCAACACTTTGTCTGGGTTACAGCACTGCGCCACCATTGCCGACATAGGCATGTAGGATACAGTTAAAAAAGATCCTTATAAATATTTTAATTTCTATTCTTTACGTTTGAGTGCAGCCACACCAAAAGGCAGTATTTAATTCACTTTTTGATTTTTTAGACTTTCTAAGTGTTCAACGCTCGATTATCGTTTCCCATACCCAATGTTTCTTTAGTTAGATAGTGAAATTCTAGTTTTTTAAAGAATTTTGACCTAATAATGTTGTCAATTAATAATATTTTATGTAAATATTCTGTTATTTTGGTAGTTTTTAGTATGCCGTTTGATTTGTTGATTTTATATATAAGCGTATGTTCTAATTATTTAATTTTAGCTTTGTGACTTCATCATTCAGAGAAGGCTCTACTGTTACAGTTATTCTATCTATCGACTCTTGATACTATGTTCATCTATATTAAAGAAAAATAAATATCGAAAATTATAATAATTCAGCCAGTATACTATTTACATCACAATATCATCTTATATCACAATATTTTTATTGTAATGTTTAATCAATGAAAAATAGTACAGTGAAATTTCTAGTATACTGTTAAATAATATATGAATATTTGATGGTAAAACCAATGATATTGACTCTTGATTTGAAACAATTCCATGTTATACCCCTGCCTCCAAAATGTTGCACTACTGATTCTATTTAAGACATATCTTCATAGAGCAACCCTACAAAGATAGCTTTTTTATATTCCGACAACGTAAAAAAGTACAACTTAGTAACACATCAATAGCAACAGTCGATAATGACCCGTATAGAAGCACATTTGATATTCCCTCCAACTACCTACCCGATTTCTCTTATTTACGGAGCCCTTGAAACAATATTCCAAAACTAACGCTGGATATTCGTTCCAAACATTTTATATGGTCACAAATGAACATACTACAAGATCTGATGAGGCTAGCAAGTGAATGAAATTAGTTTACTAAAATTACCAGATCTTGAAATTAAATGAAATGCAGACATCTTTATTTAATCAGGTGAAGTTGGAACTGAAAAGTCCCTTCTACCACTTAACCTTATACAAAAATAATTAAAATTAACCATTCTGTTTTTAAATATTGTAATTACAACTGAATAAAAGTAGTAATAACTAATATAATATAAAAATAAGTAATTATCCTAAAATAAATAATATTAATAATCATAGTGAAATTATATTTGTAATTACAGAATGAAATAATTTAACAGACTTAGAAATAAAAATAAATTTATGAAACTCCACTTACACCCTCACACACGCTCATTCACACATTTATTAACTTAATAGCAAATCATAAAAACTGAAAAATATCTTAAGATAAGATCTTTATTTCCATAAAATATTCAACTGAATACATTGGATTTGTCATATTTATAAATACTAAAATACTGCAACAATATAGGTGGCAATAGGCCTACAAAACAGTGTTTTGATTAAAGTCTGCTACTGACCAGCAGCCACTTAAATATTCATCCACAGAATAGAATGCGTGATGTAATAAAAAAGAAGTTACAACAGCTTTAAACCGCCCTAATTCTAGATCTCTTATTGCTAATGGTAATTTATTAAAAAGCCTAGTGCTAGTTGCTAAAGGTTTTTTCATTGTTTTACTTAATCTAGCAAAAGGAATTTCTACATCATGTCTTGATCTGGTGTTATAATTATGTCTATTGTAATTAAAATTTAAGTTATTTTGGTTTCTCAGGTGCATTAAATTTTGTAGAATAAAGGCTGAATACAGAGTTAGGATTCCAAAGTTGATGAACCAGGGCCTACATTGTTCCATTGGATCTATTCCTGCAATGGTTCTTATTGCACGTTTTTGCATAATGAAGACATCTTTTGCTGATGCAGAACTACCCCACACAATCAGCCCATAGGTCATTTTAGAGTGAAATAGTCCAAAATAAGCTATTTTCATAACATTCTGATTATGAAATAACATTTTAGACACATTAGACATTTAGACACAACTGACATAACACATTAGATACGTGAATGTCTCTAGGCCAGAAGTCGGGCTTGTAGATTTCACTCATTAGTTGTATGGGTATTCCTACTTTAAAGGAAGCATATTTACTAGGATATTTGGATGTAATATTCTCTACTTCAAAGTAGCATCCGGTTTTTTGCTTTTCTAAAAATGACTTTATATCCTCACAGTTTGTTGTGGGGCTTATTGTTAGTTATACGGAGGTGAATTGAAAGGTGTTAAGTTGTGCTCGTATTTAGAGGTTAAGGGTCTTGATTAGTTATAACCATGTGTAAAGTAATGTCAAAGAAGTACTTCTTACTCCTGCTAAACACTGCGTCGACAATTTATATTGCCTAAAAGCATTGTATAAATTTTCTAATCTTGAAGACACAAACAACATAACAACATTTGGTTTAAGAGAAAGGTTGTTTTATTGAAATGCCAGTTATAAGTTTTAAGTGAGTTTGCTTCAATTCTTAATTTTTACTAAGTACGTTGTTTATAATTTTATATAATGTTAAGATTGACTAATAAACTACAGTTAATCACTTGACTGTTTGATGGATAGATCATCGTTAACCACAGGACAATAATCAGTGTAATGGGCCAGTATAATTATATACCAATTATAAACCACTAAGTTATACTAATTACCTTATTGACTAATGTACTACAGTTAATCACTTGACTGTTTGATGGATAGATCATCGTTAACCACACGACAATAATCAGTGTAATGGGCCAGTATAATTATATACCAATTATAAACCACTAAGTTATACTAATTACCTTATTGACTAATGTACTACAGTTAATCACTTGACTGTTTGATGGATAGATCATCGTTAACCACACGACAATAATCAGTGTAATGGGCCAGTATAATTATATACCAATTATAAACCACTAAGTTATACTAATTACCTTATTGACTAATGTACTACAGTTAATCACTTGACTGTTTGATGGTGAGATCACCGTTAACCACACGACAATAATCAGTGTAATGGGCCAGTATAATTATATACCAATTATAAACCACTAAGTTATACTAATTACCTTATTGACTAATGTACTACAGTTAATCACTTGACTGTTTGATGGTGAGATCACCGTTAACCACACGACAATAATCAGTGTAATGGGCCAGTATAATTATATACCAATTATAAACCACTAAGTTATACTAATTACCTTATTGACTAATGTACTATAGTTAATCACTTGACTGTCTGATGGTGAGATCATCGTTAACCACTGGACAATAATCAGTGTAATGGGCCAGTATAATTATATACCAATTATAAACCACTAAGTTATACTAATTATCTTACTGACTAAGAGATTTGTAGTCAATGGATTGTATACAGGGTAAATACAGAAGGATATTTTTTTTATATGAAAGGCGTAGCTTTTAATTGTTGATAATTATCAAGGATAAACAACGCTTTTCGAAAGTTCCCTAGGGAAACTTTTTATAAGTAGTCCTTTTAGGGGTATTATTAATACATAAAACTCTTACAATTGAAATTTAACCTAACAGGTAAAATAGGACATTGTTTGTAAACAATAAAGATAGTGGTAAAAATGTGTTTCTTGAATCGTAAGTGGCATTTTTTTTATTGAGTGTTATGACGTTTTATAGGACAACGGTCCAAAACCCATCGAGCTAAATTTGATTGGACCTACTGGGACATGAACCCAAGGCCCTTCCACTGAATTCAAGAGAGCTAACTGCTTAGATAGTATGAGATGCTTTTATTTTGTGGTAAATAAAATGTTATATTAATTGTCAAATAGTTATATTGTTAAAGGTACATTTAAAAATGTAAATGTTTCACCACATCCACTGCAACATGTCTGCAGGATCACTCGTGTTCTCGTTCAAGCTTCACCACATCCACTGCAACATGTCTGCAGGATCACTCGTGTTCTTGTTCAAGCTTCACCACATCCACTGCAACATGTCTGCAGGATCACTCGTATTCTCATTCAAGCTTCACCACATCCACTGCAACATGTCTGTAGGATCACTCGTGTTCTCGTTCAAGCTTCACCATATCCACTGCAACATGTCTGTAGGAACACTCGTGTTCTCGTTCAAGCTTCACCACATCCACTGCAACATGTCTGCAGGATCACTCGTGTTCTCGTTCAAGCTTCACCACATCCACTGCAACATGTCTGCAGGATCACTCGTGTTCTTGTTCAAGCTTCACCACATCCACTGTAACATGTCTGCAGTATCACTCGTGTTCTCGTTCAAGCTTCACCACATCCACTGCAACATGGCTGCAGGATCACTCGTGTTCTCGTTCAAGCTTCACTACATCCACTGCAACATGTCTGCAGGATCACTCGTGTTCTCGTTCAATAATAATTATGAAGTCCGACAACTTTGAAAATTATTATACATTTTTTTTTAATTACGGGTCAATCTGTTACATGATTGACATGATTCGTTAATTTTGTTGATTAGCCATGATTTTTACTAATCAGTAAAATGTTTTGACAGAATAAGTAACAAAAGTTGCATTTTACAGTTCTAAATTATAAAGATATTTAACTTTTTTTGTATATGATATGAGGTTGACAGACATAATGAATTATTTAATACGACTATAATCAGCAGATTGAAACATGTTAATCCATATTACGTGGTTTTATCACGTTAAATTATTGTGAAATTGTAGTGTACAATGCCATCCTGGAGCAGAAAGGGAAGTATGTTTATGTGTCCCTCAACAATACACCTACCACGACTGCCACCTTTATGGTTAGTAATATATTAAAAATGTAACATACCTTTCATCTCTCTTGAAATATTTATTGTTTAACTAAGTTTGAGTTATTCAATGCATTCTCCCTTGTTATATTAAAATGCTAAATAAAATGAAATAAAAATACTTCTACCATTATTTGTTCCTTGCCCAAGGACAAAGAAATAATACACGGAAATTCAAAAATAAAAGTAAAATATACAAAACGAATCAGAAATTAAAATCACCTGATTCGAACCAAGGATGTTGCAAACTTAACAGTCATAAATAATATCATTGTTGTTTCTAATGAGTAATAATTAATAACTCAAGATATAAAGTAGCTGTGATAGCCTTTGAAATAAAAGAAGTGTTATACATAAAATTGTTGACATGGCTTACAAAACTGGTTGTACCACATCATTATGTTTCCACAACAGACCTTGTATCAGAACCATAAGAATCCCTATGAGGGGTATTATCAGTGCTAACTAATCTTACTTAACCATAAGTTCATAAACTTCGCAACGCACTATTAGCATTCTTTATATTTACATCGAAAAACGTAAAGGGATACGAAGTACATGCCCACATCTACATCTGAACCTAAATAAACGCACATTATATTTCAAGCCAATTCATAGAATATTAATACCGTGATTGTACCTTGAAGAAGACAATGTTCAATACAAAACGCTACCATGATTCAATGCTTTGTGAACGAACATATGAAAGAAATGATTTTTTTATTATTTTTTTATTTATTTTATTGCGTAGTAACAATTTTTAACATGTCATGCAATCGTCAATATTATATACATAAATATTTAAAATGTGTTAAAAATTCTAAAACTAAACAACAAATGGTCATTCACCCCACATTCATATACACATTACTAACATTCATACAGCCACAATCATACTGCCTTCCTGTCCTGCTGTTTAATCATCCCAGCAACTCATCATAAACTCATCCACAGAATAGAAAGCTTTAGCCATCAAGAGGTGTCTAAGTCGAGTTTTGAATTGACTTTGGTTGTTAATTGAAAATTCTTCAGGGAGCCTGTTGATTAGTCTGACACCAACCTGATGTGGCATGTGGTCTGATAGTGCCAATCTGTATTGCTGTGTTCGGAGGTTGTCCCTGCCTCTAGTGTAGTATTGGTGCCACAAATTAAGGAATAACGTGATCTGCAGTATAGTATCACCTCATACATATAAAGGCAAGGTAAAGTCAGTAATTTTAATTCCCTAAAAGAATTCCGGCACGACTCTCTGTGGTTCAACTTAGCAATTATTCTAACAGCCTTTTTTTGAAGTTTAAATATTATTTTAAATATTAAATATTATTTTATTATGTCTTTCCACTATTTTAAATGAACTGTACAGTTTTGTAATTTACAAATTAAATTTATTGACGTCAGTTTTTTACTGATAAAAACTCCATATGGTACTGAAATAAAAAAATTATATCGTAAAATAGCTACCAACTTTCTTATAATTATTTTAAAACTTATAAATGTGTTAATTCACTGTATTTCAATAAAACTTTTAATAATTTAACCATCCACATTAATTAATCTACTTTAAATATAATTACCAAGTTCGTAAATTATGAAAAGAAATATTTAAGCCTATTATTCACAATTTATTTGTCCCCCTCTTATTTTAATATGATGTGCATTTATACCGGTTGGCAAATTATAAATACTTTTGAGCTAATGCACATTCTGGATGGTTTAAGTCTTACGTTTTATTTCTTACTTTGTCAATAAATGTATACCTTAACATAAATATGTATGTGATTCTGTCTACCTGTACATTTGCTCTTTATGTATAACTACATCATTAGATCATCTTGAATCTGTGGTAAGCTATGAATGTTTTCTAATACATGTTTTAGGCATAGTTTTATTTACACATGACTGTAAGGCTCCACCCCAAAGGTCTTAAAAGTGTCAGTGATAATGTAATGGAAATTTGTAATTAGCCATCGTTTGTTAAATAAAAACAAACATTAATGTTTGTATGCTTGTCCTATACAATAAAACTAGTAGCTATCAACTAGTGTTTGTATTAATAACAGAGATTTAGTATTTTATCAATGATAATTAGTACTTTTATTCTATAATTTTCAGTAGTTGTTTGCCATCTTCAGATATTTCAAAATAGTGGCCATACCAAAGATTCAACTCCAAACAACGTGTTTATCTATGTTATGTTTCATTAAACATTTGTAGATATTTTAAACACGAATCCATTCATACAATAGTTTTGATTACAGAAATGTAAATATAGGTAAAATATGTATTTTACTGGTAAGAGATGTATTCCTGCCTTAGTACATCGTTTCCTGTTGTCCCATTACCATTAACTGTCACGTCACAGCTGACTGCTGTTTGTCCTTCTGTACTAAGTATTGCGGAACCATCTGTAACTCACGTACGGCTCAGGTTCGTCATCGGATTAGAAAGTATTGTATATGAAAAGCAAAACAACCTATAAATTAAAACAATCTAGCAAAATAAATTAACCCATTATCAATTATAATCTCACACTATAACAGTTTTCACGTAAAAAACAACTACACGCACACACACGCACGCACGCACACGCGTACAGGGTTGCTGGTCCACACACCTTCCTTACACTTACATTTTATTACAAAAAAATTAACATTAAAAATCGAATAAATATCTAGTATATATATATATATATATATATATATATATATATATATATATATATATATGTATGGATTAATGAACCAAGATAACTACATTTCTTTATCAAGTACGCAATAATATGAAAACTTTATTTAATAGTTTACGTCAAACATTTACTGTATCACTCAGGTATAATATAATTATCCATTAATAGAACTGTTACTATGCCTCCCAACTGGTACAACGTATCCCATGGCTTCAGTCTGTAGTGACTACCTGGCTTCTTGGGTCTAGTTGGGAGTGCTCACGCTCAGTTGAGCCCGTCTACATCACGAGTTACTGACAAACATCATGACCAGACTGTACTGGTACACTGGATCTCACTACTGTCTCCATGGCTTCAGTCTGTAGTGACTACCTGGCTTCTTGGGTCTAGTTGGGAGTGCTCACGCTCAGTTGAGCCCGTCTACATCACGAGTAACTGACAAACATCATGACCAGACTGTACTGGTACACTGTATCTCACTACTGTCTCCATGGCTCCAGTGTTTGTTGACTACATGGCTTCAAGGGTCTAGTTGGGAGTGCTCACGCTCAGTTGAGCTCCATCTACATAACGAGTAACTGACAAACATCATGACCAGACTGTACTGGTACACTGTATCTCACTACTGTCTCCATGGCTTCAGTGTTTGTTGACTACCTGGCTTCAAGGGTCTAGTTGGGAGTGCTCACGCTCAGTTGAGCCCGTCTACATCACGAGTAACTGACAAACATCATGACCAGACTGTACTGGTACACTGTATCTCACTACTGTCTCCATGGCTTCAGTCTGTAGTGACTACCTGGCTTTTTGGGTCTAGTTGGGAGTGCTCACGCTCAGTTGAGCCCGTCTACATCACGAGTAACTGACAAACATCATGACCAGACTGTACTGGTACACTGTATCTCACTACTGTCTCTATGGCTCCAGTGTTTGTTGACTAGCTGGCTTCAAGGGTCTAGTTAGGAGTCCTCACGCTCAGTTGAGCTCCATCTACATCACGAGTAACTGACAAACATCATGACCAGACTGTACTGGTACACTGTATCTCACTACTGTCTCTATGGCTCCAGTGTTTGTTGACTAGCTGGCTTCAAGGGTCTAGTTGGGAGTGCTCACGCTCAGTTGAGCTCCATCTACATCACGAGTAACTGACAAACATCATGACCAGACTGTACTGGTACACTGTATCTCACTACTGTCTCTATGGCTCCAGTGTTTGTTGACTAGCTGGCTTCAAGGGTCTAGTTGGGAGTGCTCACGCTCAGTTGAGCTCCATCTACATCACGAGTAACTGACAAACATCATGACCAGACTGTACTGGTACACTGTATCTCACTACTGTCTCCATGGCTCCAGTGTTTGTTGACTACCTGACTTCAAGGGTCTAGTTAGGAGTCCTCACGCTCAGTTGAGCTCCATCTACATCACGAGTAACTGACAAGCATCATGACCAGACTGTACTGGTACACTGTATCTCACTACTGTCTCCATGGCTCCAGTGTTTGTTGACTACCTGGCTTCAAGGGTCTAGTTGGGAGTGCTCACGCTCAGTTGAGCTCCATCTACATAACGAGTAACTGACAAACATCATGACCAGACTGTACTGGTACACTGTATCTCACTACTGTCTCCATGGCTCCAGTGTTTGTTGACTACCTGACTTCAAGGGTCTAGTTGGGAGTGCTCACGCTCAGTTGAGCTCCATCTACATCACGAGTAACTGACAAACATCATGACCAGACTGTACTGGTACACTGTATCTCACTACTGTCTCCATGGCTCCAGTGTTTGTTGACTACCTGACTTCAAGGGTCTAGTTAGGAGTCCTCACGCTCAGTTGAGCCCGTCTACATCACGAATAACTGACAAACATCATGACCAGACTGTACTGGTACACTGTATCTCACTACTGTCTCTATGGCTCCAGTGTTTGTTGACTAGCTGGCTTCAAGGGTCTAGTTAGGAGTCCTCACGCTCAGTTGAGCTCCATCTACATCACGAGTAACTGACAAACATCATGACCAGACTGTACTGGTACACTGTATCTCACTACTGTCTCTATGGCTCCAGTGTTTGTTGACTACCTGGCTTCAAGGGTCTAGTTGGGAGTGCTCACGCTCAGTTGAGCTCCATCTACATCACGAGTAACTGACAAACATCATGACCAGACTGTACTGGTACACTGTATCTCACTACTGTCTCTATGGCTCCATTGTTTGTTGACTAGCTGGCTTCAAGGGTCTAGTTGGGAGTGCTCACGCTCAGTTGAGCTCCATCTACATCACGAGTAACTGACAAACATCATGACCAGACTGTACTGGTACACTGTATCTCACTACTGTCTCCATGGCTCCAGTGTTTGTTGACTACCTGGCTTCAAGGGTCTAGTTGGGAGTGCTCACGCTCAGTTGAGCTCCATCTACATCACGAGTAACTGACAAGCATCATGACCAGATTGTACTGGTACAATGTGACTCATTACTGCCTCCATGGTTTCAGTGTTTGTTGACTACCTGGCTTCAAGGGTCTAGTTGGGAGTCCTCACGCTCAGATGAGCTCCATCTACATCACGAGTAACTGACAAACATCATGACTAGACTGTACTAGTACAATGTGACTCATTACTGTCTCCATGGCTCCATTGCGTCCTTCTAAATTAAATTAAAACCTGAATATAAATTTCATGCTACAAAATAGATTGATTTTTATTTGTTTCAGTTTTTTTTTCATTATAATGATGTTATTGTTATTATTTGACACTGTATAATTATTTAAGCTAACGTATTTAACATAACGTAAATATAACCAAGTTCAATCCCACCCACATATGTGAGAGAGTTATTTTCTTAATATTATGATTTTTTTTTTTTATTTATAGTTGAAAATAAAGATATTTGATTTTAATTTTTATTATGTTGTTTTATTTATTTTCATTTTTCCTGATTTTATATCCTGATTAACATTCCATTGCATCACATAGGACTTAAGCTATAGAAGAGTGTTTCAAAATAAATCTCTTCTATGGTTGGGTAGTATTCTGTATGCGTTGTATTTTAAAATCCAATGGTCATCGTTGTGACGATGACACTACATTGGATACAAGAGGCCAAGTATTCATTAAATTTTAGAGAACTGCTAGCTGTGGAGATGAGTGATGAATAAGTGATCTAGACGTCCTTGCGGCTTCCCTTAGTCAGGAAACTTGATCCTTCCTTGTTGATCCTGTGTGTGAGTAGGTAGGATGACAATATACAGTATATCCTAAAGTAGGTTGTTTATTTTAAAAGCTAACATATATTAATTCGTTATAATATGATAATTTTAGTAGTGATTATTATTTATTAATCGTTAGTCATTAATTTTGTGTGTTTTAAATAAATATTATTATTTAATAACCTTTAATTATTTATATTAATACTAACTTAGCAAATACTATTTGTTTTTTATTACTATATTTTTTATACTATGTATAAATATTATTACAGGCGCGTCTATCACCAAAAATTGGTCTGAGTTAATCTCAATAAATTTATTAGTTACAAAAACCTTAACTTATCATTTATATTACATCACTCTCTCTAAGCCAAAGATACCGAGAGTTATTGGATGCATGATTACGTAGTAAAACAACTGTTTTGAAAATGCATTACAACAATTTAAGTAAAAATTAAAATATTAACAGTAAAGTAACCAAATCCTTTTTGTTCTATATTTTAAAGGCCTTCATACTAATAAATATATTAAATCGTATTCATTTAATATTTTAACTTCAATGATCATGTGTCCAATGATCATTCAGCTGCTTATCGGTAATATAATGGGTGAGTATAAAAATCATATGGAATTGGACAATTCACCATAAAAAAAATGTGTTAAAATCATTACAAGATCATTGGTATTGTTATAATAATATGCATAAATACTATGACGACACAATGTATTGCATATTTTAAGGCGGATATAAATGTTTATTTGTGTACAGGATAGGTTTGGATGACCTGTGTAGTCTGGTTACTAACTGAATTCAACTTAAGTTCGTAAAGGGCCTTTTATTAATATCCCATTGGTTAAGGCATTTACGTTAACTGCAGCCTCACGTTGAATACAAACCACGTAGTATTTGTCTAATTGTCATCTAATTGGCCAGCCTTATACTTAGTTATCTCCCCTACACAACATCCAGGCACTACTACCACCCAACATGGACACCCCAGACTTATCTAGTAGTGTCCCCGCCGATAGGAACCATTGAGTGGACGCCATGTCATTATCAAGAGGATCGAGCTTAGAACATGTCACCTACAATCTCCAAAACACTTTGTCCCCAAGTAGCTGGGTTACAGCACTGCGCCACTAGTGCTGACTTATAAACAATTTACGTTTACGCTATCATGATATTATATGTAGTACATTAAACACTTATTAGATAAGTTAATAAAAATGAGTGATCACATACAAATAGCTCTAACATGGTATTGAAAATATGAAAAGCAGTAGGATAGTAATTTTATTTAATAGTAATTGAGTAACTCAAAATGGCTAGCCAGAAATTTAAGAATTTAATTATCTATATAAGTGTATTGTATCCGTTATTGTTGTGTAAAATAGAAAGCCACACACAACAAAAGGATGTTAAGAGCTATAAACTGCGTTTAAGAAGTGAACTGCAGTGAAAGTTATCGCATGTGTAAAAATAACTCTGGCCTCACAGCAGATATGCCAGCACTAACAGTTTATGGTCATATGCCAGAACGGCTATGGAATTTATTCATGGAGAGCTACGTTATGTCTACACTAATGTTCAAACGTGTATGGAAATATAGGATGAAAGTATTGGAATACATGAAAATATTAAGAATTTGAAAAAAAAAATATTTATATTAATTGGTTGTAATTTTTGATTTCTTATTTACGATTATATGTCATTTATCTACGAGATAATATCTTAGTAAAATGTAACATCAGTTACGTTTAAACTGAAGAAATATTGTTATTAGGATGACTATTTTTATAAATTCACATTCGATATTGTCTTAAGTGAATGAAAGAAAATTTATCCGAACTTATTAAGTGAAATAAATGTACTAGCAAGGTTAGGATTAAAGATTCAAATATTCTTTATTTTAACATTTCAGGACTGCGTTATAGTGTCATTACAGTTATATGCACATATAACTTTCAAAAAATCAACTTAATACATGAGAATATGTGAATAAACAATGAAAATACAAACGAAACTGGTAAACCAAATGCAATTGATCTTAACCTAGTTGTCTTACATGCTATCATTAAATATTGCCGGAAAGGACCTCCCCGAAACTGTAAGGGTAAATCTCACTTAGAAGCGATTCTACCTTCCTCGAAAAAAGTCTGGAATTATTCTCCCCTTGTATTAGGTCCAAAGATCGTTAAAGAGTTTAGCACCATTGTAAGATAGATGACGTTGAACAAACGTAGTTTTGTGAGATGGTACTTCAAGATGTTTTGTATGAGCGAAAATTATAATATTTTAAAAACTATAATTAATACATTAACAAATATTCATGAACTGTCTGATATTATTATTTATTTAATTAACTATTCCATGTGCTATGAACAATTCTTCCAATCATTATCAACATTTAACAACTGTATCTCCATATACAACTTAAATATGGTAAAGGATTTGGCATGATTAATGTTTTTGGTTTTAGTTACTTTAACAATGTATTTTCAGAAAATTTGTGAAATTGTTTGTTAATGGTCACTCTACCTTTCTCATTTTTCGTCACTTATAAATAATAAGTGACAACCTTCATTAATAATAATATGTCTTATCAGTAATAATACATTCTATTTAATGTTCTGTTTTACATTCTAATTAATGTAAAACTGACCATTTTTGGATCAACTTGATAAGAAACGTTTAAAAAAATATTGTGTTTACTGACAAGACGTTTGCTCAACAATATCTTTGACATCTTACTCATTGTTGTTAGGGGTTTTGGACACTGGGCTAGGAACGTTGGGATGCCAAAACTTACATTGTAACTAAGACACATTTTCATACTAACTGGTTGTAAGTCTTTACAGCAGTCCCTCAACCCTCAACACATAAAGTGGATTCCTTCCAGAAGGTTAAACCCCTAAATTAGTAGCCTGTGAACTTGTTTTGGAGCAATGAAATTTTATTATTTAACTAATTAAACCTGAAAGAACCAAATATGTGTACACTTTTGTTGAGTAATGTATACAAGCAATATTAGAAAATATTCTTTTATTTCCAATTTTTAAAATTAATATAATATACTATAAAAATCTATATACATGCAAGAGTATTTATGTCGATTCGCAATAATCTAGTTTGTATTTTTTAAGGGAAAATTAGTATTTACTCTGATGGAAAGTGCAATGAACACATATATAAGTACAGGTATGAATCTGTTTTTGAAAAAAAGTTTTATATACAAATTCAAAATACCTAATTTAACTATGTTTGGATGTGTAATTTAAATGTCCATTGTAGCTTATTGTTCCTCATTAGATAATCTACTAATGCGATCACTTAATTATCAAACATAATCGATATTTGTGAATATTGAATCTATAAAGAAAAGTATAGGATACTAGTTACATAGACCTCAATAGTTAAATATATTGACGCAGTAAGTTATACTTCAGACATCTTAATAAATATATCTTAATCATTTGGCAAATAAATTACTAGAACTATAATAAAAATAAATAGAAAATGTGATAAATTATAGATTAGAAAGCAATCAGTTCACTTTTACAGATCGTGTATAGTGGTGGATGCAATTAATTAAAATAATATTTTATTACTTGACATGCTATAGGTATTTATTTGAGTATTGAAACATCTTTTACTCCACAGTATGTTTTACTCAAGAAACATAGTATATACTTGAGTTTTATTTCACCGTTTTTCAAAAGCCATTAGACATTTCCACTGAACAGTGAACACAGACGAGACTGTTTATAGCTGAGAAGAATTTATAGCAACATTATCCAAAGAATGGCCTCATACGTTTTCAGACAGAAATGTATGGGTTTAAAATACTCGTATAAATGTTAATAGTTTTATCTTTTTCGTGTATCGTAATACAGATAGTTTTAACCTATTTTGAAACTTGATATATACTTCTTCAAATATAACAGTGCTTTAACAATTAAGGATATGGAATAGTGTACAATTTTAAGTTCAATATATCACTTTGATTGGGGAACAAAACATACTTAAATCCGGTTTGAGTAATATTTAATACAATATAATGAGAATAAAAATATAATAATTTTTTATCATCAGGGTTTTGCCCATGTAAGTGGAAATCAACATAATACATGTTATGTTGGAATTTAAGTTTCTATAAGTTCTTGTGTGACATGGAAATGAAATGTTAAAAAAGTTTTAAGAAGTCAAGTAAGGTAGTAAAACAAAACTATTTTTCTAAAACAGAAACGAGAATCCTGTACACTTATTTACTAATTTTGAAATCAATAAAAGTATTTAAAAGAATATAAGAACTATTCTAATAGTCTTTATATTATTTATATATGTTTTTCTAAACAAATTATAATCTTGTTTTGTTTGTGAACAAATAAGTAATTTTCATTTTCTGATGATACCAATATTCTGGAAATAAATGGTACCAGGTAGAAAGTTTGTGTTTCTATATTTCCCTTTGTTATTTCAGTTTGATAAAAAAAATTAAAGGATGTAAAAACACGCCTAAATAAAAAATATGTTTAATTAATTACATTTCTCATGAATGTAAGTACAAAAACCAAACACTTATTTTATTTAAATAAAAGTATAGAAAATTAATCTTCAAAAAACTATTGTTCAATTGATCACATAGTCAGATTTTAGGTAAACAACCTTCAACAACTTGAATGGTAGCTTCTGGCCTTGCGCCTCAAGCCCAAACTTAGTGGGGTGATAAGTAAAATGCTTTTAATTGTAATTTGCCTTTTTCCTGAAAATTTTATTAAAATCGGTAGAATAAAGCATGAAAGGTTGCATTTTTAATATTTTTCCAGTAAAAAAAGAATAAAAACTAATTAAGTTACAGACATGCTAAAATATTTTTAATTATAATTCACACCTTTTCTGAAAATTTAAACAGAATCTTTAGCGCCATTTTTGAGAAAATTTCATTTTTGCCTATAAAATTTTAAAAACTATAAAAAAGTGTTTTGCCTGTAAAAATTTAAAAAAATCTACAATTTCAAAAAAGTTACAAAATGGTCCAAAGACAAATAGGCATCTCACCAAATTTGATAAAAATGTATCCATCCATTGGTCTCCAGCAAACTGCACATACACTGAGACAGACACACATACGGACAGATATAAAAATCCTATTTCGAAAAAACACTTTTTCGGGTTCATAATGAATTCGGGGATTAATGAATTGTTAAACCAACTTGTAAAAATCTTTTTTACGATCACGATACTTCCTTTATGCTAACCCATATGGGAGAATTTAAAAAGACCTCACATATATTTAATTGTATTGGAATTTCAATAAAGTTATTAACATAGTTTACAACATACAAATGCCAATATCTACTCACCTCAAGTTAAATGTGTATCTCATTGAATAAAATGTTATTTCTTCATTTTATAAGAGGTAAGGCATGTTTTTTAACTTATATACTACAAAGTTGGGGCTTCTTAATATCCAGAAAATTATGTTTTCTAAATCACACTTCTATCCTTGAAAATTTATCTTAAAATGATTAAGCCCACTGCCTGTCCTTCGTGTCTACTAATATTTATGTATATTTATAAATTAGTAAGTGTTTCCATAAATACTTGATATTGTTCAACCAAACATAAATACAAAACTACGGGCCCTTCTGACTTTTGTTTTTGCTTTTCTGAATTACACTTGGAAGTTTGACTTAAAAAGTTATGCTTACTTTCGTCAAGTGATTGTATATTAATCCTTGTCCGTACTGTATATTAATATATCAATTAGTAAGGTCTTTTCATAAATATTTGACATTATTTTATCACGAAGTGTAATTATATAACTACTGAGTTTTTCTGACTTGTTAAAATAATACCTTAGTCACAAATATATCGTCTAATAATCCATGAAACTCCATTTTTCATATTTATTTGTCTAAAGATATTTGCTTAACTATGGTAGTATGAAACTAACGTTATTTAAAATTAATATCAATAAATATTTTTTTTCATAAAATCAAACAGTCTGATTTTTCTTTTCTATTCTACAAAACGGTCAGTTTTAAAGGTAGTTGAAATGATTTATGAATAAAAATCTTGCAGATGGATTTTTTTTTATTTTAATGGAATTTACAGCTCAAAAAAACATTTTTTTAGAAGTATTAAGGACGTGGAAGTTGATCCGTGATTTACGTTTTAAAGTAAAATGTCAAGATTTTATTCTCGTTCAACAAGTTGAAATAAAGTAAAGAAACGACTTGCCTCACCCCACAGCGGGTCTAACTAGCCTCATTACAGCGTGTGTACTTAACTATGTACTGGAGAGTTGTGTGTAAGGGGGGGGGGGTGGAGGGTTTCGTTCATTTCTTTTCATTCGGTGTTTTTTTTCAAGAAGGGATATGTATGTTTGTTGTTGTGGAAGTTGTATGTTCAAATCTATACACATTTGGAGAAGTGTGTAAAAAAACAATTACATATATACCTGGAGTCAAAACATCTACTTTCAAGTCGACAATTTGCCTTTATAAGTGGTTTAAAACACACAATTTAAAAATATATGAGATTCTTTAATCTACGCTATATTAATAGACAGAAACGTGTAGTTGTCATATTGACCCGCACGCCCATCTCTACACGTACAATGGTATCGATCAATATTACTGTACGTGTGTACAATGGTACAATGGTACATGTACAATGGTATGGGAGGGCGTGTGGGTCAATATAACTGTACGTGTGTGGGAGGGCGGGTGGGTCAATACTACTGTATGTGTATGGGAGGGCGTGTGGGTCAATACTAATGTACATGTATGGGAGGGCGGGTGGGTCAATACTATTGTACGTGTATGGGCGGGCGGGTGGTTCAATACCACTGTAAGTGAATGGGAGGGCGGGTGGGTCAATACTACTGTACGTGTATGGGTG
The DNA here is from genome assembly GCA_035578905.1 of Stictocephala bisonia. Classification (NCBI taxonomy): domain Eukaryota; kingdom Metazoa; phylum Arthropoda; class Insecta; order Hemiptera; family Membracidae; genus Stictocephala; species Stictocephala bisonia. The sequence goes on from JAQJVL010001101.1 coordinate 23,388, forward strand.
GGTGGGTGGGATAAGGATAATACCACTGTACGAGTAGAGATGGGTGGTTGGGTCAATACCACTTTACGTGTAGGGGTGGGCAGGTGTGTTAATACCACTGTACGTGTAGGGATGGGCGGATGGGTTAATACCACTCTACATTTAGGGGTGGGTGAGTGGGTTAAAACCACTATACGTGTAGGGGTGGATTGGTGGGTCAATACCACTTTACGTATAGGGGTGGGCGGGTGGGTTAATAGCACTGTACATGTAAGGGTAGGTAGGTGGGTCAATAGATTTTTATACACTATCTCTGAATCTGTTAAAATATTTAGGTGTACTCCAGAATGGAGTAAGTTTTTTTTCAACCTTATTTCCACTTACATTTCAAGTACAGTACCATTTTAAGTACTGTACTTGAAAAGTAAGTAAGTTTCAGATTACCATTTTAAGACTAGGATGACCCTTCAAAATAAGTCTAAAATACTTGTAGATTTAAACTGAGCTGGAAATGCAGGATGTGATGTCAACCACGGAAACACGACTTTAATATCATCTCTCAACTTTTTTAACATCATGGAGCGGATGTGCTGAGACTTATTTACATAATGTTGGTATGTGTGAACTAAACCAGTAGGTCATATTTAGGAAGTATAATATTGGTTATAAACTTTGTATACACTGTATCATGGAGAAGTATAGCAATTGAGACCCATCCCCCCCCACCAAAGCTGGAAAGCGTGCCAACTGGGGGATGGCTCAAAACAAGTCGAGCGATGGGATCACGGGTGGCAGTTGGAGGGTCAAAATAATACTCGGCAGCTGAGCAAAACTAATTTATTACCAAGAAAGCAAAAATTAATTAATCAAAAAACGGCAGAAGGCCACAATATAATTTCGCACTTCAATTAATAACAATAAACACTAAAATTAACAAGATAAGACACAAAAGCTACAAAAACAACAAACTCAACAAATACCAAAATTACCCATTAACAACTACATGGCCTATCTGCAGCCTAGCCAGAGACACCCCAAAACGTAAGCCAAATTAAAGAACAAATTAAAAGTGAAGAATTATAAAAATTTTGGTATCACCAATTAAGCCGGCAATTTGGCCCACATCCCTTGATTCCACCGGGCCAGGGAGTAAGCCGGAATCCCTGGGCAGCTCCGAATGGGACGTTAAATCAAAGCACAATCCCCTTTTGGGTGAAAGCTTAAAAATTAAATAATTTAAAAGAAAATATAACACGGTACCGTTCGAGTAAAAATGCACTTCCAGACATCTATAATACAATTAACAACAAAATAAATAACAATAACTAGGCCTAAACATATAAATAAATAATAACAGAACTTAACCATAGGGACCTAACAAATCTAAACTCTACAAAATATAACAACCAAATAAACTAATTAAACTAAATAACAATAAATATAATAAATATTAACATCCAAAAAAAATTTTTGTGTATTTTAAAGCTTTTCTTTTTTTCTTTTAATAAAAAAAATATAAGTCCCCATGGCTGTTTCATCAATCACTTTGTCCCAGTTTTTAGGCCTAGGCCACATAAGTTCCACAAATTTTTTTCTCTTCTTCTTTTTTTTTTTTTTTTTATTTCACTGCCCTTTACTTTTTTGTTTTTCTTTTTTTGTATAAATTTATTTTTTTTTTTTCAAACATTCACTACCCCCAGCTCAGCCGCCGGGAAACAAAAACATGGAATACACTGACCTGAGGACAGAAGACTTATACCACAAAGATGTAGAGCGGGTAATGGGCGACTCCAGGCTCCAACATGGTCCTCAAGCCAGGCTAGCAGTGCAGGATGGTCGGCAATCCCCGGACGGCAGGCCAAGGGTGAAACGTCCTACTCAAGGACCCTGGACTGAAAGGCCAAACACAGCAATTAAAAACAGTCCAGCCATCACTACCAAAATATTACACATAACCACTAAATATAAGGGTGCATGATTTAACAAAACTGGACATGAAGAGCAAACAAGACAGTGAAAGATTAACTTTAGGTTATGAATAATTATGTTGGCAAACTCAGATTTAAAACCAATTACAAGTTAACAAATTACCATAGAATAAATTACGTATATGAACTAAAAATGACAAACTGAAACTAGGCTATGGATACAGGGGCAAAATGTTATACATGAAAATCAAACTAAAGATAGGCTAGGTTATTGTCAATGAAAAAAATTTGATATATCGGTAACTCCAACTGTAAAAAGGCTCAACAAAACATTATACAGAACTACTATTGACAATAAAGGCAGATATAAAAAGCATTAACGGTAATTAACGGTAAAAAGTAACAAGGAGCACATGGCTCAAACCTAGGTTAACAAAACTAGACAAAGAAAATACAAATTTAACAAAACCCTGAAAACACAACTACGCCCGATTAATATTTTCAATGAAACCAAAGTATTTTCACCAAAAGGGTGATTAGATATTAAAACTTACAGAATGAACACTTACGTTTTAGTGTGTCTAGCCGTACATGTCTATTTCTGCAGGCAGCACAAGACAACTGAACAGACCGGCCAACCTGACCGAAGCTGCTGGAACACGGAACGAAACGGAACTGAGCCAACAGCCACCAAATTACGCGAATCGCCGGGCAAAAGCGAATCTCAGGCAGCCCGGCAGACTACGATGAAAAAAAGAAATGTACCGGTCTAAAGACTCGGTACACAATGAGACCCATCCCCCCACCAAAACTGGAAAGCGTACCAACTGGGGGATGGCTCAAAATCAGTCCCGCGATGGGATCACGGGTGGCAGTTGGAGGGTCAAAATAACACTCGGCAGCTGAGCAAAACTAATTTATTACCAAGTCAAAAAATGCAAAACTGGCAGGCAGAAGGCCACAAAATTGATTGCACTTAAATAAATAACAAGAAACACTAGAATTAACAAGATAAAGACAAAAGCTACAACAACAACGAACGCTACAAATACCAAAATTAACAATTACAGCTACATGGCCTATCTGCAGCCTAGCCTGAGACACCCAAAACATAAGAAATTAAAGACCAAATTAAAGTGAAAAATTTATAAAAATTTTGGTAACACCAATTAACCCGGCAATTTAGCCCACATCCCATGATTCCACCGAGGCCAGGGAGTAAGCCGGAATCCCTGGGTGGCTCCGAATAGGAAGTTAAGTCAAAGAACAATAATCCCCTTTTGGTGAAAGTTTAAAAATTAAACAATTTAAAAAAATATATAACCCGGTACCGTTCTAGTAAAAAGTCACTTCAAGACATCCAGAATACAACTAACAAAAAATATAAATAACCCTAATTAACTCACTAGGCCTAAACATAACAATAAATAATAACCTAATTTAACAGTAGGGACCTAACAAATATAAAATCTAAAAAAATATAACAACAAAATAAACCAATTAAACTAAATAACAATAAATATTAACGTCAAAAGTCCTTTGTGTATTATAAAAGTTTTTTTTTTTGTTTTTTTTTTTACATAAGTCCCCATGAGTTGCATAAAATCACTGTTCAAGTTTTAGGCCTAGGCCACATTAAATAGTTCCACAAACTTTTTTTCTTCTTTTTTTTATATATTTCACTTAGTATCAACGCCCAGCTCAGCCGCCGGGAAAACAAGATGGAACGCACTGACCTGAGGACAGAAGACTCCAACCCAAGGATGTAGGTGGGGCCGCAGGATCGTAAATGGCCTCTATACATGGTCCTCAGGCCAGGCTGGCAGTGTAGATGGTCGACCATCCCCGGACAGCAGGCTGAGGGAAAACGTCCCACTCAAGGACCCTGGACTGCAAGGTCAAACCACAGCACATTAAAAACAGTACAGCCCAAAACCAAAAATACTACACATAACAACTAATAAATATAAGGGTGCATGATTTTGCAAAACTGAACATGAAGAGACAAACAAGAACATGAGTGGAGCAAACAAGACAGTGAAAGATTAACTTTAGGCTATAAATAATTTAAACCAACTTACAATTTAAAAAATTATAAAAGACGTATGGAACTAAAAAAATGACAAACCGAAAACTAGGCTATAGATACGGAAGCAATAGGTTATAAAATGAAAATCAAACTAAGCAGATAGGCTAGGTTATTGTCAATGAACAAAAATATGGTAAATCGGTAAATCCAACTGAAAAAAGGCTCAACAAAACATTATACAGAACTACCATTAAATATAAAACCAGATATAATATAGCAATTACTGGTAAAACAGTAACATTGAGCACGTGACTCGAACCTAGGTTAACAAATATCTAGACAAAGAATACAAATTTAACAATGCCCTGAAAATGACAAATAAACCAGAATATTATTATTTAAACAAAGTATTTTCACCAAAAGGGTGATTAGATATTAGAAATTACAAAATGAACACTTACGTTTAAGGAGTCTCTAGCCGGACATGTTTTTTACTCGAGGCGGAGAACAAGTCAAATGACGGCCAACCTGACAGACCAGAGCTGGAACAAGGAACGAAAGAGTCCGAGCCAATGGCCACCAAAGTAAGCGAATCGCCGGGCACGAGCGGTCTCAGGCAGCCCGGCAGACCACGACGAAAGTAACCAAAATGTACCGGTCAAACGACCCGGTACAGCAATAAAAGTTAAAATTAAATCTAAATTAATTTTTTGTCTTATTAAAATATTATCGTAGCAAAAATAATGAGTATCCTATTATTTTATAAGCTGATGACTATCAATAATTATTGAAACAGTTAAAAAATAGTATTCAAACATTACTTTTACTGCAAAAACTCTATAGTTTTACTAATTATAATGTTGTAAGTTCATTGTATAAGTTGACGATTTGATTAATATAAGATACGTTTCATTAAAATAAATTTTGTAATTTTCAGTAATATAAATTATGTTGTTAATATTTTAAGAACTTTTTTTCTTTTCTAAAACTATCTTTCTTAACTTAAAGTTATATAATAAGAACTGAAAGTTATTAAGTTTAATATTTTCGAGGAAATACATATTAGTTATATAATACATGTCTTATTTTCATTTATGACAGATATTACTTGTAAATACGAGTATGTCATTTTATTTTCATAAAAAAACACACATTTAGAAACTAACAATATAGAGGTTTGAATTCTTAGACATCTAATTTAAAAAATTTAGTTCTTAAATAAAAACTAAGGAAATGCATAATACTATAATAACAATTTGTAGGTATTAATTTTCTAAATTAATGTTCTATTTATTGGACGTATTTATTATAAGACGTTTTATTTATTTACGAGTGTTTTAAGCTTGACGGCGCATAACGTGATTCAGATACAGCTGTGTATTGAAACAACTGCATCAGTGCCATTGAAGGCACTGTCATACGATACCACGCAAACAATCCTCAAACTACCGTACTCGCAATATGAACTACTGTATGTATTCGGCTGATCCATCTTCTTTATCGCATACATTTTTATTGTTTATATATGTATTACTGGGATCAGCAGTGACTTATAGTTAATTTGTCATTGAGTACATGACATTTAATAATCAAATATGATAATTATTAAAATAATATGTTTACTGTAAGTGCAGAAATTATGTAGCCTTCATCAATAGCCTGAGGTTTCATAGTTTCTGTGGTCTGGATGTTTATGGTTGTTGACCCACCCACCCACTCATACACATACAGTAAAATTGACCAACCCGCCCACCCATATACATACAGTAATTGAGTAACTTCTAAAAATTAATGATTAACTTCATTGAACCAACCAACAAACCAGTTAAAAATTAATTTAACTGAGTTTAAGTTAAATCAATTTTTAAGAAACTGTAAATTAAAATTACAAATAACTTAATGAAATTACCGCATGATTAGTATATTAAGATAGTATTTAAACCACATGCATAGTTTAATATTTATGAATAACTAAGTTAACTTTAGAGATATAAGTGAGTGATAGTCACGTGTTATTATTATGAATATTTATCAATGTAAGTGTATATTAAATCAATGTGTATAAAAGTAAAGATCCATTTTTATTGATAAATTATTAGAATCTATCACTAAATTTACGTAATATTCCTCATTAGCTAGTGGGATTAGTGGTAACCCAATTACTTCACTTTATGTTTTTTAATGTTGATTTGTCTAATTATTCATATATACAAAATTCATTTTATATATATATATCAGTGAACCTCGTATATTTTTTCCTGCTTTATAATAAACATATTTAAATTATTCCAACAGGGCTTCAATAAATATGCAGAGCTAAATGTGATGAGTGTCCAATTGGCCCATGAAACCCACGTAGAACAATGGGATTTCAATTGGTGATTGGTGATAAACATTCAAATTAACATCCGAAATGGATCACCCAGAACCTATTTATCCTGGAAATTGGCTGAAGCTTAATGAATATGCAGTCTACGGAAAGTATATGCGTGGCTGTAATGAATACTGGGATATGAACGTTAGATCTATTCAAACACAGAATTAACTTACGTTGGATTTAATAGGTAATTAGTATTTATTTTTAATAGATCATACAAGTATTAACCTGCACTTTTTATATATTCATTTCTTACAACTTTGACTAACAATCTCTATATTTTTGATGAATAATTCATACCGAACACAGTTTCTGTATAAACGTAAAAGTAATTGATGTAATAATTTCTTTATTTGACATCCGGCAACCAAACGTTACTTTTTCACGCCTAAAAGAGCAACAGTAAAAGATATTTGCTATTATAGTTAGTGTTAAGGAAATATGAGCGGAAGTGACACAGCATGGATTTTTGTAGCCATATTACTAAATATATTCAGAATATTTATAGTAAATGGTGCAATCCACCCTCGTACTATAAAAAATTTCTGGACCCATCGAGGGTGGGTGTGAGGGCATCGGACTCAGGAGGACGACACAGAACAAAATACCACAAATTGAATGGCAAAATATTGTTTATTACAATGAATATTTAAAAAAAAAATAAATTCAAAAGTATTCAAAAAGATTATTAAGTTACAAAAAATTTACGGACAAAACGGGCTGTTTGTGAAAATTTAAAAAGAAAAAAATTAAATTAATAATTACGCCGAAATCCAGCAGGCTAAACTGGGCGACTCCTAATGGGAACAACAAAGTGAAGAATTACTCGAGAACCCCGTTCTTTGGAAGAAAATGATCAGAACACAACCCCATAAGAAAAAAATATACAAAAAAATAAATATAAAAATATAACTCACTTTAAAATGACACTGTTCACAGAAACAACAAAACAAGTTTGAATGGCAAAAATTGAATGGCAAAAATATTGTTTATTACAATGAATATTAAAAAAAAATTAAATTCAAAAGTATTCAAAAAGAGTATTAAGTTCCAAAAAATTTACGGACAAAACGGGCTGTTTGTGAAAAGTTAAAAAGAAAAAAAAATTAAATTAATAACTACGCCGAAATCCAGCAGGCTAAACTGGGCGACTCCTAATGGGAACAACAAAGTGAAGAATTTACTCGAGAACCCCGTTCTTTAGAAGAAAAAGATCAGAACACAACCCCATAAGAAAATATATACAAAAAAATAAATATAAAAATATAGCTCGCTTTAAAATGACACTGTTCACAGAAACAACAAAACAAGTTTTTCACAGGTAGCACTTCTTCTAACACACTTAAAGAATTTTCAAAAAAGTGTATAGCTGGGGCAAGAAGTTCCGGAAAATGAAATGGGTTTGGGTCACCTGCATGTCGATGTCTTCATCCTGGACGCCATTGGATGGATAGCGTGGAAAGGGTGAAGAAGTGGCAGCCCCACTGGGACGCATAGTAGAGGATCGTACCAGCCCGTAGGTTCCACACTGTGCCTCCAGGAAAACGTCGTCAGTAGCCATTCAGGTACCCGTCCATCACTCTCTGACCCCAGAGCCAGGTCTAAAGAAACAGCACAGCACAAAACATATTTTAGTCTGGCTCCACAAAAGCGAGAAAAATAAATACATAAAGGGACGAGATAAAAAAAACAAAAGTTTGTTTTACTAATAAAAGCTGCCACTTTAAAAGTAAAATTGGTAAAAAACCTAAAGTAACAAAAAGAACAAAGACAACAGTTTACCAAATTAAATTGAGCCAAAATAAAAATTAACAAAGTAGTCGGGGATGAGCAAGTAGCCAAGAGAGCCCTTGGTTGTCAATCTCTAACAGAATATCAGCATGTTCTAAGAACCTGCGGAACTTGTAAATGCCAAAGACCACAGCCAAACAATCTAGCTCATAGATGGAAGAGGCTTTCTTTTCTTGTAGAGTCAAGGTACAAGAGGCCAAATCAATAGGCTGCCGAACACCATCAAACTCCTGGGACAAAACAGCAGCAATAGCAGAGGAGGAGGCATCAGTCTGCAAGATGAACTTCACTGAAAAATCCGGTTTCCGCAGAACTGGAGGCTGCATAATGGCCTCCCTGAAAGAATCAAAGAACGTCTGCTGAGCTTGCCCCCAAACAAACTTCGCACCCTTCTTTCTCAACTCATTCAAAGGGGTGGCAAGCTCGGCCACTTTGGGAATGAACCGATGATAGAAGTTCGGTAGCTTTCCCACAAAACGGGCCACACATTTGGCATCCCAGGGAGTAGGAATGTCCCGGATACCCTGAGTCCTATCAGGATCGATGCAGACGCCCTGAGAGGAAACCAGATAACCCAAGAAAGAGATTTCAGGCTTAGTAAAAATGACTTTTTCAGGATTTATGTTAAGGCCAGCACTATCCAGGTGCTTCAGAACTTCCTGCAGATGATCAAGGTTTTCCTGAAACGTCTCACTGTAGACGAGACGATCGTCAAGATAATCAAAGACATATTTGAACTTCTCATAATGAAAGATGGAATTCAACGGCCTTGCCAATAGACAAACTAGTGAAATGGTGAAGCTTCCATGGAACATAGAAGCTGGTGACATGCCTTAGTAAGAGGAATCGAGGAATCTGATGATAGGCCTGGATGAGATAAAAAATGCTAGAGAACTTAGCCTTATCGAACCAGTCAAAAGCTGAATGAAAGTCTGGAAGGGGTACTGAGTCGACGGACACCTTGGTGTTCAGACGCCGATAGTCAATGACAAGTCTAGACTTCCCATTAGGCTAGGGAGTCAGAAATGCTAGACTGGCATATGATGAGCGGGAGAGTTCGATGACTACCTGCTCAAGCAGATCATCAAGTTCATCATGCCCCGAAGAACTTCCATCTTGGGCGGAGCAAGTTTGTATGGGTGGGAGCGTACTGGCAGAGTGTCGGTCAAATGGATCTTACACTCCAGAAGAAGAGTAACCCCCAGTTTGGAAGTCAGCAAACCAGGGAAGCGAGAACACAACTCCCTTATGGCTTCTCCCTGCTGTGGGGGAAGATGACCAACTGGATCCACCTTAGATTGTTCCACCTCACAATCTACGTCTCTGACTGCAGAAGACACAGAAGAGCAGTCTGCAAGAGGAACGTAGACCACCCTACGATTAAAACGAAAAAAACAGCGTTGGTTCTGCAGGTCCAGAACCAAAGACCTCTTGGAAAATAAATCCGCTCCTAGAATGATAGGTACACTGAGGTCCTTGGCAACCAGAAAGCTCCACACACAAGATAACCCTTGGATCTTGAATTTAAAGTAAACTTTTAGGTGGATGGGCAAAGGAGAACTAGCAAATCAAAAACGACTCCGTGTCTCCCACAAGAATGTTTAGAAACTGACACACTGACATACTGATCAACTCACCCACCCTGACACGTACAGTGATATAGATTATACCAACCTCCAATACACTTAAAATCTTATTGAACTCCATTTTGATCTATGTACAGTGGTAAAAATCCTCCCACCTACCCACCCACGTATATTGGTGTAAACTCACTCATCCACTTAAGCACGTATAGTTGTGTATGCACCTCTTTAAAATAAAACCCATACATGCACAGTGATAATGATCCACCCGCCCACGCATACATGTACAGTATTAGTAATGCCCAGCGTAGCCATGCCAGCCAGACCTCGGTACAGCGGGCCAGTCCTTTTTTCCTCAGGTTTCCTTCCAGCCGTCGCCGGCAAACGTGTAGTTAGGGGAGCCACCTAGAAACCAACCCCCTCGCCCCACCGTTTTTTTGACTGACGGTTCTGTGGGCAGTAGCGTCGAATATGTCCCACATGCTAACAACGAAAACAAACCAGGGGGCCCACTGCCCTACGAGTCGGACTAGACGGCGGCAACTGCACAGCCTGGACCGGAGGACCCCTGGCCTGCTCCCGCAACCTGTCAGAAAACTGGACGCTCCTCGATGTGATGCAGAGCTGATCCAGATCTCGTAAAGTCACAGGATGAGCGGCGAAGACCAGGCGCAAGCTTTCATTAGGGGTGAGGCCGTCCAGAATGACAGAAACAGTCTTGGCCTCACACAAAGTCAACGGCAGCATCCGACTCGCCTCCCGGACAGCTCCCACATAAGAAGATAGATCCTCTCCATGTCGCTGGGTCTGTAGAATCTTTGAAAGATGAGGCGCTCCCCTAACCTAGCAGGCACAAAGAACTCGAGTGCCTCCCTGTGAAAATCATCAAAACCCCTTGTCGGGTCAGCACCGAAGTCTCAGAAAGGCTACACCAACAGAAGGGCACAATAAGATGAAGAAGGGAAGTCTCCTCCAGTCCCAGAAAATCCTCAAGTTGAATAAGACGACAAAAGAAGTTCAAAAATGCTTAAACAAAGAAGTGCAAAAAGTTAAATATTTTCATGACTCAGCATTACATACTAAAATCCTGGCGTTTGCGGCAACAACATGAAACCTTTTGTTACACCTATCAAGTGTATTAGTTATAAAAAGAGAAAATGAAAACTGACTTTACTGTAAAGCAATAAAAATTCAACATTTAATTACATCTAAAAATCAATCTTAACAGGACAAAATAGTATAATAAATAGAAAGACATGTAATATCATAATATATAGAAATCACAATACTTCGTTACATGGGCCTAATCTAGACCTGCTGATAATAAAAACATTTCCATAAACAGGCAACAGCCTTATTAATGTATGAAAAAACACACACAAGAGAGATCAATAAATAATATGTTTAACTAAACAGTTATAAAAGTAAACAATTTTACGAACACTAACCTAAACGTTTCCAGCCATAAAATATGTCGTCGTCGGCTGCCAAGCTAGAATGGTGAGCTTGCCGTCAACACCAAGGAACACAGAAAACAAATTCAAGGAACACGAAAACGAAAACTAAGAGACTAAAACTAAATGAAACACAGAGAGAAAGATTTAACTATCCGAGGGAGACGATCGTAATGTGCAAACGGCACAACGGATATCTTAAAAATTATACGTGCATAAAAACTATGAAGGCCACTTTCGTAGGAAAATATTCATACAGACACATCATGTATCATTTTGTTTATAAACAGTAAACACCATTACATATGTTTCCTCACAAATGATAGAAAATAGAATATAACTTATAACTTACCATGTATGTCTCACAACACTACAATGACTAGATGTTGAGTCAAAATTTACACAGTTATCGATTTCGTCCATCTATGTGGACATCTTCGGACTGACTGAAGCATGATCATGATTGTTGTTTGTTATTGATTTTTTTGACATGAAAACATGTCCCACAATGCATGTTTTCATGTCAAAAAAATCAATAACAAACAACAATCATGATCAAGCTTCAGTCAGTCCGAAGATATCCACATAGATGGACGAAATCGATAACTGTGTAAATTTTGACTCAACATCTAGTCATTGTAGAGTTGTGAGACATACATGGTAAGTTATAAGTTATATAATATATACCAACACATAAAATGCTAATCAAGAAACTTATAGAAAATAGAACAAATCTACACTAAACTTAAATATGTACTGACAGTTCAAAAACCATTTTGAATATATGTATGTACATTGATATAAGATGGGGTTGAACATTGAATGAAGATCATATGTGGAACATGCCGATGCACACATACACAGTGAATGTACAGCCGTCAGGATCCTATTTACCTTAACACTGTTGGCATTGAAGGAAAGCTGAATGTGGAAAATGTTGATGCATGCTGACACCTACACAGTGAATCTACAGCTGTCAGGGTCATTTTTACCTTAACACTGTTGGCATTGAAGGAAAGCTGGATGTGGAACATGTTGATGCACACCGACATCTATACAGTGAATCTACAGTTTTCAGGATCTAATTTACCTTAACACTGTTGGCATTGAAGGAAAGCTGAATGTGGAACATGTTGATGCACGCCGGCACAAATACTGGGAACCTTCAGCTGTCAGGATCTTATGAACCTTAGCAGTGCGGTTGTTTTTGGTAAAGCTACATGTGAAACATGTTTATGTATGGCACTGGGAACCTTCAGCTGTCAGGATCTTATGAACCTTAGCAGTGTGAGTAGACAATAAGTAATGATTTCAGACCCACTTTTCTGGCCTCTGATTGGTCGAGAGCGGTCACGTGACTTTTTCAAGATGGCGGCGCAGTGGTACCAACCTCCCCCCTCCCTCCCAAAAATTTCCCTCAAATTCCTAAATTTCCCTCCAAATTCCCACATCATACTATATAAAATTCGCTGTTAACCTAACTTTTTTCGTGTTATACTATATAAAATTCAATGTTTACCTTGTTATACTATATAAAATTCAGTCTTAACCTAACTTTTTCCATGTTATACTATATAAAATTCACTGTTAACCTTGTTATACTATATAAAATACACTCCTATCCTTTTCCCCGTTATACTATATAAAATGTAAAAAGATGGCGGTCTTTACACTATATAAAATGCTTTTGGGTATTCCTCTGTGGCTACCTTCGTACACGTCGGCTGCTGGTCTGGCGCGCATGCGCGGGGACTTGTGCTCGGTGGACAAGCGCGTTACGTCACCACTCATACAGCGGCTGCGAAACTCGGGTATAGGACTCCAGGACTGGTTTTCCCGGCGCGACACTCAAGGGCGGGCATGCGTGGGAACTACCAACAGCTGTGCGCGGGATGACGTAATCGGAGTTTCAAGTCTGGACAGGCGCCTGATCCAAATGCTACGTTCTGATTGGTTACCCCCTCCCCGCCCCCATCTCTCCCTACTTCACCTACCTACCACAAGTAATCTTTCTCACTTCTGCTCTTGCGCTCGCGCCGATCAGACGTTGATTGCTCCTACTCGTTATTAAATACAATTATTCTCATCATAAATACTTTAACTTGATTCTTGTAATTTATATTTTGGACACCGTTCTCTGTACGGTATTTCAAAGTAAAAATCAATATTTTGAATATCCTTGCTTTTTTACTTTAATTTAATAATTAATTTAAAGTAAATTTCATTGTATCCTAACCATGGAATCCTTTGCCATTAACAATAACCTGGTCACCATTTCCCGTCGATTCGACACTTCCGGTTCCGGTCTCGTTAACGTACTTACTGAACATAAAAATAAAATTATGTCCGAAATAAATAAACACCTAAACAGGCTCGGGGGAGTCAAATGGTACATTGCGGTCCAAATTAAATTCACCAAAACAATAAACAACGAAGAAATGACTACAACTCCCTTCTTTCACGGCAAAACTCGTCCTTTGTTACCTTCCGATTCTCTAGATACTCAATACTCTGAAGCTACTGACAAAATTTTAGAAAGCGTGGCTAAGTGGGTTAGCCAGGGTAGTGGGTGGGTACTTGAAAATGTTTTACGACTCGATCTGTTCATTGTTAAATTTCAACCTTTGTACGCCTCTTCTTACATACCCACTCCGAAAAAAATTGCTCACCCTACTAAGGGAATTGTAAATATTAAGAACGACGATCAAAAATGTTTCCTCTACTCTGTACTTGCCCATTTGTACCCAGACCGACATAGGCGAATAAGCTACTACAAAAAACTTGAATCTAAATTAAACATGTCCGGGATTAGCTATCCTGTCAAAATTACCGATTTAGACAAATTTGAAAAATTGAACCCCGCTTTATCCGTAAATGTCTTTGGATTTGAAAAAGACGAAATTTACCCCCTAAGAATAACAAAAGAAAAATTTAGAGCTCACCACATCAACTTGTTACTACTGACCACTGACACAACTACTCACTACTGTCTGATCACTCACATGTCCCGACTTTTAGCTCACTTGACTAAATACGCAAATGCATCACACTACTGTGACTACTGCCTACACAGATTTTCCTCCCAACTACGACTTACTAACCACTTACCTTTGTGTTCACCACACGGTGCACAAAAGACCAGACTTCCTACTGAAGACGAAAAACTTATGTATTTTAAAAACTACACACTTACTCACAAAGTCCCATTTACCATTTACTGTGACTTCGAGTCCTTTGTCGTTCCAATCGACACAGCACTGAATGACCCTACTACTTCACACACTACAAACACTGCCCACCACGTCCCCTCTGGTTTTTGCTATGTAATCATTGACAGTGATGGCAAACCAGTAAAACAACCCAAAGTCTATAGCGGCCCCGACGTTGTAGATACTTTTCTAAATTGTTTGATTGAGGAGTCTAAAGAGCTCTTACCAATTATTCATAAAAATATTCCTATTAATATGTCTCCACAAGACAAAATTATTTTCCAAAATGCTACCACCTGTCACCTTTGTCAAAAACCTTTAGACGGAGACAAAGTGGCCAACCATAATCATTTAACGGGTGAGTTCTTGGGACCCACCCACAATTCATGTAACTTAAACTATAAAGTTCCCGATCACATTCCAGTCTTTTTCCATAACCTCAGAGGTTATGACTGCCACCACTTGATCCAAGGGCTAGGCAAATTCAAAAAAGAAAAACTGTCATGTATTGCTACAACCAGTGAGCGGTACATTTCAGTCACCCTTGAATCTTTACGATTTTTGGACTCACTCCAATTCCTTAACGCCTCTTTGGACACACTCGTGTCCAACTTAGTTTCTGACGGGGCTTCCAAATTCAAAATTTTAGGGCAGTGTATGACCAACACTGACTTACTACTACGAAAAGGTGTATTTCCATACACTTACATGACTAATCAATCAAAATTTAACGATACTGAACTGCCTCCCAAGGAGGCGTTCTACAACGACCTGACCAAAACACATATCACTGACGAAGACTACTTACACGCACAGACTGTGTGGAATACTTTTGACATGACTTCAATGAAACAGTACCACGACCTTTACCTACTGACAGACGTGTTATTACTTGCCGATGTGTTTGAAAATTTTAGGACGACAAGTATGACTTACTACGGGATTGACCCCTGTAACGTCTACTCTGCCCCCGGACTGGCATGGAATTCCATGCTCAAAATGACAGACGTACGTCTTGAACTACTTACTGACATAGACCAACACCTCTTTGTCGAGTCTGGGATCCGGGGCGGTGTCTCCATGATACCTAACCGGTACGCCCAGGCCAACAATCCCTACTTACCCAACTTTGACAACACAAAACCCACAAATTACCTACTTTACCTCGATTGTAATAATTTATACGGAACCAGCATGTCCGATAGACTCCCAGAGTCTGGCTTTAACTGGATCGACCCACAGGACATTGACATTACAAACGTACCCGACGACTCTGACATAGGTTACATTTTAGAGGTTGACTTACACTACCCTGACCATTTACACGACTTACACTCTGACTTTCCACTGGCCCCCGAACGAAAAGTAGTGACATACGACATGCTATCGACATACTGTAGGGACTTGCTAGACGAACTCGACTATAAACCTCCCAAGACTGAAAAACTACTGACTACTCTCTCTGACAAAACCAAGTACGTTGTACACTACCGCACTTTGAAACTTTACCTCGAACTTGGACTTGTACTGACTAAAATCCACAGAGTTCTTAGCTTTAAACAGTCTGCCTGGTTAGCCCCATTTATTAACTTTAACACAGAAAAAAGAAAACAGTCTAAAAACAATTTCGAAAAAGATTTTTTTAAGTTAATGAACAACGCCACATATGGTAAATCTTTGGAAAATGTTAGGTCACGTATTGATTTTAAACTTGTAAATAACGAGAAACAATTGGTAAAATGGACAGCTAGTCCCAGACTCAAGACTTTCTTTGCTTACAATAAAGATATCGCGGGATTGGCTTTAAAAAAACAAACCATCTTCTTAAACACACCCATTTATGTTGGATTTACAGTTTTAGAAATTTCGAAATTAATAATGTACAATTTTCATTACGACTGGGCAATTGCAAAGTACGGGAAAAACGTTAAGCTTTGCATGACTGATACAGACTCACTATTCTACAATGAAAATTTAAAGACGAGTTAAATTCAAATCCAGCTAGGGAAATAATTGGCTTGAGAGCGAAATGCTACTCTGTTTTAAACTCAGATCTAGAGGAAAAGAAGGTGGCTAAAGGCGTCCCCCGAGTCGCGATAAAAAAGCACCTAAAACACCAAATGTACAAAGACTGTTTGCTTAACCACACGTTAAAAACAACATCAGCTCTAAATATCCGCAGTGACAAACATAACATTTACACGCAAAATATTTCAAAATTATCACTATCTCCCTTTGACGATAAAAGATACATTTTGGAAAACGGCATAGATACTTTAGCCTACGGACATCACATTATTAGTAAAAAACGATCTTTAGAACACGACCACGATTACACAACTAAAAAACCAAAACTAAAATAAAAACGTACCTTAAAAAAGTTCACCCATGATGTACATGAAAAAAATAATAAGTACAGTACAAAAAAGTAATGTCGTAACAACAAGATTGACTTCCAGACTTCTATGAAGTCCATCAATACGTTCCTGTATCTCTAAACGCTCCATTACTGACTGACTGACATTCCCTTCCCCCACCACTCCTTCCTTTCCCACATCCTGTTCTTATTGCGTCACTTGCACTAATGGCGCTAATCGGTTCACTTGCTTCTCTCGCTGCAGTGGAACTATGTAAAAATTTTAATAACTTTTTTGAAATTAAACAATTAGAACTTCCAAAATCAATTCAACAATACTTGATACAAATTTACTTTTCTAAAAAAGACGGTCCACCACAGTATCACTTTGAAAACGTGAGGCTGGACACTTTTCTAAATTGGCCAGTCCCATTCCTCAACCCACATGTAATGGTAAAAGCTGGCTTTTATTATTTAAATTATAGCGACGCAGTTCGCTGTTTCTCATGTGGTATACATATCGGATGTTGGGAAGAGGGTGATGTTCCATTTGATGAACATAAAAAATACTCTCCAAACTGTAGGTTTGTTAATGGCCTACCTTTAATACAATTTGCTGGTAGAGATGTTTGTGGAAATAACTAAACCCTTTTACGGTCTGAATGAGATGGAATGTTTGACTGTACGAATGTGGCTCTGGGGTGTGAAAACCCGTATCCAAAAGCGAATGTGGCTCTGGGGTGTGAAAACCCGTATCCAAAAGCGAATGTGGCTCTGGGGTGTGAAAACCCGTATCCAAAAGCGAATGTGATTGAATGAGTGTGTGAAAGGACACTCTATGGCTGGATAGTATCCGTAGGTCCAGGGTGTGTGAAAGGGTTTAGAATTGGCAGGGAGGCAGTGAACTTTATTTATATTATTTTTATGGTCGACTGCCACCGTATGGAGCGAGGATGGGGCTCCATACACCAAAAAAACCAAATAAATTGTTAAACTTTACCTAAACCCTTCCATTCTTCCATTATGAGTGTAAGAGAGCAGATAGCAAGAGAGCTACATGCTCCAGTTAGAAAAAGATTCCCTACTAGACCTGTAGAAGTTAAGGGAATACAAGACTTGTTCCAAGCGGACTTGGTTGAAATGATACCCTATTCTAAACAAAACCGAGGGTACAAGTACATCTTAACAATAATAAATTGTTTTAGCAAATACGCCTTTGCTGTTCCATTAAAAGACAAGACTGGACCAGAAATCGTTAAAGCCATTACACCCATATTAAAGTCGAATAAAATGAAACACTTACAAACTGATGCGGGTAAAGAATTTTACAACGCAGGATTTACAAAGTTGATGAATAGCTATGGTATAAACCATTACTCGAGCTACAGTGACAAGAAGGCGTCCATCGTAGAGCGGTTCAACCGCAGTCTCAAAGCATTAATGTGGCGAAAGTTCACAGAGCAAGGTAAGTATCAATGGGTCAAGATGCTACCTTCTTTGTTGGAAGAATACAACACAAGAAAACACAAAACTATTGGCATGGCTCCAAGTCATGTGAACAAAAGAAATGAAAACATAGTCAGAAAAAACATTAATAAAAACAGACAAAAATACAAGAAAGTGGATAAAAAGGTCCGTTTTAAAGTAGGTGACAAGGTGAGGATAAGTAAGTATAAAAAAGTCTTTGACAAAGGATACCTACCCAACTGGACTAACGAGATATTTACTGTGTACAAAGTCCAAACTACTATTCCTACAACCTACCTCCTCAAAGACCATACCGGTGACGTTATTAAAGGAAGTTTCTACGAAAAAGAGCTACAGAAATCCAAAACAGACGATGTATACTTGGTAGAAAAAGTAATAAGGAAAAAAGGAGACAAAGTACTTGTAAAGTGGTTAGGGTACGACGGTAAACACAATACATGGGTGAACAAGAAAGACTTGGTATAAATAAAGACTTCCCTTACACTTTCATTCATAACTCAACAATGCGTGTTATTGAACAGACGACTAAACTTCCAGTTGAAAACTTTGACATGTACACTATACGCACAGGTAGTGGCATTAAACATGGTCCATTATTTCCCTCCACTATAAGGTGCATAGTGGCTGGACCTAGTAATTGTGGCAAAACAAACGTTGTGTTCAACATGTTGTTCGATCCAAACGGATTAAGGTTTGAAAATGTTTACATTTTCTCAAAGTCTCTACACCAACCCAAGTATCAATTTTTAAAAAGTGTTTTACCCAAGGAAATTGGTTACTTTGTATTTGATGAAAACACTAAAGTCTTACCGCCTAAAGAAGCTAAAAACAATTCTATTATGATTTTTGACGACATTGCGTGTGAGAAACACGATAATATACGCAACTACTTTACCATGGGTCGACATAATAACATTGATTCCTTTTATATAGGACAAACCTACAGTAGGATACCTAAACAGTTGGTGAGAGATAATACAAACTTGATTATTTTATTCAAACAGGACGAAACAAATCTCAAACATGTGTACAATGACCATGTAAATACGGACATGACTTTTGAAAAGTTTAAAGAAATGTGCGCTTTAGCTTGGAAAGATAATTACAGTTTTATTTGTATTAGTAAGGATTGTGAATTGGATAAAGGCAGATACAGAATTGGTTTTGACAAGTTTTTAGTCTCGTAATATAAATACGGTCAACTTTAATTTACAACATCAGTTAGTGACAGGTTACAAAATGGTGCGCTTCTACTATTATAACGACATTGCCCAGTTTAAGAAACCAGAGTGTAAGGTAAAGACACGCATAAGTTCAAATTTATGCACAAAGTATTACGCAGATAAAAAAAGGTTTTGTGGGAATTATTGTAGTAGAAAGTTGAGTAAATTTAACAACAGATGTTGGAGACACAAACATACAATTTTACAAACACCCGCGGTTGTACTATTAATGATATCCTCGAGTGAAAGAATGTACAATCGTGACTTGTGGATACGGTTTTTAACAAAAAGTGAAGAGCAAGGAGTACACTTTCAACTAGTTATCTACCATGAGAACATGTTAAACTGTACGGTTCGACAACCTCAAAATATGATTTCAAGATTTAGACCGTTCCCAGACATCTTTGGTACGACTCTTGAAACAGATCACGGGGATATCAACTACACACAGATTTATTTAAAAATGCTGGAGTATGGGTGTAAAGTCCCACATGTCAGTAGATGTATAGTGCTAACAGAAAGAAGTATACCGATAAGATCTCCGTTGAAAGTCTACAAAAGAGCGTTACGATCAAAGTGTCACATTTACGTCTCTTACAACGTAGCGTTTGCACCGCAGCCTCCCACCTCACCTACAGGTCCAAGAGGTAAACCGTACCCAGCAGTGAATAATTTAGCCCAAGGATTATTTACTGTAGATTTTCTTAAAGCTGCACTACCCACCGTTCCCCTACATTGTTCAACGTTCGGTATTTCGTTAAACAGAGGAGTATATACAGTATCGGATCGTGACTTGCTAAATAAATGGAGAGAGTTTACATCAGCTAATCTGGACGAGTTCTGGTTATTAAATTCCTATATAGTACACAACATAAATAGAAGGAGACCTCTAAAGAAATTGCGTTCTTCTATGGAAAATTCAAATGTTAACGATTGCTACACTATAGCCGAAATACCCGAATGGCGAGGTGGATCAAAAAGAACCTATATATTCAAGGACATAAACAAACGGGTGCTCATTCCAGTTTCTGATCTCGCACGTACGTATTACAAGGGACTCAGTGATAGAGTTTCACTGATGGATGTTTTAAGGTACGTTAGAAGACACAAAAAGAGTGCGTTATTCTTTAGACAAGTTGAACTACCGTAATGGTAAAGAAAAAGGTTCATTTTAATGACACAGTAACTGTGTTTTATATTCCCAAGGAAATGTTAAAACAGGATAGAGAACGTTTTAAACGTAGGATTCGTGATGTTGAAAGAATTATACGTCCGGTGCTTTTAGCTTACATTAATGGATGTGGTTACCCACGTCCTATAGCAAGATCCGGTCTTTGTTTGATGTTACAGTAAAACTCTTTATTATACAAAAGAACAAACTTTGAAAATTTTTATTCATTTATAAACATGCAACGAAACAGTAAACATCAATCTCTTACGAGAAGAATTGTACAGTTGCAAGATGCTGTCCGTCGCAAGTATCGCGCTTTCAAGTTGGGTAACATGTATACCGAGCAAACATTAGAAAAACAGTACAAACCAATTTTGACTGAACTTAGAAAGAGAACAGAGATGGAAACTAAACCAAAGGAGGAACCTATGGACCTCAGTGCGGACGAGCAGGATAATTTTAAGCCAGACTACATGTCTACGCCTAAAGGACCGTCGTGGAACACACAAGTGTTTGAAACATCGTCTCCCCCTCCACCCTCAGTTAGTCAATTGATACAAAGCCCCGCAAAGTTACATGAGGCTTCACAGTACGTTTTAGAGACGTTCAACGCACCCATTACACAAAAATACGTGTTAAAACTTTTGAAAGACGAGGCTGGTGTTAGGAATAAAATGGACAATATTTACGGACCACATATAGATAGTGATAAATTAATGGTTGGTAATCAACTGCTTACATTCGACAACGAAGGAAACATTCATTTGAACAATGTGCAGTACAAAGGAACCGAAGGTCTTTACGAATTATTATTTAAAAGACAACCCGACGAAAATTTATACACACAAGATGACTTGGACGCTTATAAAGATGTACTGATAAAAACGAATGCGCATAAAAAAGGTTATTTACCTCATAATCACATTAACCGACCGACAAATTCCATAAAATATAAAAATATAATTTCCGTATTATTTCCCAAACAAATGTACGGTAAAGGGCTAAAAGACTTTGGATCACGTGACATTTCCTATTGGGACAATCCAAACGAGTTATGTGATAGATTGAAACTAATTATAGCTTCAACAGAGGCCGGAAATGCTAACCATAGGAACGAAATTCAAAACATAATCGAAGAATTAAAAGAAGCTAAAATAATATCAGGAGCTGGCAATAGCCGTTACAAATCATTAGTCAGTTGAGAGTAAACATGGATACTTATTTTGATTTGTGTATAAAAAGTATTTTCATACGTATATTTTCATCAGTTAGATTATGTCTGTAGACAAGTTTGGACGTGTCTTGCCCTCTGAGGGTAATGTCATTGGCAAAGGACCACCAGGCGAAGGTTTTAAACTAACACCCGAAGGAAACTATGATATTGAAAATAAACGAATGGTTAACGTCGGTGTACCCGTAGCAGACAACGATGTTGTTACGAGAACATACTTTGAGGCTAACACAATGCCAAACTTACAAAACAGCTATTCTGCGCGTAACAAAAGAATAGAAAATTTAGCATCGCCAAAGGAGCTCGGAGATGCCGTGAATTTAAAAACTATAGGTGAACAATGTGTACTGTACCAACACAAAACAGTCAACGTAGGAGATAGGCTTATAACAAGGGTAAAGGACCCTACAGGTCCGAACCATGCGGCGACCAAACGTTACGTAGATGCTGCCGTTCCTTCTAAAACTAGTAGTTATTGGAGTTTTGAAAAGCGACGTTTAGTTTCTGTAGCTGACCCACGTGATAATCAAGATGCTGTAACCAAGTCATATCTAGTGGCAAACTGTCCAAAGAAACGCAAGAATGACTGGGACTTTGATAATATGGGAATTAAATCTGTTAGAGATGCGAAAGAAATGGACGAGGCCGTAAACTTAAAAGTGTTAACAGAAACAAAATCGCATATTTTGGAAATATTAGGTCAACAAACAAAAACGATAGGTACATTGCTGACATCACTTACTGAGGGACTGAATGATATTAAAGAGACGGTTAGTGCACTGGAAGGGAAAATTTATGAAAACAGCGTTAAATCTGATAAACAACTTAGAAAATTCGGTCAGTTACTCTTTTCCCATATTCATGGTGGCACACAAGGGAGGAGTGCAGAACCATTGACCGCCGATAACTTCATAAACTGGGAAGAAATATTCGGTACACAAGCTGTTTCTCTACATCCATACAATGAGGGGTAATATAATGTGGCATAGGGTTAAAGTTTCTCCATTCTTTAACTAACCTTCGTAAGAGACACATCTAATGAAGAAGAAGACTTCACGCTGCGGAAGAGGACTTGTATCTAGTGCACTCGAAGGAATTGGAAGTTTAGCTGGAACAGCCATAAATAAGGGTATAGATCTACTACCTTGGGAAGCCCACCTCCCAGGTTACAGGTACTGTGGCCCTGGGACCAAATTAAAGAAGAGATTAGCCAGAGGTGACAAGGGAATAAACGGTCTGGACGAAGCCTGCAAGGCTCACGACATAGCCTACTCCCAGTATTCAGACACAGCGCGGAGAGCGCAAGCGGACAAAGACTTGGCCGAGCGAGCTTGGCAAAGGTTTAAGGCATCAGATTCGTCTATAGGCGAGAAAGCTGCAGCTTGGGCAGTTACAACAGCCATGAAGGCGAAAGCAAAGTTGGGTGGCTCTCATAAGAGAAAAACACGTAAACAAAAGAAGGGTAAGGGTTTGTATCTAAGACCCTGGAATAAAACTACGGGGAGAGGTGTTAAAAAAGCACCTAAAAACAAGAAGAAATGCACTTGTAAGAAAAAAAAAACTTCAAATTAGTCTACGTTCCTGAACACGCCCTCACAAATCACGAACTCGTTAATTACGCTAAAAAATTAAATATTCCAAACTTTCGAGGTGTTTACATGAGGGACACACTTCCGAATAAACCTAGATTGAACGAAAGCGCAATTATTAATTTGGACAGTATACAGGGGGAAGGAACACATTAGGTTTGTTATAAAAAGCGCGGTAATAATGTGTTGTACTATGACAGTTTTGGTAACTTGCGTCCTCCTATGGAATTGATCAAGTATTGTGGTCCCAGTGTTAATATAAAGTATAATAACGAAAGACAACAGAGTTTTGACTCAGTACTTTGCGGGCACTTGTGTTTAGAGTTCCT
Source organism: Stictocephala bisonia (assembly GCA_035578905.1). NCBI lineage: Eukaryota > Metazoa > Arthropoda > Insecta > Hemiptera > Membracidae > Stictocephala > Stictocephala bisonia. The sequence goes on from JAQJVL010001101.1 coordinate 47,125, forward strand.
CGTTGAAAATGTTTTGTCTTAGTGGACAGAGTTCAACGCTAAGTTGTGACATATTTCCTTCGATCGATTTATCGACAGGTGAATGGGAGATTGGTTTGATCGATCTCACAACGTACAACTCAATACCGAACGTAGAAGAAAATGTAAACGACACATTTCACTACGGGGACACTGTAATGAAAATTCCGACTGGCTCCTACGAGATTAGCGATTTAGAGAATTACATTAACAATAACATAAAAACTGGTGTAAAATTCAGTTTAAAACCAAACAACAGTACTTTGAAAGTTGAAATTACTTGTAGCGAGCCCATTCACTTTGAAACAGAAAACAGTCTAGCTACCTTGCTCGGTTTTAATAAAGTTGTATACGAAGCCAATAAAACTCACATGTCCGAGAATGAAGTTAACATTAACTCAGTAAATGTCGTTCGAGTCACATGTAACGTGGCAAGAGGCTCGTACCAGAACGGTCAAGAAAGTCATATAATACACGAGTTTTATCCGTCAGTTCCACCTGGCTACAAAATAATTGAAACACCTCACAACGTGATTTATTTACCTGTGAGTGTGCAAGTTTTGAATTACATTACTTGTGAGCTGAGAGATCAACAAGGACAGTTGATAAACTTTAGAAACGAAACAATTTCATTACGCTTACACCTAAAGCGAAGCAATGGGATTAGTATTTAGGGAAACGACTGTGCCGAAACAGGTCATTAGACCCAAAACACTCAAGGTGTTAACATCGAGCAATACAAAGCTTTTAAGATCCTTAGGATTTAAAATAAAATTACAAAATGTTGGAAATTGAGGGAGAAGTCGAATACAGCGATGTTATTACAAGCTGTGAGTATCACACACACAAACCGTACGCCTCTTCAACTTTCAAAAACAATGATGAAATACGTATCGCCGTCAGTCAACAGGACATTATTACTGCCCCGTTTGAAAGTTCTCTGCATATTTCTGGTAAAATTACAGCCAAAAAGGTTGGCGGTGTAGGCGCAGACGTGTCTCTGATTAACAACGCTATGACGTACTTGTTTGAAGATATTAGATACGAAATTTCTGGTATAGTAGTGGACCGTACTAAAAACTTGGGTGTTGTATCAACTATTAAGAATTTACTGTCACTGAGACAGAATGAAACAAATGCATTGGAAAACGCTTGTTGGTTCGGTCCAGAGTCATCAAAAAAAACAACCGAGTTTACTTTTACCGTTCCATTAAAATTACTCTTTGGTTTCATGGAAGATTACAGGAAAATTATTGTAAATGTAAAACAAGAGTTGATTCTGCTGCGGTCAGCCAACGACACGGATGTGTTGTTATCAGAGGATGCACTATCACACACTCTGGAAATAACCAACTTGTACTGGCGTGTCCCACACTTGACTGTTTCCGATAGTTACAAAGAAAAACTTTTAAGACTCGTTAATAAGGACACACCGATTCATCTTCCCTTTAGGTCGTGGGAGTGTCACGAGTATCCCACGCTCCCGCAAACAAAGAGACACAACTGGACCGTCAAAACGTCATCACAGATTGAGAAACCCCGCTATGTGATACTAGCGTTTCAAACTGATAGGAAAAATAACATAAAAAAGGACATGTCGGGTTTTGACCATTGTGATTTAATGGATATCAAGTTATACCTCAACTCACAGTACTATCCCTACGACAATATCCGAGGTGATTGGAGTTTATTCTATGAAATGTACGCGAAATTTCAGTCTTCATACTACGGTGTTTCCAATTCACCCATCATGGACTTGGATACTTTTAAATCGAAATGTCCGATCTTTGTAATTGACTGCTCCAAGCAGAATGATTCAATCAAGTCTGGACCTGTCGATGTACGCGTCGAATTTGAATTTAAAAATAACGTACCGGACAAGACTACAGCTTACTGTTTAATAATTCACGATTCGCACCTGATGTACACTTTACTGACTAACGTAGTAAAAAGCATGACGTAATTAGTCAGTCGAAACGGTTATGTAATAAAAGGGGGAGGGGGAATACTATTTAGTAATCAAACTAAATCGGTTTATTCAGTCGAGAGGATGGAGCCCGCAGGTGAGTATCTCGCGCAACGTAAGCCAATCGATTTATGGAAGCAGGACTTGACAGCTTTTCTAAAGGTTATGTACAACATAACCTCTGATTTCACCAATGTTGTCACGGTGGGTCTGTTTGATGAGTTTCACTTTTAGAAAAAGTGAAATTTCAAATTTAGAAAAAGCAGGAGTGACACCATGGGTGGGGCGAGCAGGTAGTGGACGCTAATGACGTCACTCCACTTAAAATTATGTATCAATATTTATGGGGCCCTGAAAAGGGCCGTTTTTAGCAGAGGAGGAGTTTAGGTGTACAGGTTTGAAATGTTATAGTAGTCGTCGTCATGTGTTACGCCGGGGCTTACAATGAGTTGGACATGGAGTTCCATGCCCTCCCCCCATCTCCAAGTGTTATGACGACGTTGACTAAAGACGAAATATTTTGGAAGGAGGTGATGTTCCTCGGTCCCATCTTCATGTTTAATAATTTTCGTACAGTACAAGTATACTGTACGGTTTTGAAACGGGAATGAACAAAGTTCCCTGTGGAAACCTAGAAACTCCTCCCTGTTCCTGAGTACTCTGCTAATTATGATTGATGCTGATGGTTCCATGGTGGAGAGAGAGAATGAAGCGGACACCAGCGGGCTCACGGAAGCTATCATAAACCACAGCGTATCTTTGCCGCATTCCTGATAAGATAAATGTAAGCACTTTGTGTTAGTACATGGTGGGCACGCAAGGTTAGTAGTTACAAGCTTTGCCACCAGGTGCGCATTTGCACAGAGTAAAATCGACATTTGTTATTTTTTAATTGTGGAAGTTTTAAGTCATTTAGTTGTGAATTGAACACAATTCAATCGAAGTAAAAAACAACCTTGTGTCCGAGTGGTTCCGCATCCGACTCAAACACGAAATGTACAAAGACTGTTTAATTTAGATTCTAAGATTTCATAATAAGTTATTCGCCTATTTCGGTCGGGATATAACTGGGCAGTTACAAAGTACGGTCGGGTACGCTAACCACTGGACCACGGGGGGCTGATAGCTTTTTGTCTAATTTGAATAATATATATTTATGTTTCACTGCAGGAGTGCTGGCTGGACTACGGGGGGTTGATTACTTTTTGTCTGATTTGAATAATATATATTTATGTTTCGCTGCAGGAGTGCTGGCTAGAGCGTACAGCTGTTGGTAGTTCCCACGCATGCGCGCCAGACCAGCAGACGACGTGTACGAAGGTAGCCACAGAGGAATACCCAAAAGCATTTTATATAGTGTAAAGACCGCCATCTTTTTACATTTTATATAGTATAACGGTGAAAAGGATAGGAGTGTATTTTATATAGTATAACAAGGTTAACAGTGAATTTTATATAGTATAACATGGAAAAAGTTAGGTTAAGACTGAATTTTATATAGTATAACAAGGTTAACAGTGAATTTTATATAGTATAACACGAAAAATTTAGTGTATTTTATATAGTATAACAAGGTAAACATTGAATTTTATATAGTATAACACGGAAAAAGTTAGGTTAACAGCGAATTTTATATAGTATGATGTGGGAATTTGGAGGGAAATTTAGGAATTTGAGGGAAATTTTTGGGAGGGAGGGGGGGAGGTTGGTACCACTGCGCCGCCATCTTGGACAAGTCACGTGACCGCTCTCGACCAATCAGAGGCCAGAAAAGTGGGTCTGAAATCATTACTTATTTCAGCTGTCATTACTTACTTACTTCAGCTGTCAGGATCTTATGAACCTTAGCAGTGTGGTTGTTTTGGTAAAGCTACATGTGGAACATGTTTATGTATTGCACTGGAAACCTTCAGCTGTCAGGATCTTATGAACCTTAGCAGTGTGGTTGTTTTGATAAAGCTACATGTGGAACATGTTTATGTACGGCACTGGGAACCTTCAGCTGTCAGGATCTTATGAACCTTAGCAGTGTGGTTGTTTTGGTAAGGCTACATGTGGAACATGTTTATGTATGGCACTGGGAACCTTCAGCTGTCAGGATCTTATGAACCTTAGCAGTGTGGTTGTTTTGGTAGAGCTACATGTGGAACATGTTTATGTATGGCACTGGGAACCTTCAGCTGTCAGGATCTTATGAACCTTAGCAGTGTGGTTGTTTTGGTAAAGCTACACGTGGAACATGTTTATGTATGGCACTGGGAACCTTCAGCTGTCAGGATCTTATGAACCTTAGCAGTGTGGTTGTTTTGATAAAGCTACATGTGGAACATGTTTATGTATGGCACTGGGAACCTTCAGCTGTCAGGATCTTATGAACCTTAGCAGTGTGGTTGTTTTGGTAAAGCTACATGTGGAACATGTTTATGTACGGCACTGGAAACCTTCAGCCGTCAGGATCTTATGAATCTTAGCAGTGTGGTTGTTTTGGTAAAGCTACATGTGGAACATGTTTATGTACGGCACTGGGAACCTTCAGCCGTCAAGATCTTATGAACCTTAGCAGTGTGGTTGTTTTGGTAAAGCTACATGTGGAATATGTTTATGTACGGCACTAGGGACCTTCAGCCGTCAAGATCTTATGAACCTTAGCAGTGTGGTTGTTTTGGTAAAGCTACATGTGGAACATGTTAATGTACGGCACTGGGAACCTTCAGCCGTCAAGATCTTATGAACCTTAGCAGTGTGGTTGTTTTGGTAAAGCTACATGTGGAACATGTTTATGTATGGCACAGGGAACCTTCAGCCGTCAAGATCGTATTTACCTTAACACTGTAGGCATCGAAGGAAAACTAAATGTGAACCATGTTAATGCATGCTAACACAAATACTGGGAACCTTCATCTTTCAGGGTCGTATTTTTCAACGTTTTAATAGTGAACACTTTAGCGCTATTTACATTCTTCAACAAACGCTATTTTCATTAATTTCTCATTTGGATTTCATTTTGTGTTATAAATAGATACGTTTCAAAAACAGTCTGCATGGAATTGAAGTAGTATAAGAAGACACATTCTTTTATCTAATAATATTGATATGTTTAGCTACAAGAAGTCCCAAGTTAGTGGAGTGATACATTATTGAACACTGTGGTCAGATGTGCAACGCATGCAACATTACAATGCGATGTATGATTTATTGCTTTCAAATAACCCATAGGCTAGTGTTGCGTATGATGTTATATCGGCCATAATGCAATATGGATATCCACACATAGTCCCAGGTTGTTGGAGCGATACATTATTGAACACTGGGGTCAGATGTGCAACGCATGCAACATTACAATGCGATGTATGATTTATTACCTTCAAATCACGCATAGGCTAGTGTTGTGTGTGATGTTGTTTCGGCCTTGCGATATGGATATCCACACGTAGTCACAGGTTAGTGGAGTGATACATTATTGAACACTGGGCTCAGACGTGCAATACATGCAACATTACAATGCGATGTATGATTTATTGCCTTCAAATCACCCATAGGCTAGTGTTGCGTATGATGTTATATAAGCCATAATGCAATATGGATATCCACACATAGTCCCAGGTTGGTGGAGCGATACATTATTGAATACTGGGCTCAGACGTGCAATGCATGCAACATTACAATGCGCTTTACGATTTATTGCCTTCAAATCACGCATAGGCTAGTGTTGTGTGTGATGTTGTTTCGGCCTTAATGCGATATGGATATCCACACATAGTCACAGGTTAGTGGAGTGATACATTATTGAACACTGGGCTCAGACGTGCAATGCATGCAACATTACAATGCGCTTTACGATTTATTGCCTTCAAATCACGCATAGGCTAGTGTTGTGTGTGATGTTGTTTCGGCCTTAATGCGATATGGATATCCACACATAGTCACAGGTTAGTGGAGTGATACATTATTGAACACTGGGCTCAGACGTGCAACGCATGCAACATTACAATGTGCTTTACGATTTATTGCCTTCAAATCACGCATAGGCTAGTGTTGTGTGTGATGTTGTTTCGGCCTTAATGCGATATGGATATCCACACATAGTCACAGGTTAGTGGAGTGATACATTATTGAACACTGGGCTCAGACGTGCAATGCATGCAACATTACAATGCGTTTTACGATTTATTGCCTTCAAATCACGCATAGGCTAGTGTTGTGTGTGATGTTGTTTCGGCCTTAACGCGATATGGATATTCACACGTAGTCACAGGTTAGTGGAGTGATACATTATTGAACACTGGGCTCAGACGTGCAATGCATGCAACATTACAATGCGCTTTACGATTTATTGCCTTCAAATCACGCATAGGCTAGTGTTGTGTGTGATGTTGTTTCGGCCTTAATGCGATATGGATATCCACACATAGTCACAGGTTAGTGGAGTGATACATTATTGAACACTGGGCTCAGACGTGCAATGCATGCAACATTACAAAGCGCTTTACGATTTATTGCCTTCAAATCACGCATAGGCTAGTGTTTTGTGTGATGTTATTTCATCCATAATGCAATATGGATAGCCCTACACTTACAGTAGTCCCAGGTCAGTGTAGTGATACATTATTGAACACTGGAGTCAGATTTGCAACGCATGCAAGATTATTATGCACCCAACGACTGTCATGTATCTAATAGTTACATATTTTTTTTATTTCAATTGAATTATTTTTATACAATTTGGCTAAAAATAATGTGATTGCATTGTCCCATCTATTTTAATATTTCTGAAATTATGACAAAAGTTGCCCTAAACAAACAATATTAGTTTTCTTCCTATTTACTCTTTGACACTAATATTGTGTTACTTTTGTTGTTTACAAGAGTTTATCAATATGGAAAGAATGACGATGTCTTATTTTACCAGGTGGAGTTAGTAGGGCTAAGAAGATTGAGGCGACTTCCGATTATCAAATGTAACCGGATATGTGGGCTGCGTTCAAGGATGTGACCCGTACCGTTCACCCACCCAAAGAACAATCACGCTCCATGTTGTTTGACGCCGCTACCTCGCAATAACTTCGGGATATCACCGGTCAAGGCTAGTGGCATAAGTCTGACTTCTGTTTTTATTGTTTTGTTTTTGCTTTTTTTTATTTATTTATTTTATTTATTATTTTTTTTTTTATCCATAGAAACTGTTCGTAGTTTATAACACGGTTATAACCTATATTTTGTATGGTTCCTGGGAACTTCATTTGAAAATATGAATATAACTATTTATTACACAAACTGTGTCGATAAAATATATATAGTAAACTCACTAAGTAGATTCTATGCGTGAACTAATAATAGTTTAATAATGACATTGGTCTCAAACCAAAGTTATATGTAAATAGAGACAGACATATGATCATTATATATAATTCAGAAACATATCCTGATCATTTATTTGTGTTAAAGGCGTTATGTATAGGTTTTGTTTCATAATATTTATCGTTTATATATATATATATATATATATATATATATATATGTATATATATATATATTATTTTAATAATGAAATTCAGTTTTATTAATGCAAAAGACCTAAATAGACTGAACAAAAACAGAAAAAGTTCAATTAGAATGAAAATTCTCTCAATTTGTCAATTTACAGTCCTAAAAAAACAGGTGATACTGAACTTTATCACGTTGCCTATATCAAGGTCCATGGTAAAGATATATATCTGTCTTGAATGTTTTAGACAAGAGTAAGTAGCACATTAGCTCAAGAGGCTGAATGAAATAGGAACAAGACAATATTATTTATGATAGAGAGGATGTACTTTTGGATAGTTGCTAATATTCCTGGTCTTGGAGTTACTGAGACTACACACACTAATGTTGGAATTACAATAAGGTAAATTTAACTGTAATTCAAGGTTCACTACATTTGTGGCCTAAATAAATAATGTTATATCACTATTAACACCGATTTGTTTAAATTTAAAGTGAAAATGAATATAAACAATTATGAATTTTGGAAACAAACAGATGAGTGCCACTCTTACAAAATATTAACGCTAAAAAATTTAAACTGAAGGCTCTTATTATATTGATTCACATTCTTACAGAAAAACTTCATAACACATGTTAAACGTATAATGTCTTTAAAAACAGTTTACAGATTTTTAACTTAAATAAAAAGAAAAAGCTGATAATAATAATGAATTGTACTAAACTAAATATATTTACTAAGATTGTTTTGCATGGTATATGCTTATCCGTGAGATAAAAATATGTATCAACAACTCTTGCAGTTCTGCGATATGGACCATTATTATAAAGATGTTAGCAATAGAAAAAAAAACATATCCCACTCAGTAAATGTTTACAAGGCCTGCTTTAACAACGTATGTCATATGTTAATCACAAACTGTAAAATTTACTGTTGGTATTTTTTCATAAACTTTATTATAAATACTATAACCACCAGCTCATAAAAATTTATTTTAAATTTGAATAAAAGTAGGTTATATACTCGTAAGTTTAGAAATAAATATCATAAAATCAATGACCTCTAACATGAACGGACTGAAAAATAGCAATTGAAACGAAATCCTTACACGCAACCCCTCCCATATGTAATGAAACTCCAGCAAAGAGCCAAGTGTACAGACTGTAACGAGGATAAATAGACTGTCAGCAACCTATGTGGTAGCGAAAGATGCTTTAAAACACCCAACAACACCTTTATTTAAAGACTCTCCAGCACAGAGCCAAGTGTACAGACTGTAACGAAGGTAGATAGCCTGCCGGCAACCTATGTGGTGACGAAAGATGCTTTAACACACCCAACACCTCCCTTATGTAAAGACTCTCCAGCACAGAGCCAAGTATACAGAATGTAACGAGGGTAGATAGACTGCCAGCAACCTATGTGGTGACGAAAGATGCTTTAACACACCCAACACCTCCCTTATGTAAAGACTCTCCAGCACAGAGCCAAGTATACAGACTGTAACGAGGGTAGATAGACTGCCAGCAACCTATGTGGTGACGAAAGATGCTTTAACACACCCAACACCTCCCTTATGTAAAGACTCTCCAGCACAGAGCCAAGTATACAGACTGTAACGAGGGTAGATAGACTGCCAGCAACCTATGTGGTGACGAAAGATGCTTTAACACAACCAACACCTCCCTTATGTAAAGACTCTCCAGCACAGAGCCAAGTATACAGACTGTAACGAGGGTAGATAGACTGCCAGCAACCTATGTGGTGACGAAAGATGCTTTAACACACCCAACACCTCCCTTATGTAAAGACTCTCCAGCACAGAGCCAAGTATATAGACTGTAACGAGGGTAGATAGACTGTCAGCAACCTATGTGGTGTCAAAAGATGCTCTAACACACCCATCACCACCCTTATTTAAGACTCCCCAGCACAGAGCCAATTGTACAGACTGTAACGAGGGTAGATAGACTGCCAGCAACCTATGTGGTGACGAAAGATGCTTTAACACACCCAACACCACCCTTATGTAAAGACTCTCCATCACAGAGCCAAGTGTACAGACTGTAACGAGGGTAGATAGACTGTCAGCAACCTATGTGGTGACGAAAGATGCTTTAACACAACCAACACCTCCCTTATGTAGACTCTCCAGCACAGAGCCAAGTGTACAGACTGTAACGAGGGTAGATAGACTGCCAGCAACCTATGTAGTGACGAAAGATGCTTTAAAACACCCAACACCTCCCTTATGTAAAGACTCTCCAGCACAGAGCCAAGTGTACAGACTGTAACGAGGGTAGATAGACTGCCAGCAACCTATGTAGTGACGAAAGATGCTTTAACACACCCAACACCTCCCTTACGTAAAGACTCTCCAGCACAGAGCCAAGTGTACAGACTGTAAGAGGATAGATAGACTGCCAGCAACCTATGTGGTGACGAAAGATGCTTTACACACCCAACACAACTGATATCCATTGTGTAACTTGTTATCATTTTCCAGCCTAACATATCAGTTTTCCGTACTAATGTTATATACTAGAGAATGTTCGTCCTTTAACGTATATCAATAAAAAATTAATTAATGTAATTTCTATTGTGTCACTGATTTAATTTCTGAGATTAAAGTAGAACATAAAAAACACTTGAATATGTAATCCGTAAACATAAACTTGAATATTATTACAAGATACTAATAGTATTACTATGTATTAGGTTTCAGTGTCAAATATTGTAGAATTATAAATTATTTTCAATAATTATTTTAAATTACTATATAAGTTGACCTCATTACAAACACTTTAAATTCTGGGTTTCGTATGTAATATAAGCTCTTTGATACAAAAATGCCATAAAACCATACTTGATAGTTTAAATGTTTGGCAGAGGCAATAAATAACCTGTGATGTCCCGGTATTGTGCTGACATCTCTATCATCATAAATAAATGTCATGAACCCCATAAACAAAGTTTATTTATTTACTAACTTTGGGCGATCAGTACTGTACTTTAATATAATTCCATTTAATATATGGAATTATATTAAAAACCTAAAATAGGTGATATAAGAAGAGCATTGACAATTATGTACTGATGAAAATATCTTTCGACTAGAAAAATATCTTTGAATTAGTTAAAGACTTTTATTTATATTTATTATGCAAATTAATGATATGTTTGTATTGTTGCAGAAAATATTAAAATACATGCCATGATACGTATTTCAGAGCATATCATTATTAAAACTAAAACTCATGATTGATGAATTCTAAAGAGTTTTTATTCATGGGATGATCAATAGTAACATATTCTCTAAATTACAAACGAGTATTTGAATTCCAAATGATGGGTGGGCTTTAAGGATGTGATTTATTAAATTAGAAAACATTTTGAACTTAGTGTTTTTTTTTTGTTTTTTTTTTTTTTTTTTTTGTTTTTTGTAAAGTTTGAATAATATTTAACAAAGCCACCTTGAGGGATGTGGTTTGTTTCCTGAAGGACACTTTGCCTTACAATGCCACTAAGATAGTGGCTTCTATACCTTGACCAAATAGACCATAAAGTGTGAGTAAGGGCTCATAAAGTGTGGACTTCGTGTGTTCTCCTTGGGGGTTGTACTTATATAGGGAAAGTGGAAAGTAGTATAGTAATGAACACTGTAAAACTTTGTGTATAGAAAATATAATTATATGTTTAGTTGTACAAAAACTCTCTTAAATGTTTGTATGGTTTAATTAGTAAATTTAACTGTTAGCATTTACAGTTTAAAAAATGATGTTTTAAAACGCACTTAAAAAAGGACGTTTTAACGAATAATGATAATTAATCAAATAATGTCTCCATATGGAGAAGAAATTGTAATAAGAAATTCACTGAGTGTTACCTTGTCATTGGTTCTAACCGTAATTCCAGGTTTACTACTTTGAATGTGACCTTTCCTTTAGCGAATCACATAACTTATTTTATATCATTATTAAACATCAATTTGGTTAAATTGAAAGTGAAAATTGATAGTACAGAATTGATTTTACTCAAATTAACTGTTTCATCCCATTTTTCCAATTATCTTTCATTACCTTCGTATCTAAATTTATTATAAATACCTTAAAAGCCTTGAACAGTTCGATTTATAATTCTATCCTAGTCACACAGTTAGTATATAAATGAAGTCCGTCAAACATTAAACAAAATATGATAAAAAATAAATGTATATGAATAAAAACAGAGCCATTTTTCAATGTGTTAAAATTAAGTGTAAATTATTACTATGTCACACTCAGAGATTGGATAATCCAGTAAATATAGGTGATGGTAAGGTTAGGTACATGCGTGGCCCAGTTATATAAGCCTGTAACTAGACCTCCTACAGGTAGCTAGTGTGACGCGGTAGTTAATTGGACGTATTATTATTCAAGAGTACCCATCAAACTACTGGGGTCTAGATATCAATATGGCTTTGTCTCACTTGATCGAATACTATTTAGAGCATCAATTATTTTATATTTTAAAGGTGTTCGTCCGATCGGCTCAGCTCGGCGCTGGATGGAGTTTAGTTCAACGTTTCACCGCCATTGTCGCCACGAGTAGCAGAGTGAATCCATTGCTGTTGACATGGGACAGTAACAGCACTCTTGCTGCGTGTCCGGAGCACAACCGGAATAACCCCTAATTTATTGTAAACTTTATCAATAAAGATTGTATGTATTATTGAAGTTATAATTCTTTGCACCCGTTGTATACTTTTGGGATGGGGTATTGGTCGAGAAACCGTGTCACGCGTTTTGCGTGATACGTTGGGCGTGGCTTGGGGTACGTGGGACCTAGCATACTAGAAGCCGTGAACCGGCCCGCATATTAGGCCACGCATTACGTCCTTTTGTCAGGTACTCCTTGACTTCGAAGGAGTGAATGAATGAATGAAATGTCTTATATTTCATTTATATATCCTGCCTATCTGTGGTTGTGAGTGGGTGTGTGTGAACAGCCAAAGAAGTATAATTTCCCCCGTCTGGTCCGACGCGAACAATGTTTTTTTTTTTTTATTAATAATTTACTTTTTCTTCCAAAGATAACTGTAATAATTTGAACTCAAAATTCGTACAGACGTAATTTATCAAATAATTGGATACACCTAAACAAAAATATTATTATTATTAATTTAATTTACTCCATGTTGGTTAGTACCATTTGTCCACTATATTCTCAAACTTTGAATAAAATATATCGCATGGTTTGTTAATTAGTTAGGAACCAAAAAAGGCCAAATTAGCCACTTTAGGTAGCCATATCTCCGTAAAAATGTTTTTTTCCCTCAACACACTTATTACTTGTAACAAAACAAACAATGTTATTCAAAAAAATTAAAAAATAATGTTCGATCAAACACCGTTAATATATTGTTTCCAGCACAAACCTTTACATAATATAAAACATTTCTTATTTATCACACATTAATGCTTTACCAATAGCTAGTTTCATATATTTCTATATGTACTCAATTGTATACCTATAGAAAAATACTATTGGTAAGGGAAATAGGCTTATAGTAGTAGTATACAGGACGTTTGAAGAAGATCAGGAGTGCTCTAATTGGAAATGTATTAGCCTACCAAATTACATTTTTACGGTTGCTACAAAAGCCTTTTATGTCCCCTGCACCTCAGTACATTTTCAACTTAATCATTGCCTTGAAATATAGATCAATTGTCTTTTGTTACCAAATCTGACAAACATGGATAATATTTATTACTGTGATATTGAGATGAAGTTATATAAAAAAAGTAAATAAATGCTAACTTTTCCGTTTTCATCGCTTTTTTAGCTCCCTTCTTTTAAATATTATTATTTTTTTTTTTTTTTTTTACAGTTACACAAACTTAAAATCATCTTGTATAATTGATTACATTACCAAGTTTCTACTAGCAAAATTGACATAATCTAGTTGTTTCTCACATATATAAAAATTATTCTCCCGGTAGTTTTTCGTTAATCACCCTGGGGGGGATGTATAATACTTAAACTACATAGATAATTTGAATACAAAAAGTACATATTACTGTTACATAGTTTTATTACTAGTTTTTTGTTTTATTTTATCATGTCAAACTTACACAATCATTGTTGTTTTAGTGTACTATTATTTAGTTGTAAACAAGGTTACAACCTATATTGATTTATATTGTATAAAACATGGCGTTATATCATACAAACAAATACACATTACATTTCACATGAGTTTTTCAAACAAACAAAACAGTTGTGTTTTGACAGTTTAAACATTATATGACTTTGACATTTGGTTTTGCACATCAACTACCAGTACTGTTATATGTACATTTATAAATATTTATGTACAGGGTTCGTAAATATCTAAATGTATTAAAAACTAACTCATAAATTGTATCCAATATTTACTTGCCATAAGTCATTGTTCACCTACACTTAGTATTTAACTGTTTGACTCCGTTTTAATGTCGAAACTTAAACATAAAACTAATTGCATTATGAGAAGTCTCATTTACAATTACTAATGATTGTTTTACTATCGATAGGGTGCTTTATTCAAAGAGAGTAAAATATTTTCTTAACCTTACTTTACCCATTCTCCCATAATAATTTATATTTTTGGCATGTAACATGATAGTAATATAAATTACATAACAGTTGCCTGTATATATATATAAGAAAATTAAGAAATAAATGCTTGGAGATTTTTGAAATTTGGGAATACTGCTAGTATTAAAATCATGACAGTCTGTTGCATTGAAGCTACTACGTTACGTTTTGAAAAATATTATTTTAACTGAAACTAATTCAGTCCTAATATAACATTTTTAAAAGAGTGTATCAAAACTCAATTATGAAACAGGTTTTACTTTATAATAATATGAAAATCATAAAAAAAATCATGAAAATAATCAACCTTAAACCATCATTTAATTTTAAGGCCACTGAACAAACAAGAAAAATTAAACCAAAAGGTATTTATTGACCTCCTGCCAACTTTAGTTCTTCCATCTAAAATCAGTCTACTTTTTCTCCCTAAGATTAATTATAAGACACTTTTAACTAAGGTATTTTGGATGACAGATATACTTTATTTTTTACAAACCAATACGTAACTTAGTAAATATTTATTTGTATTTATGAACTTAATACACTTCAAACTGTAGTAACATGTAACAGTCCATAGAATGACGTCAATACAGAAGTGAATGAAATGATGTGGGCTAATAGTGGTGACATGGGTGATGTCGGCACTGTGGCGTAGTGCTGTCACTCAGCTACTTGGGACCAAGTGCTTATATCTCTATATCATTGATTAATATTGCTACTTGGGACATTGTACGATGAAGAAAGTGAGCTTTTACATTTCCCAACTGTAACACCTTCCAACTGGTTTTACCTTGCCTTTACATGTATGAGATGATACTATACTACAGATCACGTTCTTCCTCGTTTCGAGGCAAGAACGTTCACCAATACTACACTAGAGGTAGGGACAACCTCCGAACACAGACTGGCACTATCAGGCCACATGCCACATCAGGTTGGTGTCAGACTAATCAACAGGCTCCCTGAAGAATTTCCAATGTACAACAAAACTCAATTCAAAACTCAAATTAGACACCTATTGATGTCTAAAGCTTTCTATTTTGTGGATTAGTTCATGATGAGTCTCTGGGAAGATTAAACAGCGGGACAAGAAGGCAGTGTTATTTGGCTGTATGAGTGTTTATGTATGTGAATGTGGGGTGAATGACCATTTGCTGTTTAGTTTTAAAATTTTAACTAATTTTAAATATTTATGTATACAATATTGACGTTTGCTTTAACATGACGTTAAACATTTTTTACTACGCAATAAAATTTAAAAAAAAACTACAAATAATTTTGACCTCAAAGGTAAGAAAGCGCTGTTGAAGCGGATTACGACATCCCCTGGGGAATTTAAGGCCTCTTTTACGTCACACAAAACCACCACAAGCTGCAAACATATATAATAAACCTCTCATTTAGGACGGCCAAACTTAGTTCAACAGCCTTGAGGTGTGTGGTCTACCACCCCATGTACATACTAACTCTGAAAGAAGGTGCCACTGTAATGCTGCTGAGAAATCTGAATGCGACTCGAATAATTAATTGTAAAAAAATGCACAATAATATGTTAGACTTAGAAGTTTTAAGGAATGCAAATATTGGACAATTGGACAAAGGGTACTGCTACTTTGTATAGATTTGCCACTGTACAATTTAATTTAAATTTTTTTAGCAATTTCCTATTGTTTTAGCGTATTGTTTTCCTATTGTAAGGCGCAAGGCCAAAAGCTTGATCGAGTAGATATCTATTTGTCTGAGCCAGCTTTTAGCCACAGACAATGGTATGTTGCCTTATCTCAAGGAAATGCGTTCAAGAATGAAAATGTTGAGAATCAGGCTAAAAGAAGACGAAGAGCTAATGTTGACTGTTAAGAGATTTTATGAAATAATTATTACTTTATAAATATCAATAAAACTTTTCAACTTTCCCTCTACAAAAATGCTGTGGAGCAGCATAGGTCTTCTAGTAATTTATGTTTTTAATGACTTAAAAATTTGTTGCTTAGCGTTAACTTACATGTTTAATGTTTAAATTATAATAATACAGTTCTTACTGTAGTAAGTTTTTATTTTTATATTAAAAAATTACGTCATATAGAGTAAAATTAAGAAAATATATTTTAAGAAAAATTATTTGCAAGAAAATTATGATTTTTTTCCAGAGTGAGTTGATTACGGAGACAAGCTTAGAGTACATCACTACACTTAATAGATCATTCTTTATTACTAATACAGTATTATTTTTCAATTTTTATCTGGTTATTGCGCGTTCTTAGCTGGAAAACATTGTTTAGTAACTCTTAACACTTGTTTTAACATCAAGCATACCTAAAATGTAATTTAATATAAATAAGATCACATTAAACTTTACCCTAGCACACATGAGTAAAGTGTAAGCCATAAGACAACTTTATACCGTCCCTGATGAGTAATGTTCACCCAGGAAGCCGGGGGTTGATATTGTAGAAGGCCCCATAAAACACTCTCCCTGGAGGCAAGGTGTACCCATATAGGAAGGGGTGTGAGTGCGATAATGCAAACCACTCCGCCATTCCAGCAATATAAAGCACAACCATACTCCATAATGTGGCTCCCACATTCACAGAATGTGTACTGGTTACCTTGTGCAACAGGTCAACTAATAATAGTGTAAACAAATAAATTACAGAAATTAACCAACCTAATATTTTTATTTGTTATATAAAATGATACGGTATCAAACAGCACACTTGTAACAAGTGGTTCTCTTTCATTTGTTTACAAAATTACAAACTGATAGTTAGTATATTTTAATATTAAACAATTCATCATTTTCAGATTTTTTAGTTACATGATTTTATCTATTTTTAATTTCATTTTAGAACCAACAGGAACTAGAAATTAACGGCCAGTCAGTAGTGTAATTTGCCGGTGCTGGCTCACATAAATCAAATGGTTTGACAGGTGAGTTTTGTGACGTCACGGTGACGTCACAATGACGTCATGGTGACGTAGGTTAGTACGTCACAGGGATAATTTGTGGGTCAAGGTCATTTGTGTGTTTTTTGAAAAAGGCTTCTTGGACAGAACGACTGTTCTGTCCAAGAAGCCTTTTTCTTTTACTTTATTTAAAATATTACAAATTTTTACAATATGTACATCTTACAGACTAAACCTACAGTAACAAACTACTTAGTGCTGGCTCAGGATCTGGGTGATGTGTTCTCCTTGTCTGAGTCGTCTTTGAGTACATCGGCCCGAAGTCCGCTGTAGAGCTTGCAACTTCTTCACTCCCCATCATCTGCCTCAGTACTGCATTGTACAACTCCTCCCCACACTCGTCAGCTCCGATGCGGTCTAGTAACCTAAGGAAGTCGTCTTCGCGATGTAACACATCGCTACAAATGCAATAAATAGGCCCGAAAGTTGCCTCAGGGTTCGACCACATGCAGTGAGTGAAATGTTGACCGTACTTTGTAACTTTGGATTCAGTACAATTCATTCGAAACTTAGTACTCTCAATACTCTGCGCTATTGCACCCATAGCGTTCAACTTTTCCAGCGCCTCAGAACTCCAAGAAGATTTTGCCAACCTGACGTTAAGCAACACCAGCTCCATATTTGTGTTCATATTGAATGTGATTGCTTCGACTGCTGGCGTGCAAGTGATGTTAGAAAGCAGCGAACTGTAATATATAAGAGGAAATTCATGGTGGGGGTAACATCATGTGGTGGGGGTTGCATGAATCCTCCTAGCGTGGTAAATTTCGTCTAAAGTCTAAAATCCCCGTCATATAGACTATAAATGCTTCAACATCAGTCTTAACGCGGGATTTCGATCCAACTTAATTTAAAACCTTCATTTTTACACTACTCACAAACAGAAATCTACGAGTAAATACAGAGCTAAAGTGTGAAACGTAATGTAAGAGGTAAAACCTAAAAAGTTCACCAAGTTTTTTCCTAACGATGTTACCGAACCACTTTAATACACCTACTGTTATAGAACGATGGTTAAAATATAGCAATATGATAGTGCTAAACAAATACTACAACTTTTAACTTAACACGGGTTTTTGATTCAACTTGTTCTTAAACCCTCACTTTTACACTACTCACAAACAACAATTTTAAATAGAAGCCTAAAGAGTGATACGTAATGTAAGAAAACAAAAGGCAAAATCCTAAATAATCACGACATTTTTCCCGAACGGTGTTGTAGAAACCCTTTATTACACCTACTGTTATAGAACGATGGTTAAAATATAGCAATATAATAGTGCTAAACAAATACTACAACTTTTATCTTAACACGGGTTTTTGATTATACTTGTTCTTAAACCCTCATTTTTACACTACTCACAAACAACAATTTTAAATAGAAGCCTAAAGAGTGATAGGTAATGTAAGAAAACAAAAGGCAAAAACCTAAATAATCACAACAATTTTCCCGAACGGTGTTGTAGAAACCCTTTATTACACCTACTGTTATAGAACTATGGTTAGATATAGGAAAAATGATAGTACTAAACCAATACGACAACTTTAAGCTGAGCATAGGAGCACAATCTTATTCAAAGATAAAGTTTGCAGAGTGTAAACAATACGAGCCATCCTTAACCGATGTCTGGACATCTTGACCGGACATTCAACTCAGGTGGGAGCCTCGCGCGTTCACACGCTCCCCACTCCTACAAGCCTGTACACAGGGACAGCAAACATCACATCTTCAAGCTCCGTTGCCGGAGCAGGTCATCGGTGCTACGCAGCTCCAGCCACCCCAGCCTCCGCAGATAGCTCTAGCAAGCCTCCGACCTCTTCAAGCAGCTCGGCCAAGGACAGCAGCCTACTGCAGTCCGCTCCCGGGATAGCAGCCAATCCAGAGTTGGCTCAAACATCTATCTCCTATTACCGTTCCTTAAGTCATTTGTTTACGGACACCAAACCGGCTCAAATGGCTTATCCTTGCTTACTGTCGTTCTGAGGTCTCCAAACCACCCGGCAGTAGGCACCCCGGCTCAAACATCTATCTCCTATTACCGTTCCTTAAGTCATTTGTTTACGGACACCAAACCGGCTCAAATGGCTTATCCTTGCTTACTGTCGTTCTGAGGTCTCCAAACCACCCGGCAGTAGGCACCCCTGTCATTATTTATGTGTATTTACTAATGAAACATGTGTTCTCTTTCAGAACTCTTCCCCTCTTCCTTTTACTGTTATGTAGTGCATGCTTAATCTTGCTTCCTGTACTGTTAGTTATCTAGTGCATGCTTGATTTATCTTGCTTTAGTAGCTAGTGCATAAAGCTAATTTTATATTACTACACAAACACACACACACACACACACACACACACACACACACACACACACACACACACACACACACACACACACACACACACACACACACACACACACACACACACACACACACACACACACACACACACACACACACACACACACACACGGAATAACCCCAATGGCCAAAGGCTTTTTTTTTTTTTTTTTTTTTTTTTTAACTTTTAAAAAATTGATGTTTGTGAGTAGTGTAAAATGACGGAACTGGAGCAAGTCGGTTCAAAATCCAGTTTTAGGATAAAAGTTGCTGTATTGGTTACTAGAACCATTTTGTTAGACTTAAACGTAGTTCTATCATAGTAGATGTATTAAAGGGGTTTTAGGAATCGTGAGTAGCGGAACTTTGCGGTATTGCAGTAGGTCTGACCAAAATCTCGTATTTGTTAATTAGGATCATTTTGTCACATTTTAACATAGTTCTATCAAAGTAGGTATATTAAGGGAAATCTTCAACAACATTAAACTCGATTTTTTTTTAATTTTATTATGTCCTTGACCTACTTTCGAAAGTGAATTATAGCTAAAACATGTACCTTCTTTTTATAAGATTTTACGAGACCTCCTCTCTTACGAATTGTAGATATTCTCAGCTCTGGATCCGCATCACAGTCTTTAACCCAACCCACCAAAGTGATCTCTTAGAACAACAATGATTCCTTCAACGATACAAGTCTGTATTTATGTAAGACCTACACCTTCCCGATTGGGGAAAACTCAACAACCAATCACAGCAAAGCCACGCCCCCCACTGAATAGAGAAAACTAGGATCGCAGCCTGCAGGAATCATTCGCTTACCAGCATCTACCATAGCACCAGCATCTACCACACCATCTTCTACTATGGACCCCAGCGTGAGGAAGCCAACCCTGCCACTACGTCTGGGAAGCCGTCCGCAGAGGTCTATCCTGAAGCAGGCCCTAGAGGCGGCCGACATAGACTTAGAAAAGCTGGGAAAATCCCGCAAGCAGCTTTTCCCTACTAAAATCTGTCTGCCTCAACCGAGACTTTTTCCTGCCTCCGTCGCTACAATACCACTGCCTTCGCCTTCGACTACTGCCCGCCCTCTACCAACCGCTGCATCTCTTACAATACCACTACCTTCGCCTTTGAGTACTGCCCACCCTCTACCAGCCGCTGCATCTCCCACTATACCACTGCTTTCGCCTTCGACTACTGCCCGCCCTCTACCAGCTACTGCATCTCTTTTTTCTCCGCTGTCTCTTCTGTCTCCGCTACCTCCCACTCCGCATTTGAGGAAACTGAAAGCCTTCAGAGAGTGCCAGAAGGCGTGCAGAGCTCCAAGACCTCCTTGCACGCACCTGTTCCTGCGCGGGGGTAAGAAAGGTGAGAGATGTGGAAAGCCAAGCGCTCTTGGAGGAGTATTGTGTGCGAGACACAAGCCGAAGCGAACGGCTCCTGCAGCAACGGCAACTCCCTTCAAGCGGCTGCGAATAAACCGGCTTAAATCCGGGAAACGCTATTTCTATGTTCAGCGTATTTCAGATCGCGAAGTAGCCTTGGAATGTAGTGGTAAACGCTACAAACTGAAGTTACCTCGTGGACTGATAAACCCTGAACATCTAAATAAGCGACACTATATTATTCGCAACAGCTTGGGGACATCAGAGTGGAGACTTGCTCCCTCTAACACCCTACTTCCTTAAGCCTTCTTTCCATTCTATCAAACGGTCCTTTTCAGGACCCAAACGGCCCTTTTCAGGGCCTAACATTTTTAACTGATTAATGACCTTGACCTACTTACAAACAACCAATCAGAAGAGACCCCCCACTCTCGCGAGCTCTATATATACGCGCACACCTTGAAGACGGAATCATTTCTTCAAGCTCCACTGCCAGATCAACATCTCCTAGATCAGCGCCTCTTCAAGCAGCCCACTCCAGAACCTCTGCCTGCCCGCCTGCCCACAGCTTGCTTCAGGATAGCAGCCAATCCAGAGTTGATTCAGACATCTCTCTCCTATCACCTTTCCTTAAGTTATTTGTGTACGGACACCAAACCGGCTCAATGACTTTTTCCTTAAGTTATTTGTTTACGGACACCAAACCGGCTCAAATGGCTTATCCTTGCTTACTGTCTATCCTCAACAGATTGTTGTTCTGAGGCCCGAAAACCACCCAACAGTCTGTTGAAAAACCATCTTATGTTTGAGTCTTCTCGAGAATACCGCTGGGGGTCGTGAGCACCGCTTCACCCTTCCTCAATCTTACCTTCCAAAACCCAATCCCTGCACTTTGCTGTTCTAAGGCCCGCAAACCATCCAACAAAGTGCATCCAACCTACTGTCTTTCCGGCAGAGTGTTGTTCTGAGGCCTGCAAACCACCCAACACTCTGTCATAATAGTGTATTAATATACTAATCAGTTGTTTTCTCTTTCAGCTTCTTCTTGGGTATTAATATACTAATTTGTTATGTCTTCTTTTTCAGCGCCTTACATTATTCTTTACTCTTAACTTATATATAGTTAGTGCATGCTTGCTTTAGTAGATATATTGCATGTTTTGGTGTAGCATCTGAGTAGTCTGGATATATTGCATGTTTTTGGTTTAGCATCTAAGTAGTCTGGTGGAGCACACATACAAACAGCACTCCTTTTTTTATTTTTTTTATAAACATCTACATGTATATGATTATTCATATACAAACACTGATGCTTAAGATTCAATAGTACCCAATTGTGCGGTTGAGGATCTAAGGCATCAGAACATATTTTACAACACTTGAAGATTGTAAAAGCTAACGGAAGGCTTGTTGTATTGTTATTCAGCATCGGTTTATTACCCGTGCTGGAGAATAATATTTCGGCTAACCGTTATCTCTTACCACCTTCATAAAACAACCTTACATTATAATTTTTTTCTTTTTGGTGGAGCACACATACAAACAGCACACCTTTTTTTATTTTTTTATAATCATCTACATGTATATGATTATTCATATACAAAACACTGATGCTTAAGATTCAATAGTACCCAATTGTGCGGTTGAGGATCTAAGGCATCAGAACATATTTACAACACTTGAAGATTGTAAAAGCTAACGGAAGGCTTGTTATGCAGCATTGGTTTATTGCCCGTGCTGGATAATAATATTTTGGCTAACCGTTATCTCTTACTACCTTCATAAAACAACCTTACATTATATATATATATTTTTTTTTTTTTATAAGATTTGGATGACCTTGACCTACATTTTGGACTTGTAATTTCACGTTACTTGCTGCTCTTTGTGTTAAACAAGCTGTTGAATCTTTATCTAGTTTGTCTATATGTACACTAAAAAATAAAAGAACTTAAACCCTCCTCATATGTATATTCTATATAAAGCGGTAAAAATCTTAGATTTAGTAATTTTTAACTACCTGTTAGTTTCAATGGTTGCTACCATCGTTATTATTCGTGTAATGAATGTATACGAGGATAGGAAGCCTCTCTTAGAAGACTTGTGGGTGCTGAAAGCAAAATACCCTACAATATAAGTAGAGTACGATGGCGACGGTAATGAATGCCATCGATTCACTCAGCGCTTTCACGAAGTGTATATGAAAAACCCTTGGGTAAACGATAGTTGTAAAAAGGTGTTTGTTCAAGTAATTATAAACTCTTAACCCCCCCCCCTTAGGAAAACGTTGTCAAATTACAATCATAGCTATCAAACTTATAACACAATGTTATTGCTTAACAATATGTTTAGTAACCTAGATGTCTGATTGGTTGGTCTGCATATATAAGAACAGGCTTCTGATTGGTTGGTTTGCGTATGTAAGAACAGGCTTCTGATTGGTTGGTTTGCGTATGTAAGAACAGGCTTCTGATTGGTTGGTTTGCGTATATAAGAACTTGCAAGTGGTGCTAACAATCATTTCTGCTCCAGACATAGTCGAATAAACAAGTGCAATGCATGTTTGCGGTGTTTGTCGTGAGCAATTTGAGGATGAAATTTTGCTATTGTGTCATCATGAGCTGTTTCACAAGAATGAAGAGGAAGAGCATCCTCCAGCTAGAGCAAGCATTATTATGTATGCTCCACCACGAGACCTGAAAGTAGAGATTTTGGCAGAAGCTTTACAAAGATCTGCGGTAAGACATTTTAAAATAAAGAACTCTAAAAGTTACAATTTGGAAGAATTCTTATCCAAAACAAAAATGTTGATCATAGATACATTAGCAACAGAATTTCGAAGATTAAACTTTGTTAAATTTGGGTTGATTCTAGACGCTATATTTACTAATACCACAAATGAAGTATCGCCAAGAGGATTTATTACTAAAAATCAAACCATTATAGCAACAACAAACCTGGAAGATGTTGTGGATGACTTGTGTCAAGAACTAAAAACCAAACTTATTGAACATGAGGGAAGAGGATCTGGCTGGAGTTTATTGCATATAGATGGCTTGGATATAAGAGTGCACAAACACGGGTATGGTGATAGAGGTAGTAGCTACATAGAGCTTCCAGAAAAGATTTCTAACACTAAAGCATGCATAAATGTATAAAATGAGGATAATGAATGCTTTAGGTATGCAATGTTGGTTAAGTTTATAGAAGATAAAAACATTTGTAGACCTAACGCTAAATACAATCAATTAAGAAAAAAGTACAACTTTAACGGTATGACGTATCCTGTTTCTTTATCAGATGTTAAGAGGTTTCAAAAACAAAATCCTGCAACATCTGTAAATGTTTTTGGCTTAGATAATTCAAATAATGTATACCCTCTCCAATTAGCACAATTTGAAAGTTTCTCATAAAGTGAAACGGTTCCTAATGCGCAAGAGCTAATTGAAAATACAACTGTATTTATATAGAACAGAGGCCAGTCTATTTTTTTAACTGAACAATTTGTTCATAGTAAATAGATAAAGAAGAAACAATAATATGATCGATACCGTCACGGCGGAAAAGACCTTAAGGACAACATTTCACACAATATGAGTACCTGCAATGCTATATTTACGAACAAAAAAAATGTTCCGTTATTTTTTTTCGACTTTTTCGTTAAACAGACTATCATATTCTTGTTTCTTAGTTATCTATGTACTATAAAAATCGTTCAGTTAAAAAATCTTCAAGACGTCTGTTCTATATAAATAACATAAGCAATTGATGAGTATTGCAGCGGTTCGGTGTCTAGGACCCGGTCACTGCACCACGCTCCGCCCTTGGTCTTGAGAAAAGGTCGATAGCCGCACAATCTTGACCTTCCTCAACACTGCATTTCAGCAACTCTTCGTCTCACTCGCACACCGATTACGCAACCATTGTTTATTTCAGCAATACTCGTTTCCCGCCAACCTGCCGGCAACTCTCCGTCTCACTCGCACACCGATCAAGCAACCTTTTGTTTATTTCAGCCAGACTTGTTTCCCGGCCCACCTGCGCTTGCCTAAGAAGGTGATGCGGGCGAGTTGTGCTCTTTTTTTAGAGCAACCTCTGAATGAACAAACAATAACCTACCTCACTGCCCCACAAACTTGATTATCAGAATAAAAACAAGGAGAGTATTTATAAAAAACTACTATTTATTCTAAAAAATGTTCAATATCGTGGTACATATATTTGTTAACAGTTTTAATTTTAAGACACCCTATTATACATCGTTGTTGTACTATATAAATAGGTAATTTATGCGAAAAAGAATTGTCTAAAATCTATTTAATTTATGTTTGTTAGAAAAAGCATTTTTACACTTTTTCTATAAGTCTGCTTGGTATGAAATATATTAACACTTTGACTGTCAAGGGTCGATGATATCGGCTTTGTAGTTAGTATCCAGAACCGCCGAGGGTTGAACTCAGCGCAATGCACTGTCATACCAAAACCGCTCCAAGACGATCTAATCGGATTTTAGTAATGTTTCCACAGTTTCGTTATTTATAGAAGTAAATGGTATATCACGTAGAAGGGGCATAGGTCCTCTTTAAGACAATAGCCTTAACAATGTTTATTTAATTTAGTAAATTATCATACGATAGCAAAAATTATTGACATTGTTAATAAGCTGTATATAGTGTTGAATAAACTTGTTATTACTTATTTTAAACTTAGAGTGTTTCGGTTATTTTTTTATATTTTGTGATGGAACTTACATTTTCTCACGCACTCCTGGGAATCTTTGAATTGTATTTTGAGATAAATAACGGGGGTGTTGTCATTAATTTGTGTTAAATCAACTTTTTAATTACATTTCAGGCACTTCTTGAACAATACATTACAAAGTACAAGTCCAAATTGTAGGTCAAGGTCATCTAAATCTTATAAAAAAAATATATAATGGAAGGTTGTTTTATGAAGGTAGTAAGAGATAACGGTTAGCCAAAATATTATTATCCAGCACGGGCATTAATCCAATGCTGCATAACAAGCCTTCCGTTAGCTTTTACAATCTTCAAGTGTTGTAAATATGTTCTGATGCCTCAGATCCTCAACCGCACAATTGGGTACTATTGAATCTTAAGCATCAGTGTTTTGTATATGAATAATCATATACATGTAGATGTTTATAAAAAAATAAAAAAAAGGTGTGCTGTTTGTATGTGTGCTCCACCAGACTACTTAGATGCTAAACCAAAACATGCAATATATCCAGACTACTTAGATGCTAACCCAAAACATGCAATATATCTACTAAAGCAAGCATGCACTAACCATTTATAAGTTAAGAGTAAAGAATAATGTAAGGCGCTGAAAAAAAAAAACAACTGATTAGTATATTAATACACAATTATGACAGAGTGTTGGGTGGTTTGAAGGCCTCAGAACAACACTCTGCCGGAAAGATAGCAGGTAGGATGAACTTTGTTGGATGGTTTGCGGGCCTTAGAACAACACAGTGCAGGGATTGGATTTTGGAAGGTAAGATTGAGGAAGAGTGAAGCGGTGCTCACGACCCCCAGCGGTATTCTCGAGAAGACTCAAACATAAAGTGGCTTTTCAACAGACTGATGGGTGGTTTTCGGGCCTCAGAACATCAATCTGTTGAGGATAGACAGTAAGCAAGGATAAGCCATTTGAGCCGGTTTGGTGTCCGTAAACAAATAACTTAAGGAAAAAAGTCATTGAGCCGGTTTGGTGTCCGTACACAAATGACTTAAGGAAAAGGTGATAGGAGAGAGATGTCTGAGCCAACTCTGGATTAGCTGCTATCCTGGAGCGAGCTGTGGATGGGCTGCGGTCCTGGGTGGGATGTCTGAGCCAACTCTGGATTAGCTGTGGGCAGGCGGGCAGGCAGAGGTTCTGGAGTGGGCTGCTTGAAGAGGCGCTGATCTAGGAGATGTTGATCTGGCAGTGGAGCTTGAAGAAGTGATACCGTCTTCAAGGTGTGCGCGTATATATAGAGCTCGCGAGAGTGGGGGGTCTCTTCTTATTGGTTGTTTTATTTTATATTTATTTTTATTTTTATTTTTATTTTATTCCATTCCAACGGTTAAAGACCAAATTATAAACATGTTACCTAATACATATAAAATATGATTTCAGTGTAAAAGCTATGAATAAAAAATAATAACTATACCGCAAACCATAGACGAATAACCAGTGTATAACTAAGAAGGAGGGGCAGCGAGCATGCATCTTCTAATAAATGTTAGACTGTCATTGTCATTGTTTTGTAAGTAGGTCAAGGTCATTCATTATTTAAAAATGTTAGGCCCTGAAAAGGGCCGTTTGGGCCCTGAAAAGGGCCGTTTGGGTCCTGAAAAGGACCGTTTGATAGAATGGAAAGAAGGATTTAAGGAAGTAGGGTGTTAGAGGGAGCAAGTCTCCACTCTGATGTCCCCAAGCTGTTTCGAATAATATAGTGTCGCTTATTTGGATGTTCAGGGTTTATCAGTCCGCGAGGTAACTTTAGTTTGTAGCGTTTACCGCCACATTCCACGGCTACTTCGCGATCTGAAATACGCTGGACATAGAAATAGCGTTTCCCGGATTTAAGCCGGTTTATTCGCAGCCGCTTGAGGGGAGTCGCCTTGATGGGGGTCGCCGTTGCTGCTTGAGGAACCGTTCGCTTCGGCTTGTGTTTGGCACACAATACTCCTCCAAGAGTGCTTGGCTTTCCGCATCTCTCACCTTTCTTGCCCCCGCGCAGGAACAGGTGCGTGCAAGGAGGTCTGGAAGCTCTGCTCGCCTTCTGGCACTCTCTGAAGGCTTGCAGTTTCCTCGAAGACGGAGTGGGAGGTAGCGGAGACAGAAGAGACAGCGAAGACAAAAAAGATGAAGTGGCTGGTAGAGGGTTGGTAGTAGTCGAAGGCGGAGGCAGTGGTATTGTGGGAGATGCAGCGGCTGGTAGAGGGCGGGCAGTAGTCGAAGGTAGTGGTATTGTAAGAGATGCAGCGGCTGGTAGAGAGCGGGCAGTAGTCGAAGGTGAAGGCAATATTGTAGCGATAGAGGAAGGAAATAGTCTTGGTTGAGGTAAACAGATTTTAGTAGGGAAAAGCTGCTTACGGCATCTTCCCAATTTTTGTAGGTCTATGTCGGCCGCCTCTAGAGCCTGCTTGAGGATACACCTCTGCGGGCGGCTTCCCAGACGTAGTGGCAAGGTTGGCTTTCTCACGCTGGGATCCATGGCAGAAGACGGTGTGGTAGATGCTGGTGCTATGGTAGATGCTGGTAAGCAAATGATTCCTGCAGGCTGCGATCCTAGTTTTCTCAATTCAGTGGGGGGCGTGGCTTTGCTGTGATTGGTTGTTGAGGTTGCTCCAATCAGGAACAAGTAAATACAAACTTGCATCTCTGAAGGATCATTCTTGTTCTAGGAGATCATTAGGCCTAAGATCCACTACTTACGATTCCTAAAACCCTTTAATACATCTACTATGATACAACTACGTTTAAGTCTAAAAAATGGTTCTAGTAACCAATACGAAAGCTTTTATGGTAAAGCTGGATTTTGAACCGACTTGCTTCAGTATCATTATCGTGTGTGTGTGTGTGTGTGTGTGTGTGTGTGTGTGTGTGTGTGTGTGTGTGTGTGTGTGTGTGTGTGTGTGTGTGTGTGTGTGTGTGTGTGTGTGTGTGTGTGTGTGTGTGTGTGTGTGTGTGTGTGTGTGTGTGTGTGTGTGTGTGTGTGTGTGTGTGTGTGTGTGTGTGTGTGTGTGTGTGTGTGTGTGTGTGTGTGTGTGTGTGTGTGTGTGTGTGTGTGTGTGTGTGTGTGTGTGTGTGTGTGTGTGTGTGTGTGTGTGTGTGTGTGTGTGTGTGTGTGTGTGTGTGTGTGTGTGTGTGTGTGTGTGTGTGTGTGTGTGTGTGTGTGTGTGTGTGTGTGTGTGTGTGTGTGTGTGTGTGTGTGTGTGTGTGTGTGTGTGTGTGTGTGTGTGTGTGTGTGTGTGTGTGTGTGTGTGTGTGTGTGTGTGTGTGTGTGTGTGTGTAATAATATAAATTAGCTTGATGTACTAGATACCTAACAGTAAAGATCAAGCATGCACTACATAACATTAAAGGAAGAGGGAAAAGTCCTGAAAGAAAAAGTAAGCAGGACTGGTGTTCCGGAGTAAGCTGCTGTCCTTGACCAAGCTGCTTGAAGAGGTCGGAGACTTGCTGGGGCTATCTGAGGGGCCGGGTGGTTGAAGCGCCAATGACCTGTTCTAAGGGGCCGAGTGGCTGGAGCTGCGTAGCGCCAATGACCTGCTCCGTTGGCGAGCTTGAAGAAGTGATGTTTGCTTTCCTGTGTACAGGCTTGTAGGAGTGGGGAGCATGTGAACGCGCGAAACTCCACCTGAGTTGAATGCTCGGTAAAGATGTCTAGACATCGGTTAAGGACGACTCGTATTGTTTACGCTCTGCAAAACTTATCTTTGAATAAGATTGTGCTCCTGTGTTAAGCCTTTGAATTCGACATTTGCTTCTATTCCCCCGGTCTTTTACGTAGCTTACTCATGCATAGGAGGACGTAGCTTACTCATACATAGGAGGATGTAAGCTTGAGTAAGCACACTTTTTAAGCTTACTATGGTTTTTTTGTTACCTCTAGTTTCATTATTAATACACATATACATTTACAAATGCACTATCTACCCACATGCACATATACATTTTCTATGCAACGCTCTAGTTTCGTTATTTTACCGGGTGATATACACTTTTGCGACGCTTGCTTGTATTTATGTCTTTTAGAAACTTCAAGAAGATGGAAGTATTACAAAAGAGTTTAATTCGTATTATTAAGAAAAATATATTCACCCTATTCCACATATTATTTGTACTTATCATATATGTTTTCTTCCTGTTGTGTCTTTCTGTACTTTCATGTTTCTCTTCTTCCTTTTCTGTCTTTCCTGTAGCTGCATGTTTGCTTATGTTTTGAATGCTAAACAATAGTTTTTTTCTAAGTTTGGAATGATATTGATTATTATATACAAACTAGCTGTACCCGCCCGCTTCGCCGGTCATAATATTGAGTATGGTTTAGAACCTAATAGCTGAAAGAATTCGAGCATTTTTGCTTCTTCTACCAATATTAGATTTTTAGGAGGCATGTCATAAAAAGTAAACTGCAAAACAAATAATTATTTATTTGTTATTTTCACGTTTCACCACATGTTTTAATTACCGAGGAAAAAAGGTTAACACCAAATACACATCACCTGATCAAGGTGAAATGTAGAACTACAATAAATCAAAACATATACAGTACTGTTGTTGTGAGAACTTCAATCTGCTTATGGCACGTGAAACTACATTAAATCACCCAGTCATATGTTTTTTTGTAAACAATTTAGATTCTCCATTTGAATAACATGGGATTTTTAGGAGCCCGTGGGGTGGGCCCCTGTGGACGGATCTGCATCAAACTTCACAGAAACCATCTCGGGAGTATACAAGACAACATCCTAAAGTTTCATGGCGATCGGTTGGATGGTTTGGCAGCGCATAAACTTCAAACATATATATATATATATATATATATATATATATATATATATATATATATATATATATATATATATATATATATATATATACAAACATCCTCTTTTATAAATATAAATTATAATCATTTGTAGTACAGATGTTTTATAATTTTGACAACGATTTTCCGCTTCGTTTAAATTACCTTGAACTTTATCTTTTTACTTTATAATTCATCACAATTAATAAGTTTTATAAGTAAAAGGATCTAGCGTTGGATGATGTGTCATGGGTTTCAAGGTCAAGAGGAGTGTTTTTAAAAAAACCTTCTTGCACAGAACAAGTTCTTTCAAATTGTTCTGTACAAGAAGGTTTTTTTCTTTTTATTTTTATTAATTTTTATTTACAAATGTACAACTTTAGTCTTCACCGCTACTATCACCAAAACACTTTTGCGACGCTTGCTTGTATTTATGTCTTTTAGAAACTTCAAGAAAATGGAAGTATTACAAAAGAGTTTAATTCGTATTATTAAAAATTTATATTCACCCTATTCCACATATTATTTTGTACTAATCATATATGTTTTCTCTTTCAGGACAAAATGTTTTCTTCTTCCTGTTCTGTTTTTTACGATTTCCGCTTCGTTAAAAAGACCTTGAACTTTATCTTTTTACTTTATAATTCATCACAATTAATAAGTTTTATAAGTAAAAGGATCTAGCGTTGGATGATGTGTCATGGGTTTCAAGGTCAAGAGGAGTGTTTTTAAAAAAACCTTCTTGCACAGAACAAGTTCTTTCAAATTGTTCTGTACAAGAAGGTTTTTTTCTTTTTATTTTTATTAATTTTTATTTACAAATGTACAACTTTAGTCTTCACCGCTACTATCACCAAAACACTTTTGCGACGCTTGCTTGTATTTATGTCTTTTAGAAACTTCAAGAAAATGGAAGTATTACAAAAGAGTTTAATTCGTATTATTAAAAATTTATATTCACCCTATTCCACATATTATTTTGTACTAATCATATATGTTTTCTCTTTCAGGACAAAATGTTTTCTTCTTCCTGTTCTGTTTTTTACGATTTCCGCTTCGTTAAAAAGACCTTGAACTTTATCTTTTTACTTTATAATTCATCACAATTAATAAGTTTTATAAGTAAAAGGATCTAGCGTTGGATGATGTGTCATGGGTTTCAAGGTCAAGAGGAGTGTTTTTAAAAAAACCTTCTTGCACAGAACAAGTTCTTTCAAATTGTTCTGTACAAGAAGGTTTTTTTCTTTTTATTTTTATTAATTTTTATTTACAAATGTACAACTTTAGTCTTCACCGCTACTATCACCAAAACACTTTTGCGACGCTTGCTTGTATTTATGTCTTTTAGAAACTTCAAGAAAATGGAAGTATTACAAAAGAGTTTAATTCGTATTATTAAAAATTTATATTCACCCTATTCCACATATTATTTTGTACTAATCATATATGTTTTCTCTTTCAGGACAAAATGTTTTCTTCTTCCTGTTCTGTTTTTTACGATTTCCGCTTCGTTAAAAAGACCTTGAACTTTATCTTTTTACTTTATAATTCATCACAATTAATAAGTTTTATAAGTAAAAGGATCTAGCGTTGGATGATGTGTCATGGGTTTCAAGGTCAAGAGGAGTGTTTTTAAAAAAACCTTCTTGCACAGAACACGTTCTTTCAAATTGTTCTGTACAAGAAGGTTTTTTTCTTTTTATTTTTATTAATTTTTATTTACAAATGTACAACTTTAGTCTTCACCGCTACTATCACCAAAAACACTTTTGCGACGCTTGCTTGTATTTATGTCTTTTAGAAACTTCAAGAAAATGGAAGTATTACAAAAGAGTTTAATTCGTATTATTAAAAATTTATATTCACCCTATTCCACATATTATTTTGTACTAATCATATATGTTTTCTCTTTCAGGACAAAATGTTTTCTTCTTCCTGTTCTGTTTTTTACGATTTCCGCTTCGTTAAAAAGACGTTGAACTTTATCTTTTCACTTTATAATTTATCGCAATTAATAAGTTTTTATAGTAAAAAGGATCTAAGGATCTAGCGTTGGATGATGCGTCATGGGTTTCAAGGTCAAGAGGAGTGTTTTTAAAAAAACCTTCTTGCACAGAACAAGTTCTTTCAAATTGTTCTGTACAAGAAGGTTTTTTTTTTTTTTTTTTATTATTTTTTATTAATTTTATTTACAAATGTACAACTTTAGTCTTCACCGCTACTATCTTCGCTGCTATCCTCAAATAACCTCTTCCTAACGTACAACAGCCTCCTGCAGCAGTTTGATCGACCCCTTTCAATATCGTTGACATTGAGGGAGGTTGTCGGTGTTGGCAGTGATGATGGACTGGGTGATCCAAAGCTGCACGAGGTTGTTGTTGAAATTGGAGTCCCAATGTTCCACGACGTTTCCATGACAGGTGTTGTCGCCTGGCTGTTTGAGGTGGTGGAGGGTAGACTATCATCATCATCTGAAACGTTGTTGTTGATTTCAGCGATGAAATCCATAGGGACGTCGTCCTCGTCTACTTCACTGTTGATGATATGAGGAATATTTACCCCTTTGTTGCAAAACACATTGTCGGTGGGAGCCATCTCAACGATATGAACTGTTTTACAAACTGCAACTCCTTAAGTAACGCAACAGTAAATGGAAGGGGAAATACTGAATTCTGTGATTGGTTAGTTAAGATACATTACTTGATTGTGACGTCACCTACAAGAGCGGTTAGTTACTACCCCCACCTGGTCAGTTACTACCCCCACTTAAACAATTGTCAGTACTATATAAGAACGTTGCTGTGTCCGGATTAGCATTATTGGGGGATATGGCTTCTACGCATGTGCCTGCTGCGCTTATAATCCTTAGAAGAAAAGCTAGCTCGAGGGAGGAGCTGGTAAAATGTAATAGAGAGTTTGCAGAGCTATTGGCCAAGTATACAGAAGTGTATGCTATGGTCGAGTATTCATGTACCACCGTACATGGTGTAGAGTGCCGTTATAGCAGCAAATTGACTAAAACATTGCTCCCCTTGTGGTCTATATCGTACACTAGAGGGTTTGACTTTCTAGCTGACATAACAATTTATGTAAAACCTTAAATTGTTTTGCCCCTCCCTCCACCCCCTTTTTTTTTTTTTTTTTTTTTTTTTTTTTTTTTTTTTTTTTTTTTTTAGGAAAATGTTGTCAAAATATAATCATTTGTAGTACAGATGTTTTATATTTTGACAACGATTTCCGCTTCGTTTAAATGACCTTGAACTTTATCTTTTTTACTTTATAATTCATCGCTATTAATAAGTTTTATAAGTAAAAGGATCTAAGGATCTAGCGATGGATGATGTGTCAAGCGCGGTTAGTTACTACCACCACTTACACAATTGTCCGTACTACATAAGAACGTTGCTGTGTCCGGATTAGCATTATTGGGGAGATATGGCTTATAATGCTTAGAAGAAAAAGCTAGCTCCAGGGAGGAGCTGGTTAAATGTAATAGAGAGTTTACAAGCTATTGACCAAGTATACAGAAGTGTATGCTATGGTCGAGTATTCATGTACCACCGTAAATGTTGTAGAGTGTCGTTATAGCAGCAAATTGACTAAAACATTGCTCCCCTTGTGGTCTATATCGTACACTAGAGGGTTTGACTTTCTAGCTGACATAACAATTTATGTAAAACCTTAAATTGTTTGTTCCCTTTTTTTTTAGGAAAATGTTGTCAAAATATAATCATTTGTAGTACAGATGTTATATATTTTGACAACGATTTCCTCTTAGTTTAAATAACCTTGAACTTTATAATTCATCGCAATTAATAAGTTTTATAAGTAAAAGGATCTAGCGATGGATGATGTGTGTGATATGGGGGAATATTTTTTCCCTTTGTTGCAAAACACATTGTCGGTGGGAGCCATCTCAACTCCTTAAGTAACGCAACAGTAAATGGAAGGGGAAATACTGAATTCTGTGATTGGTTAGTTAAGATACATTACTTGATTGTGACGTCATCAGAAATTCTGCCTCGTATTATGATTTTAAATTATAAGGCTTTTTTAAATTTATTACGGTTTTTAACAAAATATTTACACATTTCAAAAATATATAAGCTTGGAAGTGTTAGAATTTTACCAGAAATAAAAAAGGTCTGCAATGAGATCTGAATGGTTGCCTGAATAATATCCTTATTGCTTTCTTTTGAATTTAAAAAATTCAGCCAAAACTATCTGCTCCCATGCTGCACCAAACGAGTAATCCATAGCCAATTAAACTTTGAAAATTTGAAAAAATATACGGTTTTCATAACATTATCAGAAACGCTTCTATTACTCGGGTCTTTTACATAGCTTACTCATACATAGGAGGACGTAAGCTTGAGTAAGCACACTTTTTAATATTACTATAGCTTCGTCACCTCTAGTTTCGTTATTAATCAACCGATTTCGTTCAAATTTAATACATATGCACTATCTAACCATAGTACAATATTTTATAAATAAAATCTCAGGACTTATCTGTCCCCCCCCCCCACTTACCATTTTACCGAGCGATATCGTTCAAGTTTGGCGAACATATACTCATGCACTATCTATAACAAATATATTATATGCAACGTATCAGGACCCCCTCCCCCCCCTCTCCTAAACTTTTCATGTATAAATGAAGGTGTTTAATCCAATTTCTTGTAGTATTATCTCAGTTTTCGCAAGAGAGCGTATTTCTTAACTTGAAAAACTATGGATACCCAAGGTTTGGAAAATGTTCAGCACCAAATTGTTAGTTCTACAACTAATAGTGTACGAGATACAAGAGATTTATGTGAGACTATCACGCCACAGGATTTGCCTATACAAGTAATGGAGGTTGATAGCACAGTTAAAACTGATGCAGAGGCATTTATAGTCTTTTTGACAGGATTTTAGCATTTTTTATCATACACCACACCACATTTTTGTCTTATATATTGAGGTGCGTTGCTGTTCCACATCACTCGCACACCAACACTTGCAAGCAGCACATCTGAGCAGCAATGAATACAAATATTGAGTTGGTTGTGCTTGAGCTAAGATTTTCAAAGTCTTCTTGGACTCCTGCTGCGTTGGAGCTGTTGGATTGTATGGGAGAGATTGCTACGAGTATTGAAAGTACAAAATTCCGGATGAAATGTATAGACACAGAGATTACACGCTATGGTCAACATTTCACTCACTGCATATGGTCGAACCCTGAGACGTCTTTCGGACCTATTTATTGCATTTGTAGCGATGTGTTATATTGTCAAGACGACTTCCTTACGTTACTAGACTGCATCGGAGCTGACGAGTGTGGGGACGAGTTGTATAATGCTGTACTGAGGCAGGTGATGGGGAGTGAAGAAGTTGCAAGCTCTACAGCGGACTTCAGGGTTGATGTACTCAAAGACGACTCAGACAAGGATAACACATCACCCAGATCCTGAGCCAGCACTAAGTAGTTTGTTACTATAGGTTTAGTCTGTAAGATGTACATATTGTAAAACATTTGTAATATTTTAAATAAAGTAAAAAGAAAAAGGCTTCTTGGACAGAGCAGTCGTTCTGTCCAAGAAGCCTTTTTCAAAAACTATACCAATGGCCTTGACCCACAAAAATTATCCTGAGTTGAATGCTCGGTAAAGATGTTCAGACTCGTATTGTTTTACACTCTGCAATAATACTAATTAATTAAGGATGGCTCGTATTGTTTATGCTCTGCAAACTTTATCTTTGAATAAGATTGTGCTTATATGTTCAGTTTAAAGTTGTCGTATTGGTTTAGTACTATCATTTTCCTATATTTAACCATAGTTCTATAACAGTAGGTGTAATAAAGGGTTTCTACAACACCGTTAGGAAAAATGTTGTGATTATTTAGGTTTTTGCATTTTGTTTTCTTACATTACGTATCACTCTTTAGGCTTCTATTTTAAAATTGTTGTTTGTGAGTAGTGTAAAAATGAGGGGTTTAAGAACAAGTTTAATCAAAAACCCGTATTATGACAAAAGTTGTAGTATTTGTTTAGCAATATCATATTACTATACTTTAACCATCGTTCTATAACAAGTAGGTGTATTAAAGGGTTCGGTAACATCGTTAGGAAAAAACTTGGTGAACTTTTTAGGTTTTACCTCTTACATTACGTTTCACACTTTAGCTCTGTATTTACTCGTAGATTTCTGTTTGTGAGTAGTGTAAAATTGAAGGTTTTAAATTAAGTTGGATCGAAATCCCGCGTTAAGACTGATGTTGAAGCATTTATAGTCTATAAGACGAGGATTTTAGACTTTAGACGAAATTTACCACGCTAGGAGGATTCATGCAACCCCCACCACATGATGTTACCCCCACCATGAATTTCCTCTTATATATTACAGTTCGCTGCTTTCTAACATCACTTGCACGCCAGCAGTCGAAGCAATCACATTCAATATGAACACAAATATGGAGCTGGTGTTGCTTAACGTCAGGTTGGCAAAATCTTCTTGGAGTTCTGAGGCGCTGGAAAAGTTGAACGCTATGGGTGCAATAGCGCAGAGTATTGAGCGTACTAAGATTCGAATGAATTGTACTGAATCCAAAGTTACAAAGTACGATCAACATTTCACTCACTGTATGTGGTCGAACCCTGAGACAACTTTCGGGCCTATTTATTGCATTTGTAGCGATGTGTTACATCGCGAAGACGACTTCCTTAGGTTACTAGACCGCATCGGAGCTGACGAGTGTGGGGAGGAGTTGTATAATGCAGTACTGAGGCAGGTGATGGGAAGTGAAGAAGTTGCAAGCTCTACAGCGGACTTCGGGGTTGATGTACTCAAAGACGACTCAGACAAGGAGAACACATCACCCAGATCCTGAGCCAGCACTAAGTAGTTTATTACTGTAGGTTTAGTCTGTAAGATGTACATATTGTAAAAATTTGTAATATTTTAAATAAAGTAAAAGAAAAAGGCTTCTTGGACAGAACAGTCGTTCTGTCCAAGAAGCCTTTTTCAAAAAACACACAAATGACCTTGACCCACAAATTATCCCTGTGACGTACTAACCTACGTCACCATGACGTCATTGTGACGTCACCGTGACGTCACAAAACTCACCTGTCAAACCATTTGATTTATGTGAGCCAGCACCGGCAAATTACACTACTCCAGTCGTTACACTGATATGTTTACCGCGTCGGTTATCCAGATATTATTTTTTATTAAATAAATGTAGTTGGTGTTTTGAAGTAAGTTTAATTTTTAACTATCAGATTATTCATTGGTTACACCTAGATATTGTACTGTTATATTTTTGGAAGACAACATTTGACTAAATATAATAGTACAATAGCTCTAATAATATATTTACATAAGTCTAATAAATAAAACAGGGCATGTGCAGAGTTGTAAGTTGACGCAAAAATAATCCGCAATTAGTTTTAATAAAATATTAGACAGGAATAAGAAAGAAAAACTCCGACTCTAAATTTGAGGCAATTTTGAAACTGTAGGTAGTTAATAGTAACTAAAATAAAGTTGGACTTAAGTTAAGGAATCTAAACCTTTAACATGAAACCATGGAACATGTTCTATGACTCAAACAAGCTTCATAGAGAGTCACAAATTATTGAATCCAGAACATTTTGGATTCAGAAAGGAAAGATCCACAATTGATAAAATAAATACACTTTTGGACACCGTTGTCGATGGTTTGGAGAGTATAGAACAAGTGCTTAGTATTTTCCTTGAGCTTTCCAAAGCATTTGATTGTGTGCACCATGAGACACTGTTGCACCTTTTAGGAAAATCTGGAGTTAGAGGTTTACCACACAGTTGGCTTACTTCGTATCTTAAAGATCTGCACCAATGTGTACAAATCTCAAATAGAACTTCAAATAAAAATGGGATGGCTCATGGAGTCCCCCAGGGATCTATCCTCAGACCACTTCTTTTTAAATCTATGTGTGAAGATTGAACACAGTGATCCAGAATGGACAATTGATTCAATGTGCCGATGATACTACTCACTGTATTAAAGGGAAAACATTCAAAGAATTAGGAATAACAGCTTTTATAAGGCTGAGTTCTTGCATTCAATATTTCAGTGAACTGAATCTAAAATCAAATAAAACCAAATCCAACAAAATGAGTTTTTGTCTGTGACAACAGAAGCTTCAATCTCACCCCTATGTCTTCGTGGATGACACTCTTTTAGACGTGGTAAATTCCACAAACTTTCTTGGAATGTTCCTTGATATAGGACTGACTTGGGACGATCATATTGACCATGTTTGTGCTAAAATTGCTTTAGGCATATATGTATTGAGCAATCTTGCAAAGTTCCGTTCCCCTAGTGTCTTACTATGGCCTACTATGGCATGGTGTATTCACATCTGGAATATGGAGTGAGAATTTGGGGAGGTTGTTCAAAAAGCAAAATTGAAAGGGTTTTTAAACTTCAAAAAAAGGCTGTCAGAATAATTGCTAAGTTGAACCACAGAGAGTTCCGGAATTCTTTTAGGGAGTTAAAATTACTGATTTTACCTTGCCTTTACATGTATGAGATGATACTATACTACAGATCACGTTCTTCCTTGATTCGAGGCAAGAACGTTCACCAATACTACACTAGAGGTAGGGACAACCTCCGAACACAGCAACACAGATTGGCACTATCAGGCCACATGCCACATCAGGTTGGTGTCAGACTAACCAACAGGCTCCCTGAAGAATTTCCAATGTACAACAAAACTCAATTCAAAACTCGAATTAAGACACCTATTGATGTCAAAGCTTTCTATTCTGTGGATTAGTTCATGATGAGTCTCTGGGAAGATTAAACAGCGGGACAAGAAGGCAGTGTGATGGCTGTATGAGTGTTTATGTATGTGAATGTGGGGTGAATGACCATTTGCTATTTAGTTTTAGAATTTTAATAAATTTTAAATATTTATGTATACAATATTGACGATTGCTTTAACATGACGTTAAACATTTTTACTACGCAATAAAATTTTAAAAAAGCTATAAATAGTTTTGACCTCAAAGGTAAGAAAGCGCTGTTGAAGCGGATTACGACATCCCCTGGGGAATTTAAGGCCTCTTTTATGTCACACAAAACCACCACAAGCTGCAAACCTATAAAATAAACCTCTCACTTAAGACGGCCAAACTTATTGTTCCTTCAGAAATAACACGAGTTTACCAGCTCGGAGGTGGTTCATAATTTAATATATAGCTTATAATTTAATTTATGTACTTCTCGTACCTCGTATAACTTATAATTTCATAAGTAAACAACTGTAATATGTATTTATACTTAATATATAATTACTGTATGTTACGTAATAGACTTATTTTGAAAATCAAACAAATCTTTCTAATCACTTTACAGCTTCATGTTCTACCTTAGTAGAGAAAATTTAATAGGTAATAATTTCACCTTATGTCAGTTTGAAATATTTTTTAATTTATATATTTTTAAAAGATCGTTTTCTCTTTTTGAAAAACACTAGGTATATAAAATATGCCCAGTAGTTATACACAATATTTCTATGATAATATAAGTAATAGACTATATTGGATAATTTAAAAATGTTTTAAAAACTATG
Organism: Stictocephala bisonia; assembly: GCA_035578905.1. Taxonomy (NCBI): domain Eukaryota; kingdom Metazoa; phylum Arthropoda; class Insecta; order Hemiptera; family Membracidae; genus Stictocephala; species Stictocephala bisonia. Next base: position 87,053 of record JAQJVL010001101.1, read on the forward strand.
CTGTTTTTCGGCTTGCTTTATTATAAATACCTCATGGACGTGGTGTGCAATAATATTAAGTAAATTTTGTAGATACCTGTTCGTTTATCTTATTAATGTATTGTATTAATATTAATTTATTAATTCAAAGTATCCAGGGAGGCCCACTCAAAATTGGCTTGATGGGTTTGGATCGGTGTCCCATAACAAGACTAAAAAGTGTATTGTTAAAAATTAAAAATTGAACGTTAAATTATAATTTGTTATTTACTATTTTGATTAAGGTAATTCATTATGCTAATTGAAATGTATTGATTCGTTTTAATGCATCTTTCTGTATGAACCACTATGGGGATATCTTTAAATTCTTTTCTTGAACAGTGAAATAAGGAAAACTTTAACATTAATATATTTTCAATTATTTGAACTAATTGTGATTGATGTTGTCACAATACTAATCAAAACTATCTAACTATCGGGTGATTGTTGCATACACTTTGTCAATTATTGTAAATACACTTACAATTAAAAATCCGTTAATTTTTTATAATTAAACTCTAATAAAAGAGAGATAAAAATCAACACTTAAAACTTATAAATCAACGTTTATCATTTTAAGTATAAGAACCAATGTGGATTTATAAGTGTTATGTTGTTGTTGTTGTTGTTATTATTACAGTGATCCTGTGCAATTGCCTTATAAATGAAAATAGTTTTCATCATTGTAGCTAATATTTGACGTGTAAAAATTGTTCTTAAAGTACTTTATTTTTCTTTCATTACATGAAAGCTGTGCTAATATATTCTAAAGAAACGAAATAAGGTGAAATATCGTTTCCGTGCTTAACAATTAATGGCTGTCTGCTGTATTCAAACACGGCCTAACAATAATTGGTTATCAATGGTTGATTGAACTGCCCCAATACGTGAACTAATGTACACTGATTAATGATTATCTATTTGGTCTCCTCAGACAGTTGAGTGATTAATTATATGACAATTATCTTCTGAATGTATTCAAACACATTCACAAAGTAGGTTGTAATCACTAGTTGATTGAACGATGTCATTACATTATTCCTTGTACACTGGTTAAAGATACACTTTGGTCTCCCCATATAGTTTAGTGGTTAACTATACGACAATTACTACTGTGCGTATTCAAACGCATCCACAAAGTAGGTTGTAATCACTAGTTGATTGAACGGTGTCATTACATTATTCCTTGTACACTGGTTAAAGATACACTTTGGTCTCCCCATATAGTTTAGTGGTTAACTATACGACAATTACTACAGTGTGTATTCAATCACATCCACAAAGTAGGTTGTAATCACTAGTTGATTGAACTGACCCATTACCATTACGTGAACCATTGTATACTCATTAATGATGATCTATTACTTGGTCTTCCCAGACAGTTCAGTGATTAACTATATGATAGTTATTGTTCGGTAATCAAGCATAGGCACATGTGCTTTGCAATCTCTGTTTGATTGAACTGCCCCATTACATTATTCCTTTTTTACTGGCTAATGCTGGTCTATTTGGTCACCCCAGACAGTTTAATGATTAACATATGTTAGTTATTGTTCATTAATCAAGCATAGGCACATGTAGTTTGCAATCTCTGTTTGATTGAACTACCCCATTACACGAAGAACTGTAAGCTGATTAATATTGGTATATTTAAATATTATATTAATATTATTGTAACATAAATCAATAGTGAAACTCCAGTTAACGATTTATGAGTTTATAAACTTACATTCTATACGTTACTTTCATGTCAACCAAAGGCGTAACGGAAATAACGTTAATTTAATTAAATTATCAAATATTTTAGTTGTTGAAACGAAATACGTGGCAAAGGCAGTTACTAAAAAATTAAGTATAAATACTTCATTTTATAGTAAAGACTCACCTCACTAAGAACACCCACCCACCCGTACACGTACAGTAGTACTGACCCACCCACCCACCCATACACGTACAGTAGTACTGAACAACCCGCCCACCCATACACACACAGTGGTACTGACCCCCCCGCCCGCCCATAAACATACAGTAGTACTGACCCACCCACCCACCCATACACGTACAGTAGTACTGACCCACCCACCCACCCATACACGTACAGTGGTACTGACCCACCCATACACGTACAGTAGTACTGAACCACCCACCCACCCATATACCTACAGTAGTACTTACCTATTACCTTAGTACAGTATACAGTAGTACATACCATTACCTTTAATGGTAAATTACAATTAATAACATTAATGTAACTTATTAAATACTTAGTTATACGTTTATGACAGCTAACTTAATCACAAATCAACTATTGTAATAAATTGTATGTAAGGGATGGTTTCAAAAGGCTCTATATTTGGTAAACATTTCACGAGATATATACTAAATAAATAAGTAGATGGCACACGTATATTCTTGCCCACCAGCCCACCCATACACATACAGTGTCATTGACCTACCCGCCCGCCCATACACGTTCATTGCCATTGACCCACCCGCCCACCCTTACACGTACAGTGACATTGACCTACCCGCCCGCCCATACACATACAGTGGCATTGACCTACCCGCCCGCCCATACACGTTCATTGCCATTGACCCACCCACCCACCCTTACACGTACAGTGACATTGACCTACCCGCTCGCCCATCCACATACAGTGGCATTGAATATGAATATGAGTGGCAGTGAGGCGAATATGAATGATTAGATGAGTGTAGGATGAGTTTGTATGAGTGTAGTCTGGTTACTAACTATGTTCAACTGTTCCTCAGAAAGGGTAATTTATTAATAGCCCAACAGCCAGGGAAACTAAGGTACCTACTGATTTTACGTGAAATCCGAACCACGTAGTGCTGGTTTGATTTTCAGCTAGTTGGTAAGCCTGATACTCAGTTATCTCCCCCACACAACATCCGTACAATGATTATCACCCAACATGGACACCCCAGACTTCTATAGTAGTGCCCACGTCGACCCATACTTGCACAGTGATAGTTACCCACCCGCCCACCCATACACGCACAGTGATAGTAGTTCACCCACCCGCTCACCTATACACGCAAAGTGATAGTTACCCACCCGCCCACCCATACACGCACAGTGATAGTGACCCATCCGCCCAACTATACACATACAGTGGCATTAACCCACCCACCCACCCATACACGTAAAGTGGTATTGACCCACCCGCCCACCCATACAGGTATGGTGGTATTGACCCACCCACCCACCCTTACACGTACAGTGGTATTGACCCATCCATCTACCCATACATGTACAGTGGTATTGACCCACCCACCTACCCATACATGTACAGTGGTATTGACCCACCCATACACGTACAGTGGAATTGACCCATCCATCTACCCATACATGTACAGTGGTATTGATTCATACACGTACAGTGTTTTTGTCGTATGATTCATTTAATATACAACGTTTTATTTATCTGCCGAACGTTAACTGATTTTTTTTCCAACTTAGTTTATTTATTTACAAAAAATTGTATAAAATGCGGTCCCAACAAGCCAACCAACATCGTTTGGCGTTGTGTGCTGAAAATATATAATGTACACCAAAATTGTATAGTATGAAACTAATTAAATAGTAGGAAACAGTGATAATAAAAAAAGGTTGTAGGCCTAAAGTACTCACCTTGAAGTAATCATCTGCAAAACTGCATTTAAATAGGTTGCAGTGATAATAAACACACTACAATGGTACTGACCCACCCGCCCACCCACACGTACAATGGTATTGGCCCACCCACCCACCCACACGTACAATGGTATTGGCCCACCCGCCCACCCACACGTACAATTGTATTGGCCCACCCGCCCACCCACACGTACAATGGTATTGGCCCACCCGCCCACCCACACGTACAATGGTATTGGCGAATATTTACTTAGAACTATAATAACAGACAAATTTGCGATATACTAAAGTTTATATGAACGGAAGGGTCTTAAAATTCCAAGTCTTTGGAAGAATAAAACGTAAAGCCCAAAATTTTTTTTAATAACTAATTAATATGTACACGTACAGTGGCATTGACCCACCCGTCCGCCCATACACGTACAGTGGCATTGACCCACCCGCCCGCCGATACACGTACAGTGGTATTGACCCACCCCTCCGCCCACACACGTACAGTGGTATTCTTTCCATGACTAAAGAATACCACTGTAGTTATATTTATTATAAAGTTATATTTATTGTATATGGCTAAAATTCATAGTGTTCGTTAGTGTTATCATTATTAATAGATTCACCGCCTGTAGTGCATGGACTATTGGACTCTTTTTGCATATTGTATATGATTTATTAATAATATTCTTAATGCTACGGTGTAAATGGCAATTGCAAACATCCCCCGCCCACCCATACACTACAGTAGTATTGACCCACTCACCCACCCATACACTACAGTAGTGGTTATATTAATGCAGGTATATTCTAGAACATGACATAATAATGCAGGTATAAAAGTAGGAAGTATGTGTAAAAACAATATTTAATTGTCACTGTTGTATGCCATGAGACTTGCATCGTTAGGTATTTTTACTATCGTAAAGGAGTTATCGAACAATTGATGTGAAAAAAATAGCTCACTTTAAAATTAGTCACTTGCAACCTCATCCAAATAGCTTACACCTCATTTTAAATGATAATTCTACGTTATTACGGAAATGTATTAAATATTTGTTAGACATTTGGAAGACTGACAAAGCTTTGAGTTTTATGGGTGTTAATGAAATTTTTGTTAGCAATTTCCGTCAGGGTCAAATTGCTAATCATTCTCTCATAACATGTTCGAGCTTAAACGGCCCTTCAACTTTAACGTGGATTTTAATGTTGTTTTTTATGAAGTAGTACAATTTTTAAGTACTAAGTTGATCATTACATTTAATTAATTATTCTTATAAAATAATGCAGATGTGAGAAATATAAGACGTATTTTAATTTTAAAATTTCAAATCAAATTTCAAGAAGTTTGGTTTGTGAAGACTCCTTCAATTACTATCATTATGCATTTAGTGGGTATTTGGGTATGGCTATTAAAGGTTATTTCGAGATACAAAACTGATATTGTTGGAAAACTGATCGGTTGCAGCATTAGTAGTGAATTGTTAATGGGAAGTGTGCAGTTTTAGTAAAGCTATTGTTGCTGGTGGTGACATTAGGATAGTAATTTTCCGATGTAAATGAATTTGTATGTACATGTATCAAATTCAAATAGGACCATAAGCATAGGTCTAGCGATTAATAATAATGTTTAATTTATAGATTTGTAAGAGAAATGTCTTATTTTTAATGACAATAGTTAAAATAGGTAGTACATTCTGACATTCAGTGTTGGTCCTCATCGGGAATAGTTGGCCTGATCAACCAACTTGATTAATGTATTCTGCTGAAGTGACGCGCCTTAAACAGCCAACATCCACCTTTACTTGTCTGCACACTTCCTCCCCCTCGCTGGCACTAAGATATTGTTGCTGGCTGCTTTGTCTTTAGAGTTGTGTATCAGACTAGGTAAAGTGGACTGGGAATTTGAAGCTCTCCGACTTCGTTGGACTTGATGCCTACTTATTGTGTTCTTAGTGAGGTGAGTCTTTACTATAAAATGAAGTATTTATACTTAATTTTTTAGTAACTGCCTTTGCCACGTATTTCGTTTCAACAACTAAAATATTTGATAATTTAATTAAATTAACGTTATTTCCGTTACGCCTTTGGTTGACATGAAAGTAACGTATAGAATGTAAGTTTATAAACTCATAAATCGTTAACTGGAGTTTCACTATTGATTTATGTTACAATAATATTTATTTATGTTATACCTACTGTAAATGTCAGATAGAGAAAATATTGAGCCACAACTTAAAATTTGTGATTTAGTATAACTTTAAATTTAAAATAACTATTTCAAGTCAACGCCTATCTCAAGTGTATATAACATGTCGTAGTATTCAGCCTCTATAAAAAAAAAAAAAATAACGGAATAAGTAATTTCTTTAAATATATATCTCATATCAACTTAGTTTATTGATCTGTCAAAAGAGACCACTGTCTGTCATACGTTGTATCAGATGTCACACGAGACCACTGGCTGTCATATGTTGTATCAGATGTCACACGAGACCACTGTCTGTCATATGTTGAATCAGATGTCACACGAGACCACTGTCTGTCATATGTTGTATCAGATGTCACACGAGACCACTGTCTGTCATATGTTGTATCAGATGTCACACGAGACCACTGTCTGTCACATGTTGAATCAAGTGTCACACGAAACCACTGTCTGTCACATGTTGTATCAGATGACATAAGACCACTGTCCGTCACATGTTGTGTCAGATGTCACACGAGATCACTGTCTGTAACATGTTGTATCGGGTGTCACACGAGACCACTGCCTGTCAAATGTTGTATCAGATGTCACACGAGACCACTGTCTGTCATATGTTGTATCAGATATCACACGAGACCACTGCCTGTCACATGTTGTATCAAGTTTCACACGAGACCACTGCCTATCATATGTTGTATCAAGTGTCACACGAGACCACTGCCTGTCATATGTTGTATCAGATGTCACACGAGACTACTGCCTGTCACATGTTGAATCAAGTGTCACACGAAACCACTGTCTGTCACATGTTGTATCAGATGACACAAGACCACTGTCCGTCACATGTTGTGTCAGATGTCACACGAGATCACTGTCTGTAACATGTTGTATCAGATGTCACACGAAACCACTGTCTGTCACATGTTGTATCAGATGTCACCGAGACGACTGTCTGTCACATGTTGTATCAGATGTTACACGAGATCACTGTCTGTCACATGTTGTATCAGATGTCACACGAGACACTGTCTGTCACATGTTGTATTAGATGTCACATGATACCACTGCCTGTCACATGTTGTATCAGATGACACACACACAGAGGGTCACTGACAAGTCACAGTAATTACCTTGTGTTATTGTATCCCTCGAGTCTATGGGGAACTAATATATGTCAACACCTCGTTGCAATAACATGTTCATCTCAACTGACATAGTCCTCTGTTATGTAAACTGTGTACAAACTATCCGGTATTGATTTATATGTTATTACACAAATAATTAAGTTCATATTCATTTGCGTCATATTTAACTTCAGTAACATTAAACAAAAGAGTTACTAATCTGAACATTTATTTAATTCCTCATTCATTGATTGTTAAATTATTATATCTCTTAAACTTAAAGTGTGTACATTTTTACAGTAAATTCTAAGAAACTCATCGTTGTAAAATTCATTTTTCACTTATAATGGACTAGATATTATTACAGCACCTCTAACAATTGCTATACGATCAGTTATTTAAAACTACAATAATCTAATCAAATATTTACATCACACAGTTATCATACAGTTATATATGTTATATTGTGGTACTTAATGAAGGACTACTGTACAGTATTTACGGATGTGTTGAAGGAGTAGTGTAATGTGAAAAATGAAAAATGTTGGATAATCCGTCACTTAAAACTACAATTTCAAATGTTAATAAATGTTGTTAACATACAGTTTTATTTCAATTTGGAAATGTAAATTTATATTAACTCTAATTATACCTTTCAAGAGAGTTACCTGATCGTACAAGTTTGATTATAGAAGTGTAAATTTACATTAACCCTAAATATACCTTTCAAGTCAGGTACCTGACTGTACATGTTTTACTATAGAAATTTAAATTTACATTAACCCTAAATATGCCGTTCAAGGCAGGTACCTGACAGTGCATGTATGAATGTACATTAGTCCTACATTTGCCTCAAGATACAGGTACCTCACTTCACTGTGATCATGAATAAATGTAATACACTTTATGGACATACCAGATTTTGGGAACTAAAATTCCACAATTTTAATTAAAAAGCTAAAAGTACATTATTACCTCTTGCTACAATTTTAGGCTAAACATTGGACAATTTTATATGTTTACGAGTGGGCTTGTATTTTTCTCATTAGTGCCTTACTCTAAAAATAGTTTCATTGTAGTTTATACAATAAAAGTTAATGTAATCTATTTATACTAAAAATTTTAGTTTGTGTATATCTTCAAGAATATATTTCAACTGTATAATTGTTAGAAATAACACAATTTTAAACCAATAAAAGTTTTATAAGTTTTAAATTGTGTTATTTTTTACAATTATATACAAAAAACAATACAGTTCCATCTTCAACATATTTCAACTAGGTTTAAAAATTGCCGTATCACATTGCATCAAATCATTTTTAGATTAGCAGTCCTTTAACGGTCATAAATGTTGGCCTATTTCTCCATGGACCATTTCTGTAGACCGTGTCTCTCGTAGAAGGAAGTTTGTAATGTTCAATCAAAAGGAAGTCTAAACTATATCAGTCTTAAAGGTCGTAACAAGTTCTTGGGAAGTGATGGGTCTGAATCTTGGGTTGAAGACAACTGGCTGATGTACTCAAAGTGGTGGGATGTAAAGAGAGGGCACCAGTTTCAGTCATTTCCCCACCAGATGCTGTATAGATCCTGGCTCTTGAAGTTAATATACTAGAACAATAGTTCAACAATCTTTGTGATTGTTTTAATTACTTTTTCCATGACAAAATATAGTGTTCTTTGTTTGGCATTGCTTATAATTGCAACTTAGTTATAACATCAATACTATACTATATAACACTTATACAAAATTTAGTGTATAATAGTTACTATTCTGTGTGAAAATTAGAAACAGTTTTCCTTAAATTATACAAACATTCCTGACTTGGTAAAAAATAAATTAATCACATGGGCCAAAAAAATTTATTTTTCATTTTCGGATAAAAACAATATTTTATTGACAGAAATACAATTAATAACCCAAATATATTCCCTTAATATTGTTTATAGTACTTGTAAGAAACAAAATTTGTATGTTTAAAAATAAATAATAATAATAATAAAATAAGCTTAAATTGCAAAAGTTACAAGAGTATGAAGTTTTTTTATTCGCGACCAAAAGGTTTAAATTTAATCAGCGTATCAGTACAATGTATTCGTAAACATGTTATTTTACTTATCACAATAACATGAGAACTGTACCTGTACTTATCACATTATACAATAAAGGTGTATACAGGTACAGTGGTACTTATCAAGACGATTACCACTGTACCTGTACGGGGAACGTGTTGATCACGTTGATATACATCTTTTTTTGTCCCTACGAAACATTCTGGCAAAGTGATCCTAAAGTGTTGAGATGTATCCTTCTCAATCATTCAAGGGAACGATCCGACAGAATATTGTACCTGTATTAGTTAGTTTTGAATATACTTTCCCGTTACAACCTGACGAACGTTTATAGTGTATTGATCATTTAGTTATTTGTTTTAATAAAGACTTTCCTTTCTTATCTTAGGAAACATTGGGACAACAATTTACTATCTTAACGTTTTTGTAAGTACACAATTTTTTTACTAATAAAAAAACTGTACTCTTTACTGTTTCTATGTAAAAAATAATATTATTTTAATTTAGAAAATTATTACCATTCTATTTTTGTTTGTTTTTTTCTATATAAGGGAAACTCGTGGATTAAATTAGATGTATATGGACATTCAGGTTATCATTGCTAGGTTTGGAAGTTATGGATAAAATCATTCAGGAAATAATTATTAACTTAACCCCATATTTTCCATTAAACATAAATACTTGATCAATCTAGCCAAAATAGATGTATAATTTTGATAAATAAATATTGCAATTACGACAGCCGTATTTATTACACACTACATGATTCCCAGCCGTTTACATATTCATTAGCCTTCAGCTAATTTTGAAAACAAATCGCTTTTCATTATTCCACCACGTATCGTTAATTTGTATGTTTATTGCCAATCATTCAATTTGGTTTTCATTGGTTTACAATGGTTGAATGGAGTATCGGAAACTCTCAAAACTCAGCTGTGTAAACTCTTAGAAGGCAAATAGATTCCGATGGATGCTCAGTCGAATAATTGAAAATACTTTGTTGTTTTTTTATTTTTACTATTATTATCTTATAACCAAAACATATAATAATTAGTATACATAATTTTGTTCCAGTTTAACTGACACCAGCTAAAAATACTTTATTACAATAATCAATATATAAACTATTACTTTCACTTTAATTTATATATTTATAGCTACTTTATATGTATAATATTTTTGAGTTTCTCGACATATGATATAGTATAATTATATTTTAACTGATTAATTTCGAGCAAATAAAAACCTTAAATTTATAATTAATTGTTCGTATAATTATCATTTATTGTTCTCAGTCCGACTGAAACATTATTATTTTTACTATACATGAAGAGCATATATCTCAGGTAATAATGTAAATCTGTGTTGAAATAAAGATCATTAAGCACTGTAACCAAAAATATCCTTCGTATCTTTCTCATCTTATGACTACATAAAGCAACTAATAATACAAATTATTTTTGCAGAGTTTCACTCATTTCTACTTCCCACTGATCTCCCCAATGACAACATCCTGGTTAAATATCAAGTGTCTAAAACAACCTTGAGTTCCTAATAACATGGAACACTCGTGAAATAGGGTGAAACTAGCTGAGTATGAGTTTAGTTGGACAGGCAAAAGTGTCATACTACTTTCAGAATTCAGAAACCTACCATAGACATCATAGTTAAAATCCAGGTTGTGACGCCTGTTTTATTAATGGAAAATCATAAACAGATCATGTACTCCAATTTTAGGACAAACAAAGGATCTCTTGAGTAAAGTGTATTCTGAACCTCTCAAACGAACAATTTCCATGAAACAACTGAAGCTATGAAGAATTCAGTAAAGATATAACAGCTTAATCACTGCATGAAGAGCTAAAAATATCGACAAATAATGTTCTAGGGAAGGACAAGAAAGGTGCTTCCACTTCACCTTTCTCTGGACACTTCCACGCCATCCCTGGAAGGAACTTCTTTCGGACAGCCTTCACCTCTTCAGTGCCAAGACCACTTCAACCAAAGGCCTTCAAAACAGATTTAGTTATTAAAGTTTCATGTTATTAAAATAAATGGTATTCTACAGAACGATGCCATATAGTTAGTTACTCATAGCTTTTAATATAGTAATTACTGTGTTCAGATAATATCAAATTGTAGTTTAATTATAGGTGACCATGTCGGTAAAAATAAATGGTATTCTACAGAACGATGCCATATAGTTAGTTACTCATAGCTTTTAATATAGTAATTACTGTGTTCAGATAATATCAAATTGTAGTTTAATTATAGGTGACCATGTCGGTAAAAATAAATGGTATTCTACAGAACGATGCCATATAGTTAGTTACTCATAGCTTTTAATATAGTAATTACTGTGTTCATATAATATCAAATTGTAGTTTAATTATAGGTGACCATGTCGTTAAAAATAAATGGTATTCTACAAAACGATGCCATAGTTAGTTACTCATAGCTTTTAATATAGTATGTACTGTGTTCAGATAATATCAAATTGGAGTTTAATTATTGGTGACCATGTCGGTAAAAAATAAAAAATTCCCAAATCATATGAGAAGAAAAGAGGTCACAGCAAATCTCTCTTACTGCATGTTACAACGCCTGGAGCTTTCCGTTAATTCACTACCACTACTTTGGTTTTTCCGTTAATTTACTACCGTATGATAAATATTCTATTGCTCGAAAAACTCTTCAAAAATAATTATTGTTTACGTCCACTTTGGTATTCCTTATCCACAAGGAACCCGATACTGCTGGCCTTATGGCCTTATCTTAACGCTTTCCAACAACTTATACACGGAGAGCGCATTCAGTGGTAAATCAATAATTGTATTTACCAGTTTTTTAACAACTTTGGTAGCCACCTAACCGATTCCAACCTAACCTAACCGTAATTGCGATAAAAAAGTAGTAGTAGTGAATTTACGCAAAAGCTCCCAAAGATAGGCTTCAAGTGATAGGCAAAGGGTAATCTGTCTCGAAAAAATACTAAGAGAATGAGTATATTTTAAATATACGAAGTGGGATACAATTATTAACATTTGAACGATCTTTCATGAAGCCATGCTAATAAAGAGAGAAGATGGCAGACAAAAAACAATTTGTACAACCTTTTCAAATGTTGTGTCTACTAAATACAGAAAAGATTTTGGTTTGAGATCATACAAGTTTGTGATCCTTTTTTCGTAATTGAAGTTACTTGTGCAGTCTGCCATACCGAAGGAAACTCTCCTGTTATTAAACTCCAGTGGAATAATGAGTCAATCAGATCAACCCAGGATCTGAACTGATAATAGATTTCTGCGTTGAAGACATGAGTGATATTACTATTATATTTTAAAATGTATGACCATTGAATATTGGTACTTACATGTAAAATTCAAAAATATAAAGTAAAGTATTTATTTGCATAAATAAATGTTCTACTTTTTATGTTTAGATTTTGTTTTCCTTGAAGTCACAAATAACAAATCAAAAAATAAATTTAACCAAGGAGTGAAAATAAATAAAGAAACCTGTTCAAGTTAGGCTCAAATAAGGCTATAAAATGCTTAGTTTATATCTTCTACATGATTGAAATGGTCAAGTCTTGTTTTTCAATGACTTTTAATGATTACGTATTAGAATTACCAATTATTCTTTTCGGAAACTCATTATAATTCTTCTGCATGTTACTGTGAAATAAATGATTCGCATTTGTAGTAAAATAGTGTCCATTTTAATAATAACAGGTGGAAGCAACAAAAGACAGGATTAGGACCAGTTAGTTCTGTCAGAGACAAATTACCCAGGGTCGCCAACATTGCAGGTGGAATGTTGCCATGGTAACGGAATCGTGAAATGATACTATCAGTATCTCCACTACTTCACTTCACATTTTATTATACATCATTAATGGGGGTCAGCCAACATTTAAATATCTGTTGTGCGCCCTACTGGACGGCGGTCTTGATAGCAGTGCTTGTTTGATGGATTCATTATGACAAACATGGAAGTTTTATAATATCATCATGTTGTTAAGTACATTTTCCGTCTGAAAAAGGCTGTTTATTGCTTCCAGCTCTCCAATATGGTGGCTAATAACGTCCTGTTAACGTAAATTTCCTATTAATTGTTTTGTACATGCCCCGTTCATCCAAGATTTCTTTAAACAAACAATATCTTTCGACTGGTGTAAAGAGCGACACCTTTCGACTAAAATATAAAGATAATAACTTTTAAATAATATTATACTACATATATTGTTAGGTTTTTAATTATCAATAATTATTTGACGTGACAATCGGGAGAGCCGGTGGCCGAGCGGTCTAGTCTAACTTTGAGGCTGAGTTAAAGGAAACGCATGTTTAAATCCTTGGATAGACTTTACCAGTAATATTCGACATGTACTGTATGTGTTTCCCTCTTGTGTCTGAATAAGTTCCATGAAAAGATCAATAGGCTATGGGGAGTGGGCAGAGCAAGTAAAAATAATAATGGCCTCTCTTTAAAAGAGAAACCAAATCTGTCATTGAATACAGTTGAAGAATATTAACTTCACTCAGATAAGTAGGTTTTTATGAGGAAAACTTTTAAGTATTTTGAGTTTATTTCCGGCGGGTCTCACAGTTAGTGGCAATGTGAATAAATGTTGGACACAGAGACCTGATGTTGTCGTCAGATGAAATAAAGAATCCAAACATAGAAAAGATATTTTTGTATTAATAGATCGCAACGTTAAAGTGAACATTAAAATACATTTTTTCATATCTCTATTTATGAAGAGCCTGATTGTTGTACCTAAAATTTATTTATAATATTACATAGTTTGAGATATGCTTCTTAAAAATGTTTGTCCCACACATGCACCTACAAACCTCCAATTTTACCGTTGATATCTCAAAATTAATTATTATTGTGAAATGCCTGTCTTCATATGCCTTAGGGATCTGTCTAATATAATTTGGAAGAAACCCTTTTCTCAATTGTGAAGATGTCAATTAAATAATTGTTTACTCCGGGACTCTTTTTTAATAAAAACTAGGCCTACATTACTACTTAACCTACAATGATTTTGCTTGAATTTTTATATAAATATATACAAGACAAAAAGTATCTAAATATAACCCTATTACAGGAAAGGAAACACAAAATAGTAAACCATGTGATACATTTATTTTTATAATAAATATACATCAGCTTTGCCAAGCACCTTAAGGCATATAAAATACATTGTTACATTATCAGTACTATCCTGATTGGTGGTATTTAACAATAGATGGTGAAATAAATACCTCATTTTTGTTCTGCCAACAATGTTGAGCTATTCTGTGTGGCCTTAGTATCACTGTTACCCTTGACAAGTTTCCTTAATTTAAAAAATACTGCTTTTGAGCTAAAAAGAAACATTTTAGTTGTTTCTTCTTAATTTATCCTTCATTTCAGATTCAATAAACCAGAAAGTGTGTATTGTTATACACTTTCATCAATTTAAACAGCCACACTAATGTATTTGATTAATTGTAATATAATGTTTATTGTTAGTAATAAATTTTAAATGTTTGTTGATAGGAAAGATAATATACAACATTAAACTATTCCTGATGAAACCTCTTTTGTTAAAATCCTCCGTAATTTTAATTTCACAGGTTTAATAATTTAAGTAATAAAGAAAAACATGTTTAAACTGTTTAATTCAATTCACTATTAACTATTTTTTTTTTAAATTCACTGAGTAAAAAAAATAATAAACTTCCAGATAACATCTTTAACATAAATCAAAATTCTGCTTGTATTGCCTCAAATTCTAAAAGTTTAGTTCTATTGTTTATTATATTTGGCCATAATCACCCGATCATTTTTTATTTAATTTCAATGTACAACGTGTCCATACAATATTATAAATTCAATATCTAATAATAGACTTTTTTGTAACTAAATTTTTATTCAAAATGAGGTAAAATAGAAAATACCCGGAAACATAAACAAAAATATTGTGAAACATAATTGAGTTATTAACGTATTAGACTCCAGAATAGTCAGATTTTATCATTTAAATTTACAAACCGAAGTTTCTGCAGAGGTGGAAGCTTACCTTCCATTTGCCAACTTTTCCTCTCAATCGAACTTTCTCACTTGACAATCACGTTTAACATGACAATACCAACTTTGCTTCTCTAGATGGGTTCTTAGAGGAATTGTATTTGAACCACTTATTTAAAATATTAGAATAATTACAGCTCATAAAATGTTGGCCCTACTTATAATTTTCAATAAACTTTTACATAATTAGTATATTCGAAGATATTAGTCGTATAAATACGATAAAGTTTAATAAATTAACCTTCTTTCTTTGCAAAAGTAGAAATTACTATTTTTTATCTATTCAATCCAATTACAAATACTCTACGGAATCATTTCTATCGTGGTTTTATTTTATTAAGTTGTACAGTTTTCATATTATATTTTTATATCTTCTAATAAAAACCTAAGACAAATCTTATTACTATTTTCCTGGGAAAAAAAGTTAATATAATAAGTTTGTAATCATTCACGTAGAGAGAGACACGTAAAATAAATGATCGGTTCAAATGTCAATCAACTGACTGTTTTGTTTTATAAGTTTTCTATTAAGATTCAGACTGTTATTTTATTTTTCTAATTCTTATATGATTGATGAAAAGTTTCTTGTTTTGTCACTGGTATTGTTACCAAAATTATACACTGTTGAATCATAAACATCAAAGAAATCACCTGTGTTCAACGTCAATAGCTGACTACAAAACTTCCTTGTAGTAAGACAATTTAATTTACAAACTATGAATATAAAAAGAAGTAAAATATACATTAACTGGTGGTCTAATTAGATGATTTCAATATGTTTACAATGAAGCTCTAAAGCAACATTGTATCTAATTAAAATGTTGGTCTTGCGTATTCCCATATGTGTATGTTGATATGAGGTATGTAGACCCAAAATCAGTGAGTACAGAATATAAATAGAGAGGCCTTAGGTCAAAGCGTTTGAAGCAGGGTCTCCGACCAATATGTCGGCATACGATGTGTTTGTGGGTAGTAGACAGCGTTGCGTGCAGGTGCTTTACAACTGCGCCACGGCGGTTATTCTCACGTAGTCAGAACAGAATGTACTCACTGTTCTCGCAACTAACTTGCAACATTGCTACACTGGAAGTTATCTTACAAAATGCGTATGAGAACATATTTCAATTCATGCTAGTAGCTATATTAATTACACGTATTGGTACATTAGAAGGAAGTCTACTACGTCTTTTCCTAGCCTACTTACCTATTATATTTTATGTCGTTTCACAAATCGTTGTCTAATATATGTTTAAGATTATTAATTCATGATGGTCTGTTAACAATAAAGCTGTTTCTTCGTTGTTTGCAAAGGTTAAATATTAGTTCGTCAAACTTTAACAAGCGCCAATCTTTCACTTACATTCCTTTGATGTGTTGGCACCACTGATAATTGAATGTCCAATTTCCAATATGTTACTGATATTTTGGCAGACATCTCACGATACTTGTAGCTACAAATTAAAAACAATAAAAGCTATTTGAGGAAGTCAATATGGATGTATTTCTTTTATTTAATTGTGGTTGTTGGAATACTATTAGCAGTTCAAGAAAATCTAAGGAGTTAATTTTTAACTTTGACAACAAATAATTTTAGTCGAATGAATTTTAAAAAGAATGTTTTGTTTAAAAATAAAATGTTACAAAAAGAAATTAAATAAATAATAAACAATACAAAAAGGACTTATTTTCCTTTAGTATTCCCCTGGCCCAGTAACTAGGCTACAATACAAAACTATGAACAAAGCTATTGTTACGTAGACAGCTTGAACATATTTACTCTGTTTTCCTATATCATGCCGATGAGGGAGACAAAGGTAGTTGGACATTTGCCATCATTACGTGAAAATTAACAATCACGACGATTTGGTAAAACCCAAACCTTTTTCAAGTGCTAAAAACTAAATTACATCTACACAACCATGTTATAAAACTACGTTCTAAAACTAATAAACTTATCTTCTTTAATAATTATCTACATTTTAACCTAGATCCTAGAGTGGGGTATCATCCTCACTTCGTGCCTGGGACGTCTAGACGCCTTCGTCACTGTGGGTCGTAAGACTTCATCATTTTTGTAATATTTGATTATTGTATTGTTTTATTCCTAATAATTGTTGTCTTTTCAGGTTAAAATGTAATTGTAATAGTAGTCTCAGTCCTTCCGAGTCATATATATATATATATATATATATATATATATATATATATATATATATATATATATATATATATATATATAATTTTTTGTGCATGTTGAATGTTATTTTAAATTAATAGTGTTTTTCAGGTACCATATATTTATGATTAGTTAATGTAATCTTATTTCAGTCTGATTTGAACATTAATTTTAATTGTGTTTTGAAATTTTTCGTTGATATCGTGACCTTGACAGTGCCTAATTGGTTATATTAATTTAACCCTGTTAACATGTTTTTATATTTAGTAAAAGTTCATTTTGTTGTACCCCACTCTAGGATCTAGGTTAAAATGTAGATAATTATTAAAGTAGATAAGTTTATTAGTTTAAGAACGTAGTTTTATAACATGGCTGTGTAGATGTATTTTAGTTTTTAGCACTTGAAAAAGGATTGGGTTTTACCAAATCGAAACGTCGTGATTGTTAATTTTCACGTAATGATGGCAAATGTCCAACTACCTTTGTCTCCCTCATCTGATACTCCATCATTAACAAATTTCAAAAACAAAGTATATCATGCCATTTGTAAAAGGCTCCACTTGTCTATATCTTATTACATTGGGTCTTCCAATACGTATAAAAATTCGTCGGATGGAAAACGTAATGTTTGTCGTTATTTTGGCATAGCAGAATAAAATACTCGTAGGTTTCAATAACACATTACATAATATTACACTTCCATTAGTATGTATCTTATTTTTCTTAAATCTAATTAATTCTTTTTAGTTTTATTTAGTTTATGCTAATTAAGATTTAAGAATATTTAAGGTAATAAAAAAGTTAAAAAGAATATCGAAAGCATTTTTTTGCAACTAAAAGCTGTTGAACACCCTCCTTCGAAATGTCTGTTCCCCTATAAAAAGGACTGTATGAATTGTGATTTGAATAAAAGTGGCTAACAGTAAAATTAAAAAAAAAAGTAAAATGTCAACAGCATGTTTTCACAAGCTATGTAAACTTTAGAACTAATACAAGGCTACATTAAATACATTCTTACATTCTTACATATGAGACGCCGACACAACGTGAAAGAAGATGTTAAATAAATTTTGATATGCAATAGGATCTTTTATTTATAAGGCTTTCGGCTTGGCTTAAATTCAATTCAATTCAATTCTTTATTGTGCCACAAGATACATGGGTACATAAGTACTAGTCATAACTAAAACTAAATTTACTTCTAAATATAAACATGTCATAACATTTTTTTAAGTTTTCCACCTTGTAGGGTGCAAGATCAACAAAGACAGCCTTCAATTTGTGCTTAAAACTACGGTAGTCCAGATTTCGTTTAAAGCAATCAGGTAACATGTTATACAGCCAGATTCCCTTATGAAGTAGGTGGCTTTCTGAAAAGGTGGTTCTGTGTTTCGGAACTGATAGGTTAGAGCGTGATCGAAGGTGATAATGATTAGGATGTGGTTCTGTTATAAAAAGGTTATGATTTTTCTTTACGAACAATAAGGTTTCTAACATGTATATTGCAGGGAATGTTAGTATTTTGTACTTTTTAAATATATTTTTGCATGATTCTGTTTTACCAAGCTTGAATATGATTCTAATGACACGTTTTTGAAGTCTGAAAATGTATTCAGTTTTGGATGACTGAGCACCCCAAATAGAAACACCATACATCAAATGCGGATATATAACACCATAATATACTTTTATGAACCCAGTTTCAAGATCTGATTTTATAAATGAAATTTTTTTACCTTAGTATTGCCTGAAGATCTTGAATATGTTTCTTTACTCCAATGTACATTTCGCCGCTATTTTTTTTTTTAATATATAAATATTTTAGAACAATATCTCCTTGAAGATGCCGCACCTAGCGGCGAAATGTACATTGGAGTAAAGAAACATATTCAAGATCTTCAGGCAATACTAAGGTAAAAAAATTTCATTTACATAATATACAGTTAAAAGGAGATTTATATCTGTGAACCGAGATAGCTTTCTCAAGATAAACAATCCACCACTTATAGACTTAGCAGTTTTTTTTAATGTGGCCATGGAATTTTAAATTTTCGTCAATCTCTACACCTAAAAATTGAACCCTTTCAGACGAAAATACCGTGGTCTCACCGAAAATACAAGACATCCCCACATCATCCCTATTACGAATTGAAAAGTCTAGAAGTGTTGTTTTTTCAGTGTTGACTTTAAGATAGTTACTGTGACACCACTGTATTAAATTATTTACTTCTTGAAAAAGGTTTTGTTCAACTGATTTTCTACAAGGTCCCGTGACGGTCACAGTGGTGTCATCTGCAAACAGACAAACATTCGCAAGGCTAAGATCTCTTCCAACATCATTGATGAACAATAAGAAAAGCAAGGGTCCGAGAACTGAGCCCTGCGGAACGCCCGTCAGGACTGACTCCTGCTCAGAGAAGCAGAATTGAAGAGTTTTTGTGGTATCTATGTAAGGAATCTTTACAACCTGACGCCGCCCACCCAGATAAGACCAAAACCAATCCAAGGGAATGCCTCGAATGCCCATATTTTGAAGCTTTTGTAATAGAAGTCCATGGTTTACCAAATCGAATGCTTTGCTTAGATCAATAAAGGCACTAGCTGCAAAGCATTTCTTATCAAGAGCAGAAACTATTTGATTGGTTAAATGAAATATGGCATTGACTGTACTTTTATCTTTTATGTAACCATATTGATGTCGGAAAATGAATTTACTATCTTGAAGAAAAGTCATTAGTCTAGTAAAAACTGCTTTCTCTATTACTTTAGAAAACGTTGAAGTAAGAGTTATTGGTCTAAAGTTGTCAATAATTTCCTTAGAACCTCTTTTATGCACTGGCTGGACAATAGAATATTTAATGGCTTCAGGAAACTCTCCCTGTGAAAATGATTGATTTATTAGATGGACAAAAGGATCGATCAAAAACTCTTGACTAACTTTGAGAATCCTCGATGATATGCCGTCCGGACCTGAAGATTTCTTCGATTTCAGGTTTTTTATAATACTGGTCACCTCCTCTCTTGTTACTGGAGCTAGAAAGAAAGATTTTGCAAGTTTTCCCATAGGATTTGAACTGGAGTTCGAACAACGAGAAGATACATTCCCACTACCACAATCAGAAACATTTACAAAGTAAGAGTTGAATAGGTTTGCCACTTTATGAGGATTCTGGATCAGGACATTTGCAGAATCTCGAAAAGAATAGTTGTGAGGATTGGATTTCTGGGGTCGTTGTATGTTGTAACTAACAACCTCCCATGCCGCCCTTGCAACATTACTTGCATTTTTAATCTTATTGGACACCATCCGGGCCTTTTCCTCCCTTATACGGATTCTAGACATGGCCTTTAGTCACCGATACTCAATCCGCAATGGACTGCCAAACTCTAGATCTTTGCTGAGATAATAAAGGCGTTTGACCTCCTGAAGTAATGCTATCGTGTTCGTGCTCAGTCGAATCCGGTGTTGGTCTTTGGATATTTTTATTCTCACATTTTTAATAGGAAAAGCTGTGTTAAAGCAGAAAGAAAGTGAATTAAAAAAGTTTGACCCCGTTGAGTTGATGTCTGAAGATAAAAATACCTCGTTCCACGACTCACTTTTAAGTAAATGTTTGAAATAATTAATGTTTTCATTATTTATCAGGCATTTTGTGGTAAATTCAGGCAAACCTGTCACGACCAGAGGAGCTGCCTTGACTCTAAAAACTTGAGCATGATGATCAGACAAGGCAGATATCACAACTCTACAAGAGTAAGACAAGTAAACATAGTATTTTCACATTTAATTAGTATTTATGTACAATATGCCTAATTTTAAACAACGCGAGGAAAATGCTCCAAAGAATTAATTTGTTATTACACTTGAACTGTTCCTTAATGTAGAAACGTGTGTTACAACATTGCACGGAATTTAAATAATAATTTGTCCTTAATAAAAAACAAATATAGCAATTTTATTGGATTAAACTTTAGAGCTTTAATTATGAATAAAAAGAAACATTAGATATTACAAAGTAACACACCATTTCGGTTTCAAATATAGAAAGAATATTGCACGGTTGGTATATGATTAAGGTATCAACGAATATTGCACGGTTGGTATATGATTAAGGTATCAACGGATCAGGATTAAAAACAGTAAGTTCTTAATACGTAATAGAATAAGTGCATAAAAATAAACCAAGTAATGCATTGTTGTGTGTCTGGAATAAACTAATATCGCTGTTAATAGTATCCAAAATAATGTTATATTCATTTCAACCTATTTTATACCTTATTTTCCATTATTATAAAGTACTGTACATAAAAATAATTATTAACAAAATGTATTTAAATGTTTCTAACTTAAATATACAGTATTTTCAGTAAAATAATTTGGGATTTATATTGTATACATAAAAATTAGCAAAAAACGTGATATAAAAGTATGTCCTAAAACCTTTAGTTTTCCGTCTATCTGTCTATATGTGTTTTTTACATAAAAAATCATAACTTTCAATCCACGGAAGGTAAAATTATGAAACTTCATGATTGTACCTTCTATTTAAAAAAAAGTAGTTCTATTTATAAAAAAACATAAAAAATAAATCTTCACCCATTTTAAAATGGCGGTCGTTTAATTGTTTCTAACTAAAATATCTAAAAAAGAACTAATTTTACAAATAAAATGCTAGAATATTTTTTAGTAAATCATATTAAAATATTCACAATGTTTTTTTCAACAAAAACAGACAAAAAACAGCTGAGTTATGCTCCAAAACGTAAAACAATGTTTTACAGCATTAACCAGAGGCTCGTGTGGTTTTAAATAGGAGTGACATTTGAACAGCTGATTTAATGTCAATCTGCTATTTCATATGAATAGCTGTTTATTTATAGTATTTATATTAAGGTTGGTTTCCATTGTTGGCATTATTCATTAGTAACAAAAAGAACACTTCATGTACACGTTTTTCGTGAGTTTTTCTGTAAAGTTTTTTTATTGTATTGTTAGTTTTAATTAGTTAGTTTTTGTAATTTATTTTCTTATGACATAGTTATTTTTTTATTATTTTCATGGTTTCCTTTTATTAACAACTAATGGCAGATAATGTAATGTACAACTTTACCAACTCAGAAATGGCAGACATGCATTTGATGTGTGGCATGCCCCATTGTAGTAGTACTCAAGCGAGAAGACTGCATCAGGAACGTTTTACAAATCGTATTATACCTTGTCATACAACTTTGAAAAAGTCCCATCAATGACTAGCAGAGACGTGCTTAAATCAACAAAGAAAATGTAACTCAGGTCGACCGGTTTCAGTAAGAACTCCTGAATTGGAATGGAAACCATACCTAATATTAATAGCATAAATAAACATCTGTTCATATTAAATAGCAGATTGACATTAAATCAGCTGTTCACAATATACACATATTAAAACCGCACTAGCCTTTGGTTAATGCTGTAAAACACTGTTTTACGTTTTGCAGACAACTCAGCTGTTTTGTATCCGTTTTTGTTGAAACAAACACTGTGAATATTATAATAAGATTTTATAAAAACATTATTGTTGCATTTTGTTTGTAAACTTAGTCAGTTTTTAGATATTTCAGTTAGAAACAATTAAACGTCCACCATTTTTAAACGGGTGAAGATTTATTTTTTACTAGCTGTACCCGCCCGCTTCGCCGGTCATAATATTAAGTTTGATTTAGAACCTAATGGCTGAAAGAATTCGAGCATTTTTGCTTCTTCTACCAATATTAGATTTTTTAGGAGGCATGTCATAAAAATTAAACTGCAAAACAAATAATTATTTATTTCTTATTTTCGCGTTTCACCACATGTTTTAATTACCGAGGAAAAAAGGTTAACACCAAATACAGATCACCTGATCAAGTAAAAGTAGTGTGTGCTACACTCTCAAGGTGAAATGTAGAACTACAATAAATCAAAACATATACAGTACTGTTGTTGTGAGAACTTCAATCTGCTTATGGCATGTGAAACTACATTAAACCACACAGTCATATGTTTTTGTAAACAATTCAGATTCTCCATTTGAATAACATGGGATCTTTAGGAGCCCGTGGGGCGGAACCCTGTAGACGGATCTGCATCAAACTTCACAGAAACCATCTCGGGAGTATACAGGACAACATCCTAAAGTTTCATGGTGATCGGTTGGATGGTTTGGCAGCGCATAAACTTCAAACACATATATATATATATATATATATATATATATATATATATATAAACATCCTCTTTTATAAATATAGATAATTATTTTTTTATATAGAACTTTTATAAGGTAGTACAATAATGAAGTTTCATAATAGTACCTTCGGTGGATTGTAGTTCAAGATTTTTATGTTAAAAAAACGCATAAATACAGATAGACGGAAAAGTGAAGGTTTAGGACATACCTTCATATGAAGTTTTTTGCTCATTTCTATCTGTACAATAACATTCCAAATTATTGAAACAGTTTTACTGAACACCCTGTATACTACATTTATATAGTATTTAAAAATATAAAAATTAAAAACTACGTATTGGTGATGTGAATCGCGATTTATCACCTCATATGGAGTTTTAAAAAACAATGCATTAAATTGAAATTGTGAATAACTGCTTTGATTAACTTTATATTAGTGGATTTACAAAACTAATATAAAGCTGGAACCTTATTAAGCACCATTTGTAAGTTACCTAATTCAGAAGCCTTAGTAAAAGCCTTTAGTTGATAGGCTTAGTAATAAGCCTTAGTTGGCAGCCTTTTTAAGTAGCCTTAGTAATTATTCTATTAGGAAGACTTAGCTGGTAGACTTAGTAATTAACTGTAGGAAGAAGCCTTATTCGGTAGCCTTAATAAGGAGTCTTAGCTGGTAGACTTAGTAATTAACTGTAGGAAGAAGCCTTAGTCGGTAGCCTTAATAAGGAGTCTTAGCTGGTAGACTTAGTAATTAACTGTAGGAAGAAGCCTAAGTCGGTAGCCTTAGTTGGTAGCCTTAGTTGGTAGACTTAGTATGGAGCCGTAGAGAAGAGCCTTAGTCGGTATTCGTAATAAGGAGCCTTAGTTGGTAGACTTAATATGGAGCCGTAGAGAAGAGCCTTAGTTGGTATTCGTAATAAGGAGCCTTAGTTGGTAGACTTAATATGGAGCCATAGGGAAGAGCCTTAGTTGGTAGAGTAGACTTAGTATGGAGCCGTAGAGAAGAGCCTTAGTTGGTATTCGTAATAAGGAGCCTTAGTTGCTAGACTTAGTATGGAGCCGTAGAGAAGAGCCTTAGTTGGTATTCGTAATCCTCTAGGTCTCTTTGCATTAATGTAACCCTCAAAGATAGTGTTCAAGATTTCATCGTGTCTTATTTGATGGCCTACAAGACCAAATCTTCTTTCAACAACTTATTTCCACAAGTTGCTATTCTCTCCTACTCTCTTGAGGACCTCGTCGTTTGTCACTCTATCAATCCACTTTATTTAAAGCATTCGTCTGTAGCACTATACAGGTTTTTTCTGGGTTTATAAATGTCAAACTTTAACTTATGTTGGTGCTTGAAAGGTGGGGGGGGGGGGATGAATGTTGTCTGTTTTGTGTGTATGTTGATGTGCGTGTGCATGCGTTAGTGTGTTTATTTATTCATTTATCTTTTGTTATTTATTTATTTTTGAGTGTGGGGTGAGGTATGTGTGTATGCGTGTGAGGTTTGATTGTGCGTGTGTGGTTTTTAATGTGCGTTTGTGGTATGATTGTGCGTGAGAGGATGTATGTGTGTGTGCATGTGTTGTGTTTTGGTTGGTGTGTGTGATATACAGTCACTGTGCTTGCGCCCATTATTTATGCTAGGTGTGTGCGTATATGAAGGTTTATGTCAGATAGTGTATTTAATTTGTGTATTCTAAACGTGTATGGGTGTGAGGAGGAGTCGGGTGCGTCTCTCTTAGGTATGTGTGATCTTTCATGTAGGTGTGTATGCGGTAGTGTATGAATGTGTAATGCTTTGTGTATCAATATTGTGTAATTATAGGCGTGGGCAAGTGTCTGTAAATGTGAAATGTGTCCAGGTTTTAGGTCAGGTTTTTATGGTAGTTTTTAGTGGATTACAGTACTCTTTATTATTATTATTATTAGTTTTTATTTTTATTTTATTTGCTGTGGCTTCTAATGTTACGAAATTTAGTTTATAAAAGTGTCTCTTTGTAATTTTGTAGTTTAAGTAATAATTGTTATGAAACATAAGTTTATTTATATACGTTTTTATTTTTTATTTGTTTACATAGTAGTAACATTTTAATTTTACTTTACGTCTGGCTGGTAGTGGCCCGTTCCCCTCCCACAGGCATGTGCCCATGAGGGGAACTATTTCCACAGTTTATATGATCTTTATATTGTAATTAATGTTTTTTTGAATAAAAATTCTTATCTATCTATCTATATATCTACTACATTTCAAATGCCTCCAACCTATTATATTCCTCTGTCCCCAGGGTCCACGTTTCACAACCATAACAAGCCACACTCCAAATATATGGTTTCATTAATCTCTTTATTATTTCAAGACTGACTTTTATATGTTAAAATGTTTATCTTGTTATTGAAGACAGTCTTAGCTTGAGCAATTCTGCTTCTTATTTATATTTTGCTTCGTTCATCTCTACTGATCTTACTTACTAAATAAGTAAACGAGCCAACTTGTACGAGTAGCTCATTGTCTATTAGAATTCATAAGTCCTACTTCTAGATATTAAATGCATTATATAATATATTTATAATGGCTTTACCTTTTTAATATCCTCTGTTTTGACATAAGTACAACCAGTTTCGTGGTGACCTACCACGTCATCAGGTACGTCCTCTTTGGCATTCGTTGTCGAATTAAAATTGTGTTATAGTGTGTCTCAATTTTAATTCGACGAGGAATCCCAAAGAGGACGTATCTGATGCGTGGTAGGCTGCCACGAAACCGGTTGTACTTATGTCAAAACAGAGGATATTACAAAGGTAAAGTCATTATCAATATATTATCATTGTATATGTCTTACATAGTTACTACAGTAAAAATAATGTAACGTATTTCTAAACTATATAGTATAAGGTGAAAATATAAAGAAGTATTTGTTCAATTTTATTTGTGTTTCTAAAATATAGATCTATTGGTATCTTATTTTATTTGTGTTTAAAAGTCAAATTGGACGTTGAGTGGGTTAATTTAAACTCTAGTAAATGGAGGGTGCCTATGCTTAGTTCGTAATAACTGATAAATATTTTAATCGCATAATTTATTCATCCATATTTACTGTGGGAAATTTATGTGATGGGTTCTATCCTCAGTCTTATTAATATCAATGTAACTTAATTACTTCATACGGATTGCCATAAATGTGGACTCAGACTACTACAGAAATCTGGGATGTCCATGTCAGGTGGTTGCTAGGATTCAAGTGTTCACAAAGGATATAACTGAGTATCATACTTGTCAATTTGCTGAAAATCAGACGAAGGCTGCTTGGTTCGGATCCCACGCCAAACTGTAAGTCTCTTATTTGACCTGGGTACTACGCTATTAATGAAAAAGAAACCACAGTTAGTAACAATGACTACACTTGTTTATATACACTAATCATACAAATGTTATTTTGTGTTCAATTATCTCTCAAAACATGCTTTTTTACATTAATTATTTGTAGCTGTTATTTAAAAATATACAGATATACCACTGTTCCAGTTTCTTTTTTTTATATTAAATCAAATGTTTTGATGGCCACTCCAAACTGGTTGTATTACCTAGGAAGTGACCTTATTATTTAACAAATATTAAGTTTGATTAAGTAATATCATTACATTTATTTTATGTATTAATTTCAATTTTGATTTTATCATTTATATTATTTTAGAAATTAATACATTTGGTTATCTAAACTGTACATATATGTGTAATCAATGTATATGGAATAAAGTTTCTTTTTAATTTGAATTTGAAAAAAATTCACCCCTATTATGAGGATAACTATCTAATAAATAAATAAATATAGTTAAATCAGTTAAATACATTTTCTATTGATGAATCCTACCGATTGTACGTGTTTTAACATCGGAGTTTACCCTAGAAAGAGCTTGCGATGTTACTCGCCTCAATTCTACGTATAGCCCCTCACAAATGGAGCTCAGAGGACACAAGGACCGTGACGAAGATGGAATACAAACTGTCGTTCTGAGGGCTGTAACTCCTTTCAGCCATAAATACGTTATGAGGCCTACGTTTAATAATGGAAGATGACGTTTCCTGGTTTACTCACTCCTTTTAAACAGTGTCAGTTTATGTATTGCCTGTTTGTTAGTTAAATATTTATCTGATAGGTCCAAAACCTTAATTATTCTTAGTCACATTTCTAAAGATGTAAAAATTAAACTCATAGTGTTAGCCATAAATACAATTGTTCTCCATTAGCTGTTAAAAGTTTACTATTGTTAAAAATGAAACACAATGTATTTTTATGAAGTATAATCAAGTTATTTTTATGTCACACTGATATTATATAGCCTCATTATAGCTGTAAATAATAGGGCGAACGAAAATAAAGTTAAAAAAAATATTGTAAAAAGAAATTCCTCATTTCTCACTGACAATTATTTTAAGTGCTTCACAAAATATAATTCTTTAAAAGAATGTAAATAAGGGAATTAACACCTTTGTGTATCGGCTGACCATATAATATTAACAATGTATAGTTATATACTGACTTATGATAGCCGTGTAATGAGTAAAGGTAGATGTACTGACCCACACTACATGCACAGCTGATATTTAACCAACACAACTCAAAAACTAACATCAAGGATTTAAATTTATGGTGATATTTAAAGTAATGTGCTCTATTTTTTACAGTTATATTTAATTATGTTTCAGTTAATGTCTATAGTTGAACATCTATAGTCATAACTATGGACGTGGGTTTACTGTATATAGTTATGTTTGTAATGCTACTGTAACCCATCATCTATGATACTGCACTCCATTTTCTATGGTTACATACAAAATTGCAATAACATTATAATAAAAAATAAATATAAAAGGAACGTAAACATTTATTGTACTTTGCTTCATTGTGTAACTAGTTACAAAGAGATGGCTGTTGAGATAATTCACCAGTCACTCGCAGCCCCGAGGGAAACAGACCTCAAAGTTCACACCGGTTTACGACCACTTTCCCTCACTTTACAGCCAATTTTCCCAAGATACGTGAACACTGCTAGCCCCTGATATTGTAAAGTTCGGGCGCCACAATTCCCTGTGTTTGTTTGGCAATAAACGTATTGTTGTAGCTGTATGTATAAAAATACCACTTTTACGAACTATCTTCAATATTAGACACCGTTGTAAATAACATCCTTAACAACAGTAAAAGTAACCTGTGTCAACAGTTCATATTTGATGGCTTTCATTTATCTCTTTATGGCATGTTTCTGTATCAGAACACTATTTATCGTGCTATAGTCTTAAATGTTAAAACCTTTAGTATGGATTGCTCGTATGTATACTTGTACATGCGAAGTATACAGTTCATGAGACTAATAATATATAGATGTTTATTATAGATCACTGTATCACGAACGTATAGTACATTTTTGTTAAATGTTAAATTAATATTACAAACACGATATTGGCGATAAAACAATTGTAAGTATTTAGAATTACACGCAATCAATGCCACAGTGCGTGTATGGTGGTGGGTCAATGCCACAGTGCGTGTAGGGTGGGTCAATGCCACAGTGTGGTGGATCACATCGGTGTGATCACAATATTGGTGTGCAGTGGATCACATTACGTGTACACTAATGTGTACATAACATTGGTCACAGTACGTGTACGTTGGATGGGTGGGTCAATGCCACAGTGCGTTTAGGGTGGTTGGGTGAGTCAATGCCACAGTGCGTGTAGGGTGGGTGGGTGGGTCAATGCCACAGTGCGTGTATGGCACATAATGATGTGTTAGTCGATAATGTGTAATAGGAATTAAATTAATTGATCTATAACAATGGTATTATCTATTTTAATCACCATTTGTTGATTTGGACTTTATAAAGCACCAATAAGTAACCTCTAAACAATTACTAGACTAAAAAAAGCTAGTCAATACAAAATTACAATAACATTTCATATAAAACCGTTATTGAATAGTAATGATGATTGAATAGTAACCATTAATAGTTTGGCTGAAACCTTCGTTACCAGCAACAGTAAAAAACGAGTTTAATTGTACGAGGTAGGTGTTTTAAAACCATTGAACAGTGATTGTTTAACGAAAATCTGTATACTCATTATTAAATTTTTAACTTGTTATTTTAAAACAAATGTACTCTTCACTTTTCTGAACATGAATACATAATTTGTTTTTCAATGAAAATAGTTTTTAACTCCTAAAAAGACACCTTTTACTCAACCAACCAAACACAATTCAACCAATCCTAATACTAACCGTAGTTTTTTTAAAAGCATATTTTATTAATTTATTTTATTGGACCAATTATTATTAATTAATATTGGAATATTCGATAACGAATATATCTAAAATGTTCACAATTGAATCAAATTAATCGTTTTTATTTCATGGTTGAATAAGAATTGCGCGGTTTGAAATGAAAGCATTTATTTTCGTATATCGTTGTTTAGATATTGACTCGTAAATAAGTATATTGTACACTTTTTATTTCATTAATTTACATTTAAGTTATATATTATAATAACGGTATATAAAGATAGCGCACATTATATTACGGTATATGATATTTTACGGATATCATTTAAATTGTATTGTACTATGAACTTAAATAACAACATCCTTATGTACTAAAGAAGAATCCACAAATTACACAATAGCTACAAATATCTTGCATAACGATTTTTTGTTCAACATCTTTTATCTTTTTCAAGCCATGCAACGTGATTATGATCCTTAACATAAACTCATTTTTATAAGAGAACAAAATGTGTTTTAGAAATAATAGACTTTATACTCTGAAATATAATTTGTAACTAAATAATATAAAAACATATATACTATTGAATGCAATATTTCCTAGCCTGAAGTTAATTTTCTCTAAACTAAAATGTGACGTAATGTCTTCTACAAGATCATAAAGTTTTTCTCTAATCGTATTATACTTTTCACCCAGCTTTTACAACAAACTTTTCCAGACAACTTTCATCGTAAGTCACCTCATAAAACTAGATAGTGACAGCGACGCTGAACTTTAAGCATCTTATGAAATATCGAAATTAAATAATGAAATTTATTTCTTATAAAACACAATTTACAGTATACATGAAAAATAGGAAATATGACATTACATGACCACGGTTCAAGTATTGTGGCCAGAGTTAAAGAAGTAAATTTTCTATAAAAATAAATATTGTACTTAGTCCAGTCCAGTAATGTATTAATATATTAATCTGGTGTTTTGAGTAGCGTAAATTTACAAAATAATTACATTTTTATCGAAATTACATTTGATATCGTATTACAATGGTTTAATATGTACTGAAAATTAATAGTAGTAAGCAGTGGTAAATCAAATTATTTGAAATGTATTAATTTAATCTTAAAGCGTCCATTTACAAATAATTATATTTTATATGTTTCAACACATGTACTGAAAAATAATAAATGTACCTAATAACAACTAAAGAGTTTCTAATTTCATTAATTCTTCTTCTTTTGAAAATTCCCAATTTCATTACAAATACGTGAAACTAACGGGCGATATCTGACATGTTTATGGTATAAATTCCATTTAACTGGAACTAAGTTCAAATCACATATATTTTCTTAAGTCATAAAAAGTTAACTTCGGACTAAATTAGCTATTACTAAAGTATGGAGAGCCCCTTTCATCTACGATCATCTGTAATAGTGCTAACATAGATATTGACTTACCTAAGTATTGAATAATGATTATTCCCATAATTATTAGCACAAGTATAATGACTTAATTGTGCTAATAATCCACCAAATTAAGCTTTTATACTTGGCCTGCGTATTAATTGGACATTCATGTATGGTATATTTTAGTATTTAACATCAAAATGTTCAATATTTTTATTTAGACTGAATCTATTGTTTCCTTTACATGCATTCACTGTCAGTGCTCTTAATTATAGTTTTATATATTATTCTTCATATTATTTAGTTTGTTATTTGTTAAAATTGAGTTTTATTCAATCATACCCCTTTGTAATGGCTTCTCTTATGTACGATAAAATATATTTATGCATTTTATGAGGGATTCCTACAATGTTATTATTATATTTTTCATTATTTTTTTAGATTATGATGATGAAAACATCTATCACTTTATTTTCAATTATTATTATTTTACTTATGAAGCAATTGTATATTTCTTAAATAACGTAGGAGGAAATTTAAAGTCACTGAACAGCTCTTAATTCTTACTAGAAAATAAATGTGACCTTTAAAACACGATGTAGATGTAATATTCTAAAGATCAACTAAACACCCCCCTTCCTCCCTCAGGAAAGCAAATACACCACCCGCCCCCAAAGAACTCCCTTCGTCAAACCTTCACAGGATTGGGTCAATTATACTTTGAACTAATTTAATTTAGTTCTCTGTAAATTGTGTTTGAAATAAATGGGTTCCTAAAAACGTAATTCTTTGATTAAGAACATTTTGTCTTGTACTTTTTTTTATTTAATGAGAATGCAAAATAAGTTAAAATATTTCACTCATTATTAAATTTATGAATTAACAAAACAAGACCATATTTTAACAACTTAAATCTCCTTTCACGCATATTATATATAAATATATCAATGTTTTTATTTATAAATATAATAAAAAATCATTATTACATGGTATGATGATATCATGTCGTAGTAAACGACAGTAAATATTTAAAACTTCTAAAACGTCTTAAAGGTGTGTGCATTGATTAGTTCAGCTTGAATCTGTAAACTTTGAACAAGATTTTGCTCTTTTGAATATGAATAAGATTTAAATACATAAGACATTTGTATTCAAGCTTCTTATAGATATGCATATGTTCCTAACTGTACAACTCTCACTATACGTTATTCGTATACTCTTCATTGCGCATGGAGGGCTTGTATTATTGTGAAATAGAGTAAGGGTTAGAGTAAATTGTAGATAAAATATTCTCGCAACCATTTCTTTATATAAATTAACATAATAAGTTCTAATTTACTTATCTATGTACATCAGTTTCAATTTGGCTGTTTTGAGTTTGTTTATTTAACAAACAGTATGCATAGTAATAGGTGTAGTGTAAACACGTCATTATAAGACTGAAATTGTCTTGACCTGTGTAAAGATGCTTCTATTAAATATAACAAGACCGTTCTTGGGTATACGTCAATGGTATTTCAAAATTTAAAGTAATATGCGCAATTGCACACTGTTCAAAATTAGTATATATTTAAAAATGGTGGTAAAAAATTCGAATACAACCAGCAGCTTATCTCTACATTGAAACAAGTACAAGTTAATATACTTCAAGATAGTTATTACAGTCCCACAGACACAGAAGCCATTCCAGTTAGAGTTTCTCAATACAAAACGTGTGTCTAGTTCGACAACACTCTCCTGACAGCTGATTCTGTTATTGAGAAAGGTGTATCTTAAATAATAAAAGGCTCTGGGAACTCAAAGTACTTTCAGATGACCAAAATGATATCCACCACTTAAAATCTAAATTATTATTTTTAGATCATTCAGCAATAAATCACCCTTTACGACAACAATTCACGTGTGCCGTCATAAAATATCATATTCAGTTAAATATTAGTGTTTTACATTTGTTGTTGTGTATAAGTAAGGTTAGGAAATCTAAACACAATCAAGACCATCTGACAAAGGTAAGTTATCATGCAACTGGACCTTTTTCTGTTATAATTACATTTTTCTAAATACGTATATAGATTTCCTACCTTTGATACTTAGTTAAATACGATCTTATTAACGCCTATATTATGTTATTAGGGTAGTCTACACACTATCTTATTTTTATTTATGATTCTAATTTGTTACTTAAGTGTTTAACAATAGAGGATTTCATAAATATAAGTGCAACTAATAATCATAAATTTAAAGATAAAATGGGTATGGCAAAGTTTTGCAGATATCTACCATAAAAATTACAAGCATAACTTTTTTCTATTTATTTATTCTTAAGACACCGATCGTCAAGACATGGGCGAATGTGGATTTCGAATGAATTTGATGAGTGTAAATGAGGGATTGTAGTCATTGTTACAAACTAAGGCCGACTATTCCTTAGAAAGTATCATTAATTAATAACCCAATGACAAACGATAAGCCGGTGGTTATCAGCTGTCCATAACCACAGAGAGGGATTAGCCGGTGGTTATCTGCTGTTCATAACTACAGAGGGGGATTAGCAGGTGGTTATCTGCTGTTCATAACTACAGAGGGGGATTAGCCGGTGGTTATCTGCTGTTCATAACTACAGAGGGGGATCAGCAGGTGGTTATCAGCTGTTCATAACTACAAAGGGGGATTAGCCGGTGGTTATCTGCTGTTCATAACTACAGAGAGGGATCAGCAGGTGGTTATCAGCTCTTCATAAACACAAAGAGGGAACAGCCGGTGGTTATCATCTGACCCCTCTCAAAATGTGTCACAACTCTGATTGGTATCAAACTGAGAATATTAAGCTTATGAAGCCGGGACTTAACCAACTAAGCTACCGACCGAATACATTAATTTGAGTGCGCAAGAATCCCTCAAACACAGGCTTACTATAGCACCAGCGTATTTTTAAGCGATATCCAATCGTAATGTGTATACTAAACATACAAATACAACAATCACGTGTTAGCAAATGTATCACTATCCTTACTATTAGTTTCAATCGTCGTTATGTCTAGATTAACGTAAATTATATTATGTATGATCAAGTTCGTCCAAAATACATTTATCATCTTGTGAGAGAATAGTTTATCTGACATTATATAAATATACATATGACAATTTACAGAAACATATGACAGATCATGCAAATTAGTTTTAAATTAATCTTCTCACATCTTGCCACAATCTGTCTGTTACAATGACGTAAATGGAACAATTAGCAACATCACACAATGCCAGTTTGCTAAGCGGCCATGCATTATTCTGGCCTTTACAAAGGAAGGTGTTAATTACACGCAAGGTGTTATTTCACAGCGATCCAAGATAGTGAAGAGAGTTATTGTATTTAACTAATTGTGTCAACAGAGTTCAGTTAAGTCATATATTAACTGATATTAAACTGAACTTTTATATAATTTTATTTGAAAATCAGTTCCGTTCCACAATAGAAACAGAACTGAGTTGAGGTTAGTTGCATGGTTGTGTTTGTCAAAATCATCCTAAAGTTGAGTCTAATACTAAGTTCTACATATTGTAGTTAATGTCTAAGATACATTATTGTAGTAATTAAAAGAAGGTATGTACTTGCATTTTTTACACGTACGAAAAGATAAACGGACGCTCTTATTTAATCAAAGTAACGATTGTTTTTATTTTTAAATCGTAAAAATAGTATCCCAAACATCCATCAGAGTCGTGTATTTTTTCCTATTTAAAAATAGTATTAATTACTTTTTAAAATCAGTTTTGGCTTCCAGATTGTAATTTTACACCCAATTAAAATCACCTTAGGTTGCTTTAGCGACTAGTAACGCAACCACATACATGGTGAACGTTTAAGAATACGATTTATAAAAATATTGTCCTACCCTTACTCCACTGTCACCTTGGGTTTCCAACACCTTCTAGTTTAAGGGTTAGGTTAGAGTTCCAAATTATTAAATACATTTTCTACTATAGTTTCTTCTGTCAATATTAATATGCTGTTCTATATCATTAACTGTTGGGGTCAATTCTATTTTCCTCTTCTTCGCAGCACTGATACCTACAGCTACTTGGATGATAAGTTCTGTAAATATTCTAAGTGGAATCACAAAATTGAAAAAAAAAAAAGAGTCACATCCAATAGTGTACTGAATGAATGTCGAGTTAATTAAACTTATATAAGCTATAAGGATGAACGTAACCCGCAAAACTACAGAAAGGGAGATATATCTTCAAGAAAGGGAGATATATCTTCAAGAAAGGGAGATATATCTTCAAGAAAGGGAGATATATCTTCAAGAAAGGGAGATATATCTTCAAGAAAGGGAGATATATCTTCAAGAAAGGGAGATATATCTTCAAGAAAGGGAGATATATCCTCAAGAAAGGGAGATATATCTTCAAGAAAGGGAGATATATCTTCAAGAAAGGGAGATATATCTTCAAGAAAGGGAGATATATCTTCAAGAAAGGGAGATATATCTTCAAGAAAGGGAGATATATCTTCAAGAAAGGGAGATATATCTTCAAGAAAGGGAGATATATCTTCAAGAAAGAGAGATATATCTTCAAGAAAGAGAGATATATCTTCAAGCAAATGTGAAAGGGAGATATATCTTCAAGCAAATGTGAAAGGGAGATATATCTTCAAGCAAATGTGAAAGGGAGATATATCTTCAAGAAAGGGA
Source organism: Stictocephala bisonia (assembly GCA_035578905.1). Taxonomy (NCBI): domain Eukaryota; kingdom Metazoa; phylum Arthropoda; class Insecta; order Hemiptera; family Membracidae; genus Stictocephala; species Stictocephala bisonia. The sequence goes on from JAQJVL010001101.1 coordinate 122,959, forward strand.
GATATATCTTCAAGAAAGGGAGATATATCTTCAAGAAAGGGAGATATATCTTCAAGAAAGAGAGATATATCTTCAAGAAAGGGAGATATATCTTCAAGCAAATGTGAAAGGGAGATATATCTTCAAGCAAATGTGAAAGGGAGATATATCTTCAAGCAAATGTGAAAGGGAGATATATCTTCAAGCAAATATGAAAGGGAGATATATCTTCAAGCAAATGTGAAAGGGAGATATATCTTCAAGCAAATGTGAAAGTAATTCAAAGATAAAATAATTGGGAAATATTCATTCACACCATCAGTAGAGGTTCTGACCGAGTACAATCCATGACCGATAAGAATGTCAAATTATTGTAGGACAGAACTCATCTGAAGTCTCATCTAAGGCCTCCTACAATAATATGTTATGAACCCACTGGACAGCTGTTTTCTGTACGTTCCAGGCCTCCTACAATAATATGTTATGAACCCACTGGACAGCTGTTTTCTGTACGTTCCAGGTCTCCTACAATAATATGTTATGAACCCACTGGACAGCTGTTTTCTGTACGTTCCAGGCCTCCTACAATAATATGTTATGAACCCACTGGACAGCTGTTTTCTGTACGTTCCAGGCCTCCTACAATAATATGTTATGAACCCACTGGACAGCTGTTTTCTGTACGTTCCAGGCCTCCTACAATAATATGTTATGAACCCACTGGACAGCTGTTTTCTGTACGTTCCAGGCCTCCTACAATAATATGTTATGAACCCACTGGACAGCTGTTTTCTGTACGTTCCAGGCCTCCTACAATAATATGTTATGAACCCACTGGACAGCTGTTTTCTGTACGTTCCAGGCCTCCTACAATAATATGTTATGAACCCACTGGACAGCTGTTTTCTGTACGTTCCAGGCCTCCTACAATAATATGTTATGAACCCACTGGACAGCTGTTTTCTGTACGTTCCAGGCCTCCTACAATAATATGTTATGAACCCACTGGACAGCTGTTTTCTGTACGTTCCAGGCCTCCTACAATAATATGTTATGAACCCACTGGACAGCTGTTTTCTGTACGTTCCAGGCCTCCTACAATAATATGTTATGAACCCACTGGACAGCTGTTTTCTGTACGTTCCAGGCCTCCTACAATAATATGTTATGAACCCACTGGACAGCTGTTTTCTGTACGTTCCAGACCTCCTACAACAGACTAAAACATTCGTTCCATTTTCCTTAATAATATTCTATATAGATCCTATAAGCGTTAAATTAATTATGGTTAAATACGATTAATTTTTATTATTGTATATTAACTCTCGAACCACGGACACAAAAGCATAAAATACGAGTACATTCATTATTGTTAGGAAATTAGATCAACAATGAAAAGCGGAAACGTTTTCAAGTGTATGAAAACAGGGTGAGTATCATAAACAATGATCAGCAAAGCATAAACCAATAAAACCCAGTTGTATTCATGAATAAAATTAATATTAATACAGTTTATATATTATTCAATTTCCTATAATATAGAATATCAGTCAATAGTTACATAAACAAGGGCCATGAGGAGTGGTTTTTTGATGACATTTAAGACCGTGGTTTTGTGATTTACCATTTAAAAATGATAATAACTATTATTATCATCTAAATATGTATTCAGTCAAGCTTCCATTGATTTTTTTTACGTATATGTATAAAAGATCAATGTAAATACAATCTTGTAATTTCTACAAAAAAAGTACCTTTGAATATAAAACTTCGACATTTCAATTAAATAGTAAATCTATTTCTTTAGTCAGCTGATTTCCGGCATCCATGTGTTCAACAGTGTTTAGTTGAAAATAAATAACTCTAATGAGCCTTACACGTTTGCTTAGTTGATAATTAATACCTTACATTACACTTACCTTACATAAAAGAATTGCCTTACATTACTATTCATTACACTTACCTTACATAAAGGAATTACCTTACATTACTATTCATTACACTTACCATACATAAAGGAATTACCTTACATTACTATTCATTACACTTACCTTACATAAAGGAATTGCCTTACATTACTATTCATTACACTTACCTTACATAAAGGAAGTACCTTACATTACTATTCATTACACTTACCTTACATAAAGGAATTGCCTTACATTACTATTCATTACACTTACCTTACATAAAGGAATTGCCTTACATTACTATTCATTACACTTACCTTACATAAAAGAATTGCCTTACATTACTATTCATTACACTTACCTTACATAAAGGAATTGCCTTACATTACTATTCATTACACTTACCTTACATAAAGGAATTACCTTACATTACTATTCATTACACTTACCTTACATAAAGGAATTACCTTACATTACTATTCATTACAATTACCTTACATAAAGGAATTGCCTTACATTACTATTCATTACACTTACCTTACATAAAAGAATTGCCTTACATTACTATTCATTACACTTACCTTACATAAAGGAATTACCTTACATTACTATTCATTACACTTACCTTACATAAAAGAATTGCCTTACATTACTATTCATTACACTTACCTTACATAAAAGAATTACCTTACATTACTATTCATTACACTTACCTTACATAAAGGAATTACCTTACATTACTATTCATTACACTTACCTTGCATAAAGGAATTACCTTACATTACTATTCATTACACTTACCTTACATAAAGGAATTGCCTTACATTACTATTCATTACACTTACCTTACATAAAAGAATTGCCTTACATTACTATTCATTACACTTACCTTACATAAAAGAATTACCTTACATTACTATTCATTACACTTACCTTACATAAAGGAATTACCTTACATTACTATTCATTACACTTACTTTACATAAAGGAATTGCCTTACATTACTATTCATTACACTTACCTTACATAAAAGAATTGCCTTACATTACTATTCATTACACTTACCTTACATAAAGGAATTACCTTACATTACTATTCATTACACTTACCTTACATAAAAGAATTGCCTTACATTACTATTCATTACACTTACCTTACATAAAGGAATTACCTTACATTACTATTCATTACAGTTACCTTACATAAAGGAATTACCTTACATTACTATTCATTACACTTACCTTACATAAAGGAATTACCTTACATTACTATTCATTACACTTACCTTACATAAAGGAATTACCTTACATTACTATTCATTACACTTACCTTACATAAAGGAATTACCTTACATTACTATTCATTACACTTACCTTACATAAAGGAATTACCTTACATTACTATTCATTACACTTACCTTACATAAAGGAATTACCTTACATTACTATTCATTACACTTACCTTACATAAAGGAATTACCTTACATTACTATTCATTACACTTACCTTACATAAAGGAATTACCTTACATTACTATTCATTACACTTACCTTACATAAAGGAATTACCTTACATTACTATTCATTACACTTACCTTACATAAAGGAATTACCTTACATTACTATTCATTACACTTACCTTACATAAAGGAATTACCTTACATTACTATTCATTACACTTACCTTACATAAAGGAATTACCTTACATTACTATTCATTGTTTTATTGTTATTAAGAATTGTTATTTAAATACTAAATAGTGATTTAATTTAATGTGATCGTTCTGAACTTGACTCTTTAGTGTTAAACTAACCAATGGTAATCACTGCTAAAGACGAAGTAGGTAGAGCTTGGTACTGTGCTGCCAGCCCACAGCTTACCATCAATTTAAAAAAGGAATGACAAATTGTTGAAATAGTGGTTCTCTATATTACTTCTACCACTCAATGCATCTCTCGCACAAGTGTATTCGGTAGAACAGATTATAAGTGACATATATTTAGTATTCACTTGCAAATTATTCGATCATTGTTCAATCTTAATTTCAAAACATACAATTTGACAGTTTTTTTAACAATTATTCATTTAATACTAGCTGAATATATATTTTTAAAATCTGTCATTTAGCCTCGGACAGATGACAACTATCACTTACACGTATCAGTCAAGCTGTCCAACATGTGAAAACTGGACGACGCGTTTCAGCATCAGGTTTTCTTTTTCGTCTCTACGTAGCTTATACAATACAACAAAGCTCACACATATCAACAATAATAATAAATAAATTCATTTTTATATTGTATGCCTTAAATTTTACCACTATTTTGTTATAGTTATTTCCCATTATTATAACCCTGCAGACCTTATTATCTTATTATTTAATAATATATAAACGTTTATTGTTTTTTCTTCTTGAGATCTTTCTAGTTATTTGTATTATTTCTCAAAATAATTTGTATGGATACAGATTTTTTTACCATTACAGTAGATTGACAGGATTCATAAATGAATTATTAAGAAGAAAGAGTCTGTGGTCTGAAAGTAAAAAAAAGAAAACAACGTATAATATTATCATTCTGATTATTTGCAACCTTTTAACATATACTATTAAACAAAGCACTTAATTTATTCATAGTCTTTCAGAAATCTGTTTGAATCTTATTGTCTTATGCTAGTTTTAGTAAGCCTTGCTAAAATAAAAAATCCCATATTGCGTTGCTACAATGGTAATATACTGAAAGATATTAATAATTGAAATTCGAAAAGAATTAATTTAATCGTCAACTCAATTTAATATATTTATATTTTATCTGCTTGGCAATCTATTGTAGAAAAATTGCACAACATTTTTCTTGAAAATGAAAAGGGCCTCGAATATGGACAGACATGGGAAAGTAAATATTTTATGATGTCGAATGCCTGACTTACAGGGTTCTCTCTTTTTGAGGCTAAAAATGATCAAAATGGCATTTTTCAGGAGGTGAAAGATTGATAACCTTTTTGATTTATCACAGCCCCAAATGGGAAGAGAGTATCTTAGGTGTGGGTAGAAGCAGCCAAAATAAAGTCAGCGAGACGTCGATGTGGCACCCCCATCCAGATGCATCTCATCAGAAAGAAATCTTGAAACTACATCTTTTGTTGTCAATATAGCCAATTACCACTCTTTGTTTACGGCCTGAGAGATAGGATGATAACCAGACGTGTGCACGTCCTCTCACACCTATTACACTGAGCTTTTTAAGAAGAAGTTAATGGTCGACCTTATCGAACGTTTGACTGAAATCAACAAATAAGCTTGTACTGTGATATTTTCCATCCAGAGTACTTACGATATTGTTGACAAAGCGAAGCATTGAATAAAATTCACTTTTCTCCTTCTGAAAACCAAATTTATTACAGAAAAGATATTTGTTTCTAATGAAAAATCGAAGCAGTCTGGTAGTTATAATCCTTTTAAAAATCCTTTGAAAAAGTGGAAAAAATTTAAATGGATTTGTAGTTATCACACACGTGTGGGTTGGCCTTTTTTGCAATGGTGTAACAATATCAAGTTTAAGGGAAGATTGGAAGTTGCTAGATAATAAATAGAAATTAGGAGCCCAAGGGAAAAATGAGTAGATAAATGCATTCCTCCAATAGCCTTGATGATATTCCGTCCACCTTAGAGGATTTAGTAGATTCTACCAACTTGGCAACACTAAAAATCTCAGTTGTATTAGTTGGATACAAACATTGTAATGGAAAATCCAAATAAACTGTAGTTTTTGGAGGCAGAGAGGTCAAGTGGAATCTTCAGCCTATCCCCAGCACCAACATAGAACTTATGAAAATAATCGGTTTTTTAGAAGGCTCATTTACCAGAATATCCCTTGCATCGGTTATGGAACCAATATGACAAACTGACTCCATTTTAATATTCCTATCCTGATCAACGTGACCACAGTGTTAGGTTACGGAGTCGTTACTTGCCGTGCTGCCAATGTATGTTATATCGATCGCCCAAACAAGACCACAGTGTTAGGCTACGGAGTCGTTACTTGCCGTGCTGCCAATGTATGTTATATCGATCGCCCAAACAAGACCACAGTGTTAGGCTACGGAGTCGTTACTTGCCGTGCTGCCAATGTATGTTATATCGATCGCGCAAACAAGACCACAGTGTTAGGCTACGGAGTCGTTACTTGCCGTGCTGCCAATTTATGTTATATCGATCGCCCAAACAAGACCACAGTGTTAGGCTACGGAGTCGTCACTTGCCGTGCTGCCAATGTATATTATATCGATTGCCCAAACATGACCACAGTGTTAGGCTATGGAGTCGTTACTTGCCGTGCTGCCAATGTATGTTATATCGATCGCCCAAACAAGACCACAGTGTTAGGCTACGGAGTCGTCACTTGCCGTGCTGCCAATGTATATTATATCGATTGCCCAAACATGACCACAGTGTTAGGCTATGGAGTCGTTACTTGCCGTGCTGCTAATGTAAGTAAAGGTAGTTCAGGATGGAGGTGATGAAAAAAAAGGATTTAGTCTAGTTAAATTGACAGTGACAGATTACAAAAGGTGTCCATCAATGCAGGTGTAGCGTTGCCATGGCGATTGGGAGCTTAGGATGACACTACATCTGTCACACCTCTTGGCTGCTACACATGGGCAAAAAAATAACACGGGTAACATTTGGTATAAAAAAGTACTACTATTTAGAATAAAAAAGGAGGTCTCTGTTACGTATTTAAAAGGAATACTATGGAAAATGTTACGTTTACTGTTACTATTCACATTTCATTCTACATATGGAATGACGTTTTATTTTTAATAACTGATAACATCCTCAGGATGTGGTACATATAGTTTTAACACGTTACTGTTATTTAAAGTAAATAACAAATACGCTTTTTTAATGGAATTGACATTATCACTTATTTATTTATATAAATCAATTTTAATAGTTTAATTTAATTTTAAATGTTTACATTATATTTGAGGTTTAGGCCTAGTTATTTGCAGAATAATTGAATCCTTTAGCGAACTCATTCACCTTCTGGGAACAGTTAAAACATATATAAGCATGTTTCGATGACGTTATTTCATTCAAAACGGTAACTTTTCAATGGGATGACCTTTTTCAAATGTTTTATCAGATATATATTTGAATGATACGGAAACCAAAGATAAATTTTTTTAGTTTTCACATAATATTAATTTTTATATAGGTCGTGAATTTTACAACATACCACCAGAAACACCTTTCAAAATTAAATTAATAAAAAGTAAAAGTTTTCTGAACACCTAACTTTAAATAATCATAAAGGTAATTGTGTTTTTGAAGATAAATTAAAAATTTTACCATTTTTGTTGACATAAGAGGCTAATCTCATTTTAACGCCCCTAAAAGGTTATTTTAATTTCCCTACGCTACCCATTCCCTTAGCCTGTTGACCTGAGCCTGGAACTTATTCAGACAGTATGGGAGAACAATGTGAATACTTCTGATAAAACCTTCCAGTGAGTAACAGGACTCGAACTTACGGTATCTCTAACCCAGGTACATCTTAGGCCACTCGACTCCTGGCTTTTCCAAATGCAAGTATCTGTATAACAAACATATCTGTAAAATATTGGAGTAACAAAATAGGGAAGTAAGTTTATAACAATAACAATTTATTTAATTAGTTGCATATTTTGCTAAGCTACATATTTTGAATGACATCTAAATGATTATATAAATAAAAATTGCATTAATAATAATAAATTAAACTGCACTTTCCAAGTCATTTATTTAATATGCATGTTTATACTTGAATTGAGTATAAATCTACAATTATTAATATTTGAATATCATCAGTGCGGATCTTTGAAGTAGAATGACCAAATATAAGGCAAGGGTTATAATTTTTATAATAATTAATAGGCGAGCCAGTGACCGAGTGGTCTAAGGCGGCAGGGCTTTGAGCTTGGGTTAGAGATAGCACTGGTTCGAATCCGGCCTAGACCGGAAGATTTATCAGTAATATTCACCTTCTACTGTACTGGTTCGCCCCCTTACTCTGTCTTAATAAGTTCCTCGTACATATCAATAGTCTATGAGGAATGGGCAGAGTAAGGTTAAGAAGGAGATCGGCCTCTTATTAAAAAAATTTATAATTATTTCATTTAATATGGTTGCTGTAAAACGTATTAGTTTGCGATAAAAATAACCGTTGATTAATTGACACACATTTCAAGAATAAAATTAGCAGAGCTAAAACTAAAGAGTTAGTTGAAATTATTAATTATAGTAAAATATTTAAACGAAAGAGTATAAGTTTAAGTATAGAAAAGGTTAACAATATAAAATGTAACAATCTACATGAAAATTGTTGTTAGAGTTATTTCGTTAATTTTCTCAAGTTGTATTTCTGGGCTACATGCTTACATTTTGAGGCATAATCTTGTATGAACTTTTACCCTAATGAGATGTTACCAACACAAAGATGTTGCTCCCAGCTTGTTATGGCAACATATGGTTTTATATTGTTCCTAGCTTGGAGGCTTTAATACTGAACGAAAGGAAAATATCTTCTTTTAATATTTATTAACTCACCTGTTTATAAACGATGGAGCGATACATTATTATCAAACGTATTAAATCTGCTGATAAAAAAAAATAAAATTGTATCAGTGACTAAACTCTTATGTTATAAATTGGTGCTTAAATATTTGTGGTGATAAATTTTCTTTCGATATTATGTTACATGCATTTTAATATATAATTAATTACTTATGTCATTTCAGGTTTATATATATATGAAATTTCACTTTATTTTGTATGATTTATTTTTATCTATTAATCTGTATTGCCTAAAATAGTGGACAAGTGTAGTATTTTAATTTTCAGGAATAAATATTATAATTTCACTCAATATATTTCATATAAACAGATGTAATACGAAAGTTAGAGTTTATTTAATTATTCATGATTTTAAGCTAGTTGGACTAATATGTCTTTTTCTTACTTTTTTTAATAATTTTATTAGTTAATATAATTCGTATTATTTTATTTTTAATCTATTCAGCAACTTGTCTAATGCTATTAAACTGTAACTATAGCTGCCTTTATAAAGTTGTATTTAAAAGGAATAATGTAAGAACGTAAACCGAATTCAACTCTTCACTTCTCTTTAAATACGATTATCTTTTAAGCCTGGAAAAGTTTCATGTTAATTATTAATTTCCGTGATGTTTTTAATTACTAAGGAAACTCTTAACTACATGTTAATTAGTGTATTTAATAAAATATTGTTCTGCCTCTGATTTCAATCATTTACAGTATTGTACATTTTATTTCTCAGTATAAAGATATTTATTTAAAATAATTATAAGATCTAAATTTAATATCAGCTTCAATAATAATTTATATTATTTAGAGTCAAATGCTATGTGTTACTTTCACCAAGCAAGTTTAGCTGGTATACAATGATTGATAAGTTTGAAAATAAATGTATTACATTGCCAAGCAGATAAAATATAAATATATTAAATTGAGTTTGCAATTAAATTTATCCTTTTTTGAATTTCAATCATTAATATCTTTCAATATATTACCATTGTAGCAACGTAATGTGGGATTTTTTATTTTAACAAGGCTTACTAAAACTAGCGTAAGACAATAAGTAAACAAGTAGGCCTATATTAAAAATCATTTTTAAAATAATTTCTAGTCCAGGTTGAAGTATAACGATCAGTAACTTATCCTTGGACTTGCCCGGTAAACCATACGGGGTTGTTATGAAGACTGGGTCGGCAAAGATAACATGTACATTTAGACATACTGTCAGTCCAATATAGTTGGTGAAAGTAACTTGTGAACATTCCATTTTTGAGTAATATTTAAAAAAAAACCTGTTAGTTATGCAGTTTCATCATATGAAGATATTCAAATATGTTTATTTAAAATTTGTTCAAATTGCGTTATCTTATTATTAGGTGAGATACTTTTGAACAATAGAAAATACCTTTATCTTCTACACAACACAACCTTTTTCTAACGTAACTTTTCCTATAACTGCATCAGAATGTTCAATGCCTTATCTGCTGGCCTCAAAGTAGGAATGCTCCTCAATAAATGTAAGAAAAAAACTAACAGAATTTCTTGCTGACAAGGCTTTTTACAGAGTTCACTCTTTTGTATTTGAACACCAGTGGTTATTTATTAATTATTTTACAAATCCCATTTCATTATTAGATTTAATGAATTTATAGATCTTTATTTTAAATAAAAAATCAGATTCAAGTTTTTGATATGTTATTCTTTTTACATATTTTTTTACGCTTTCCAATTCATGTATATGTTTTGAAAGGCTGTAAAGAAAATGTTGATTTTATTTGATTTTGTAACTGGTCTAGCTAATAAATACTAAAAGTGAACGGTAAAATAGGACTTTTGTATAGAAATGTTTTTGTACAATATAGTCAATATTATTATAAATTGATAACTTTTCCATCAATTAGCATGCTAAATTATACTCTATAACGGATAACAATCTAAATGCAGTGCATATAAAACTATTCTTTTTATTTTACAAACAAAACTACATTAAAATTTTCTGATCAAAATACCAGAAGCTACAATTCTATAATAATCTTATTTACCAGAATAATGACCAGTCAAATACATTAAATGTTAGCCGTGCAGTTATATGGATCGGTGGAGGCGTATAGCCGTGCACATGACCTTGTCCTGATAGGCTATGGCGAAATGAGGAACGCGGGGTTAAATGGAGTATTCCTAAATAATTTTAATGTACAGATGAGTTAATTTGATTTAAAACAAATTGATTTAGTTCCTGATTTAAATTCTTTCAGAGATAATAAACCATACTATTAGGTATATTTTTGTAAATGAAGTTGCAATTGTTTAAAATTTTGTGATTTGATTGATTAACTTTCACGATCTAATCGTTAAGAAATATATTCGAAGAGAGTACGTTTTTCTTAAGTAAAAGAAGTAGGCCTGCTTTTAACGTTACTTTAAGTTCACTTGTTCATTTTAAAGGTGCATTTTGTGTGATAGTAAAACGGCTTCTTGGCGTTTAGATAGTTTAATTCAATGTAAACTCTGTAATTTCGTGTTTCAAATAGGTTTTAATTGCTTCATATTCCCCATTCAGATTTCATATTATGGTTAATGTTTTAAGGCACAATTGTAGTAATACAATAAAAAAAACTTGTTTTCAACCGATTGTATAAATTCTTTGTTAAATAAAACTGAGAACAAGACTATATTTGTGAACTCTTATAAAATCTTATGACCAAGAAATTTACAAATTACTCTCAAGAGGCCCAGTTGTAAATTTTTGTGACGTCATGTGAATCAACACAGCAACCGTCGTCACTCCGTCAGTCAACAATGTTACCTCAATGCAATGGCACCAAAACAGGGGAACTTTTATTGACATTGTTGCAACTTTGTTTACAGACTTCCTTTTTACTGAAAATAATAAATGTATCATTCATAGAGCGATATTTACTGCATATAATGCAAGGTAATATTGGATGTGATTATTGAAATCTTTAATATATATAATTACTTATTTATGTAGGGAAAATAACTGTTAGGTTATTCAGAATAACTAGGAGTGTTTAGTTACTCTGAAAAGCAAGGACGTTTAGTAAATATACATCTCAGTCTTCCAATTAAACATATATTTTATATATTACAAAAATTATAAGCGATCGCCTAAAAGCCTGTAACTGATTTCACATTATTATTTTACTTTATTATTATAATCTAAAGAATACACCCTGTAGTGGCTTACCACTGGGAGTACCATCCACCAGCCTATACGCCTACAATGGTATTGATCCACCCACCCATACACGTATAGTGGTATAGACCCACCCATTCGCCCATACACGTACAGCAGTATTACCCACCCACCCACCTATACACGTACAGTGATATTGATTCACCCACCTATACACTTAGAGTGGTATTGACCCATCCACTCGCCCATTCACGTGCAGTGCTATAAATCCACCCACCAGCCCATACACGTACAGTGGTATTGACCCATCCACCCGCCCATTCACGTGCAGTGCTATAAATCCACCCACCAGCCCATACACGTACAGTGGTATTGACCCATCCACCCGCCCATTCACGTGCAGTGCTATAAACCCACCCACCAGCCCATACACGTACAGTGGTATTGACCCATCCACCCTTCCATACACGCACAATGGTATTGACCCTCCCACCCGCCGATACGCGTAAAGTGGTATTGAATATTATGTTTTATTTCACTGGGAACCAGCTGGGGTTTATTTTTTGATACCACCCAACCACCCTTACACGTACGATATAAAGACCCATCCATCTGCCCGTGTATGTACAGTCGTATTTTCGACTACCTTATTTCATAACGAAATATAATTTTTGTAGATGTCATAAGGAACTTCCTAAGTAATTAAGTAATATCAGAGGTTTGTGAAGATTTTTTCTCTACCACACATTTATACAAAATTAAAGGTTTTGAAAACAAAATCCATAGGAAGAGAAGTAAAGCTACTGTTAGTGCATGAATGTACATTGTTAAATTTATATTCAATTATAAATGTCCGTGTCGTTCAGATGATTAATTTAAATCAATAGAAAACTAAACATAATTCAGTGCAATTGTGAGTTGATTGATCATTCACAAGAGTTACTCATTAATACAAACAGATATTATATAAATTAACCGTTCATATATTATTTTAAGGGTTCAGTTAGGCAGGGTAATTTTGTATTAGGTTTTAAACTATGCAAATTTTATTGTAATAACTTTACACTAGTGATGGTTTTTTTTCTGGTTTCATTCCGTTATCATTAATCATATTTTATTGAATATATCGTAGTTACAGTTTTTTGTTTACAGTTTTACGTTCTACAATGAGTTTCAAAATTATTTATCACTTTCTCCCAAACTGCTCCATCCTCATACTTCTTTCACGTTTAATTTACAACATTATAAGTATTATAGAAAAAGCAGATTTGTTTAAATCTGATTTATATTTACGGAATGAGTAATTAGACGTTACCATTATTTTATCATACTAAACACATATTAAACAAACATACTAAATTTATATACATGGTTTTTTACAAACCTCTTATCATTTCCTTATATTATCACTGGTTATAAAATTAACAATCTATTTGTTGAATCATTCGATTCCCAGAAGCTCTAGTTGACCCACTAATAATTAAAATTATAGGCCTGGATATGTATTATTACCATTATTCATAATTGCCCTAAATTTGAGTTGTACAATAACAATTTTTAATAAATGACACTCTTGGGTTTAATTGAGGGACCAAATGATTCATTAGATGGACTCAACATAACAAAGAGTTGATTTACAACAAAGATTATAGAATAATTACTTGTAGTTATCCAGTAGAAACGTCTATGATATTCTTATTTTCACAATGCACCTTCAAGTCCATTAAAATTAAATAAACAACCAACTGTAATAAAAAATAGAATGAGAAACCTTAAAGTAGTAAAAAATTGACTGTTTTAATTCTTTAACTTTCTAACAAAAAAACTTGTTGAAAATTCACATTTTTATAACTTTGTTAGATTGAGGTGTAAAGAAACTTTTATTGCTGTTGATATCTTACTTGTAAACGCTTGAGAAAATAACATTGTTTACTTCTGTTTTACTGATACGTCTTTAAAATAGGTTCAGCTATATAGTAAATAATACTTCATACATCCCCAAAGTTGATAAAGAAAATAATCAAAATTATATTTGTATAATTTAGTATGTGGCCGAATGCCAGTTGAATTATCATTGGGAAGGCTTTAGTCATATTTTCATTTAATTAATCCCGTTTGGCAGGTTTTTAAAACGTAATCTCTTCAGAGGTATTACATTAGCAGGAATTTTCAATTAACAAAGGTAAACTTGGCTTTAATGTAACTCCAGAAGCCTTTTACTGAAATAGTTTCATTATTCAGTAAAATTATCTTTGTATTTTATCAAATCTGTTTTCAAAGCTGCAATGTAAACTGGGTAATGGTGGTCATGAGTTAAAGTTTTTGTCACTTTTGAAGAACTAAAGTTTTTGGTCACTTTTGAAGAATATTGGGAGGTTAACGTGTAACTCTAGTCAGAGAACGACGTTATGTAAGACATTTACTGATCTGTCAATCACCTCTCGGTAAACTGACAACGCAGGCTTGTAATGTTACATGCAATTAACCTCAAAGGGTCATAAAATACTGGCAAAACTTTAATATACTTGCTTGTTTATTAATGGGTGAATGAGGATATAATTGTTGTTTAACTTGTGTTGAGGTTTCACTGCGTATGAATTTGACATTCGGAAATAATTTTGCATATAGGCAGTTATTTTATCCTAAATATACAGTATAAAGTACGAAATATTACTAAATTAAATACAACTTAATTATTCTACTGATAAACCCTAGTTACATATTGTTTATACTATATTCAAAAACTTTTACTTTTATAAAACAGGGTCCTTCTTGATTTTGTTTTCTAAAATGTTTTTCATAGTAGGTAAATAACTAAAAACTACAATATGATATTTTTTAGTAGAAACTCCGGGAAAATTACTAAAATAAAGAAAACCAGAAAATCTTTTTAATGTCTCATTTTGTGTCCCCAATATTAAATGAATTAGTGCCAGTTTACGTAAGGTTATGATTTGTTAGGTTAGGTCTTTTGGTTTAGGTTAGGTTTGTTAAGATATGTTATGTTTTACTCTGGACATATAGCTAATAACATAAAAATTAACATCTAATAACATCTAAATGAAGTAAAATATTACTTAATAAAACTACCAACGAGTATGACCAAATAAAACATAATCTAACCGGTAAAAAACTAACATAACCTAATTTGACATAATCCAACACAAAACAAAAGTATCCTAACTCATAAAAATCTAACTTCTATACCAAACGGAACATTAACTAGCCAAACAAACATAATTGTACCCAATAAAAAAGCATTACACCTCACCCAAACTGGCACTTTTCTGGCGTTAAAGGACTTGGTCCAATTTCAAATCCTTTCTATATTCATAATCAGGATGGAATTCCTCACAATTCGAGTATTCACAATACTATGTTTCAGAAAAAATATTGTTATTTCTCTGTGTTCGTAATTTTCCTGTTTCTTTATATGAACGGTAAAACTATACGTACAAACATTATAAATTCGACGTACAAATGAATATAAAACCCTAATAGCTCATCAGCTACATACATTCAATTAGTTGCAATAGGTTATCATTTTAATACTTCAGTGATGCTATTTTAATTCTACTCAGAATTCAACTGATTAATCTTCTATTCCAAAAAAACTTGATTATTATAAGATTTTTTTATTTTAAAAAGTTACACTAATGCATTTAAATTGCCTTTGTAATATTGTTTTTAATGATTTACGGGTTATTATTTTATTTGTTTGTAAAATAATAAAATTAATAAATACAAACAAACATTTGTTACTATGCAGGTAGAGTCTGAATAGTAAAAAAATCATAAGAGTCTGAAACGCGACGGTCTATATCTAAAATATATATTTTTAAGCTATATATTATCAGTTATATATTAGTTATTTTCTAATTTCCCACCATTCCTAATAAAGAAGATTTAGATAAATGAAGGTTTAATTCCTTAAATTAATTTGAATTAATGAGTGATAAAATTCGGACATTAGCTGAAGTGGTGCTTACATATATATATATATATATATATATATATATATATATATATATATATATATATATATATATATATATAAACAGTTTGTAATATACTGTATATATCGTATGATTTGTTGTCAGCTACAATTTGTTAATTTTAAAAAGATGATATAAATATTTGAATCAAGATCCAAAAGTCATGTTGATATCGTTATGTAATAAATAAGAATAAAAAATGTAAAGTGACCTTCTGTCATAAATCTAAGTCCAATCCATCGAACCATTTGAGACTTGCCTCACTGATTCTGTTTATGCTGGCTTATTCCTATGTAAACTGGCACTGGGAGCACTCTGTAACTATGTGATCCACTGTTTGATAGATTCCCTGAAATCACATGACTGATCTATTGTCAATCCCCATTTAAACTTCCAGTGGTTACATCTTCCCAAGCCAGTTAGTATCAATTCCACAGTGTCCACTCCTTACGAGGGAGGTTCATTCCATCTACAGGTATTGACGGATCGTGAATGAGGAACTTGTTTTGTTCATAAAATCTTTCCACCCTACGGCCCAGCTATAACAGTTCCTAAGACTTATGCATAAACGATTAACCATCAAAAGCTAAACTGACATTTGGCAACCTTTTTCTTATAAACTCAGCTATAAGTTATATAAAAAAAATTATAACGATCCTTTTAAATCCTCTAAGCAGTGTGTTCCTGGGCTTGGTATTTAGAATGAAATTTGTCGCATGTATTATGAACTATCCCATCGTAGGTATAGGGGTATATAGTAGGTACTATTTTACGTTCATATAATATTCATTTGATCTTGTCATGTAATTTTAAGATTGTTCTCAATGATAATATGTATTTACAAGTAAATAAGGATGTCTTACTCCTTGTTATTCCTGCCACACAATTTACTGTAAGTATTGTACAAAACTATGATGTAAAATTAAGAGGTTGCGTGTAACTAAAAGGAAAATAAACTGTTTTATTCCATATTAATGAACACGGATACATTATCCTTTCGAAAATAACGAACTTTTAAATTGGCGAGAAACTTAATGGCTTATTTAGCTTCAGGCTGCTTTTACCGAGAAAGCAGGTACACCAGAATATCTTACTAAAAATATTGAATACAAAAAGTTCTAAATAACTCCATAACTTGTATAAATTTATAAATACATTCTCTAGTTCATACTTAATTTTATATTTATGCTTCCACATCAAATTTCTTTGGATTTCTCCACGATTTATAATATTAACTACCATCGACTAGCTTCAATCGCACAACATTGACATTCTCGTACAAAGTTAACGTGTATTTCTCTTTACTATCGATATATCGTCAATGCATCAAACGGCCTTTGAATCAATATTTTATTGTTCTATTTTGATTTTTAGTGACTTATAAATGTGTCAATAAAACTACTAGTTATAGATTTAATAATTTTTTGTTCATCAGTTCCATCGTAATACAATAGTTATTAACACAATAAGGAAATTACCTCTGAGCTCTTCGTTATTTTAATAAATATATATGGAATGTACTCCATCCTCTTTTTTCATTTTAGACCAATCTTTAACACAGAGTTCTACCTTACACAATGTAGCTGTCCTATATTTTTATTTATAAATGTTCATTCATCTAAAATACATTATTTTCTATATTTCTTTTTTAACTGTAGGCAACACAGATATTTTTCTATCTTGTTAACCTCTGGAATACACATAGTCAGGATACTCTAAGTACAGGAAATGTTCATATGAAATAAACTAAATACTCCTAACAAAAACATTTTCTGTTTACTTAAGCACCGACCAACAAAACGTCATATTCAGACATGGAAGAAGTTTATATTAGGTGTGTCATGAATTTTAAAATTACACAAATATAACGAATCTTACCATGGAAATAAGATTTATCTTGTACCTTTCTGGCTGTATGAACTAATTTATAAAGTTTAAGAAAATCAATTGAAACTTATGCGAAAAACAATGTAATAGGTGTTTTACAATGGATACCATAATTACATATTTCTAAAGAGCTTAATTACCTAACCAACTTAAAGATTCCACTGACCAACTGCTTCATTAGTTCTATTGATAGCTCATTTTAAATTTTAATACAAGCCATTAAATTTAATTTAAGTAAAACTATTTTAGTAATAATGGCAAAACCCAGTAATCCTATTAATAATTGAAGAACGCAGTAATCTTATAACTTTCTTATCAATAAACAATATTTCTTATCAATTTATCAAACATTTCAAGCATAATTCATGACACTATATTCATTTGTATTAGATATCTTCTATCTAAATATTGATATAAAGTTTTGCACATATAAAGTATAATTGGTTTATGAAGAAGTAAAATAAATATTACTGTACATGCATATTTATGGATAAATGATTTATTTTATTTATAAAGTAAAGTAGATTGTTTCTTAGACATATTGTAAATAATTAAATCTATGTACATTGTTCTTATATCTACATAAATGTTCTATCACTATCCTACCTACAATATTGGCATATTGCCACTTCATTGTACTGCAATACATAATTAATTATATATTTAATAGTTTCACGATTATTTCAGCTTTTATTCCCTTCTGGAATCCATTTTATCTTTCAACTATAAATTGAAGAAGTATTTTCTACATCCCCATAATGCAGGTGTAAATGTATATTTCAAAGGAGTATGTACATTATGAGTGGCATTCAAATATATACGAATGCAGTACAGCAATTCATTAACAACATGTCATTACAATACAATACTTGTTTCAGCATTAAATCATTATCTTGATCTTGAATGAAGTATTTTTAACAGTAGAAATACGGAAATGACACTCACTGTTGCCTATGTTACGACATTTTTAACATCATATTGTTTTCAAAGTTAAACATAAAAAAATGCAAATAGTTGTTTTATATAAATATTTATTTCAATGTAATGTTTTTTGCTTGGATAGAATAACTAGAACTGTTATGAGACGTTAATTGATGACTTTTTAATTTAAATTTAAAATACTCCTGAATTCTATTATCTAAAGGTGTCTATGAAAATACAAAACGTAGAAAAATGGATCTAACCTAAAAATATTAAAACAATCATATTTATAGAGATGGACTTGTTGGTAGTCCGATGACCTTACTAGTGAAGTAAGATCAAAACGTTTAGTTTATTCATCGTCAACTTCTCGTAATTGGGACTGAATACAAATACTGACTTCAAGAACATTTAGATAGTTGAATGGTATCACCTTGCTAAAGCTTAGTTGAGATGTGAGGCAGATGCATGTAGTCGTTCCGATGTTTTTACGACTCTTTATGTACAGGTAGGCAATAGTTTAAACTTACCACTGTACTACAGTGAACTGAGTTGATGCCATGTAATCATCTTCATTTTCTTGATGTAATAGAGGTAGATGACAAAGACTAAACTCAACGTCTTACTATATTTAAAACATAGTAGATATATTTTTGCAGAACAGTTCGTGCATCTTCCACTCAAACATTGGAGGTTTACTCTGAACAAGTTTTGGGGCTGTTCTTGGACAAATTAACCTTTGATACAAAAGCATGGTGGTCAGGACTCCAACACCGTATTTACTTGTATGATCTAGTTAAATTAAGGTTATGATCACAATAACATGATTCATTACTGTCGTACTAATTACCAGATAGTGGCTTAGGTGGGTTGATACGTTGGATGAAGTGAATTACGGTGTTCTCATTGCATATTTTACTCTGTATTAAAAAACTTTAAATCTTAAACAAAGTTTTGAATTTTTGAGCGTTAACTAACGCAACTGATAACGTAATACGCTCGATCTGGTGGTAGTGAAGTTATCAAGTAAAGCCAAATAACAAGGAAGTAGATGTTATTTGTTTAGGATGTGGTTATTAGGCCTACCGTTTATGTACCTAGTTATACACACTGTAACTCGTTAATGGACGAAGGGGCAGATTTGTAACAGCTAGTGTTCCACATTAGTAAACCCACACATCAGTTGACATGAAACTTATATCAGCACTATAGTATTGTGCTGAGAAAGCATTGTTATATAAAGCAATAGTAATAGTATATAAATGTTAAGGCTCTAATCTCTTAACAATTATGCACATCCTACCAATTTCCTATTTTTAACAGAGGTTATCTAAAAATACCTTATCTAACGTTCTTAAAATTAATATTTTATTAATTAAGTTACTTTTAGGTGTAAGTTTAATACTTCTTTAATCATGGTGTGATTTTTAAGATTTTATATCAATCATTGAACATGCTATCAGTCCTCAAAACCATGCAGGAGTGTGATGAAACACGTCGTGAATGACGCTATTAGATACATAATGTGTAGCGTTGAAAAGTTGCCAGAGATAAATATCTAATTTAATAGTATAAACCATCATCCGTGTTTTTTTTTTTTTTTATTTTTAGAGTTTTAATTTTCCTGTCAACTAGTTATTCCAATTCTAATGTTTTAGTTTTTTAAATAGTAAGTTTAAACTGCAGACATTCATTGCATGACTAATACTAAATTCATCCGAATAAATTATTTTTGAATAAAAAGAAAAACTACACAAAACATTCATTTACACTACTACTTAGTGTTTTTACAAAGTTGAAACATAGTTTGTACACAAGTCAATTCTTTTCATATGGTATGAAAAATCAGTCAATTCAACGGCTTTAATCAAATTCGTTTCCATATATCCTCCCTTCATCAGATACCTATGTAGACATTTGTAGGCAGTCCTCATAGTCCCACATGTTACATCTTGATGCACGTCAACACAACAACTGGGAACCTACGCAGATGCCAGGGTCGTATTTGGTTAAACACTTCAACTACATCAATATACACTGTTTCTGTCTTCGTGCTATCTGTAACGAGAATATTATTATTTCTTAACCCATCTTACGATCAGTTTGAATGAAATAATATATTTTCAGATAGATGCGGTTCTTGAGAACATTGTATCTTGTCTAAATCATAATTTTTACCTTTACGTAAAGGTACATATGCCATTACGTTGATAAATATCAGTGTTTAAAATTACTTCACAATTGCTCTCATTTTCTCTGACTCGTGATTTACAGTTAAAATACACTCTTAAAGTCACGAAGCTAACTCATGTGAAAAATGACTTTGCTCGACGCTCCTAGTTGTTGTGAAGAAGAACTACGGCAAATCTCCGCTACATAGTTTCACATTCATTATAATTGTGTATAAAGCATTGATATATTAAAAACATAACACTACTATTGACATAAAACTCAACCACGTGTGTTCACCGTACGAGCTGGCTGCTTTAATGCCACTTGGAGCGCAGACATCGCATGGTTGGCAAGTAAGATGGCTGAGCTTCGCTACTATGTGTTGTATTATTTATGCCAAGGGTTAAAACTGAAATTATCAGCTACATCACGGTTGGGGTTTGGATTGCAGACTTCATCAGGAATATACCAAAAAGATCATAATAGTATTAGAATAATAATAATAATAAATAATAGTAGAAGTACATTTACTGTACAAATGAACACAAAAACTTTGTACATTCTTCTTACGATGGTATTCATTAAATTCGGATTAACTAGATGTAGTTCTCTTGTTTTTTATTTTTTTTACAGATCTATTTTTAGCCTCAATGATGGTTTTTCTGATAATGCAATTTGTTGGCCTCTTACTAATTACTAAAAATGTGTATCACGAGTTGACATCTGCCTGATATCTCTCTAGCCATCATAAATAAATAATTTCTTTTTAAATACTATAAAACCCCAAATGGGTAATTTTATATTACAATCCTTGTAAATTATGAAATTTTAGCAGTACTACAATATACTATTCACTATTCCACAACAATCAACAATGACTAATTAGCAAGAATAAACAACTCCCAAATTATTTTTTACACATTTTAATTATTTTTTAATTATTTTTCATTTATCTTTAGGTAAAACAATTGTGTTTAATAACAATGTACAATTGTATGCATCATAAATTACTCTCTCGGATATTTTAGAGGAAACACGTATTATAAATAAAATTACATTGAATGTTATATCCTTAATGTTTTCACTATAGCAAAACAAACATTTTCCAGTAACTATAGTATTGTACATGATATCAATTAATTAATCATGGCCAAACATTGTTTGTTAAATGAATCAGTTCATTTAAATACTGTTTTAATGTGGAAATCCAAATGTAATTCAATACGCAATGGAATTAGAGTAATCGAATTACTTAATTAAGTTTAAAAATTCTAGTGTGACTGATTTACTCATGTGTATAGTGGTTAATATAATACATTAAACTGAATCATATTGTATTTGTCGTTTCAAACATTACCACTATTAATAAGCATTCATTGATTTATATTTTAGAATAGACAATTTTTCACACCTTGGATTTAGAATTGTAATAATCTATCAGTATAATTAACATGAAATTATCACCGACATAATACGATTAAAATCTTTAACAAAACTACTTTTCTTAATTCTAACTGTATTACTTAAACACACTTTGACCTTCACTTACAACTCCACGACATTGTAACAACATTGAGTTTTAATATTTTATATTATCTTAGTAATGTAATATAAACTGAGGAGTATAGGCAATTAAGGACTTTCAATAAGAAACATTAGGTAATAGCATCCCTTGCATGAGAGACTTAGATAATCATGTCTCTAGAATGAAAGGTTGTTTGTAATCATGTCTCTTTAATGGGAGACTGCAGGTAATCGTGTCTCTTGAATGAAAGGGAGTGTGTAGTTTTGTCCCTTGAATGGGAAGCTGCAGGTAATTATGTCTCTTGAATGTAAGGTTATATGTAATCGTGTCTCTTGAATGAAAAGGAGTGTGTAATTTTGTCCCTTGAATGGAAAGCTGCAGGTAATCGTGTCTCTTGAATGAAAGGTTGTATGTAATCGTATCTCTTGAATGGGAGGATACAGGTAATCGTGTCTCTTGAATGAAAGGGAGTGTGTAGTTTTGTCCCTTGAATGGGAAGCTACAGGTAATTGTGTCTCTTGAATGTAAGGTTATATGTAATCGTGTCTCTTGAATGAAAAGGAGTGTGTAATTTTGTCCCTTGAATAGAAAGCTGCAGGTAATCGTGTCTCTTGAATGAAAGGGAGTGTGTAGTTTTGTCCCTTGAATGGGAAGCTACAGGTAATTGTGTCTCTTGAATGTAAGGTTATATGTAATCGTGTCTCTTGAATGAAAAGGAGTGTGTAATTTTGTCCCTTGAATAGAAAGCTGCAGGTAATCGTGTCTCTTGAATGAAAGGTTGTATGTAATCGTATCTCTTGAATGAGAGGATACAGGTAATCGTGTCTCTTGAATGAAAGGTTGTAAGTAATCGTGTCTCTTGAATGGGAGGCTGCAGGTAATCGTGTCTCTTGAATGGGAGACTGCGGGTAATCATGTCTCTTGAATGAAAAGTTGTATGTAATTGTGTCCCTTGATTGGGAGGCTGCAAGTAATCGTGTAACTTGAATGAAAGGTTGTATGTAATCGTGTCTCTTGAATGGGAGGATACAGGTAATCGTATCTATTAAATGAAAGGTTGTATGTAATCGTGTTCCTTGAATGGGAGGCTGTAGGTAATCGGGTCAACTGAAAGAATGGGTGTAAGTTATTGTGTTCCTTAAATGAGAGGCTGCAGGTAATCTTGACTATTGAATGAAAGATTGTATGTAATCGTGTCCCTTGAATGGGAGGCTGTAGGTAATTGGGTCAACTGAAAGAATGGGTGTAAGTTATTGTGTTCCTTAAATGAGAGACTGCAGGTAATCTTGACTATTGAATGAAAGATTGTATGTAATCGTGTCCCTTGAATGGGAGGCTGTAGGTAATCAGGTCAACTGAAAGAATGGGTGTAAGTTATTGTGTTCCTTAAATGAGAGGCTGCAGGTAATCTTGACTATTGAATGAAAGATTGTATGTAATCGTGTTCCTTGAATGGAAGGCTGCAGGTAATCATATCTATTAAATGAAAGGTTGTATGTAATCGTGTTCCTTGAATGAAAGACTGAAAGTAATCGTATTTATTGAATGACAGATTGTATGTAATCGTGTCTCTTGAATGGAAGGCTGCAGGTAATCGTATCTATTAATGAAGGTTGTATGTAATCGTGTTCCTTGAATGAAAGACTGAAAGTAATCGTATCTATTGAATGAAAGATTGTATGTAATCGTGTCTTTTGAATCGGAAGCTGCAGGTTATCGTATCCCTTGAATTGGAGGCTGTAGGTAATCATGCCCCTAGAATGAAAAGTTGTATGTAATATGTCCCTTGAATGGGAGGCTGTAGGTACTCATGCCTCTAGAATGGAAAGTTGTATGTAGTCTGTCCCTTGAATGGGAGGTTGTAGGTAATCGAGTCTACTGAATCAAGGGGTGTAAGTTATTGTGTCCCTTGAATGGGAGGCTGCAGGTAATCGGGTCTACTGAATTAAGGGGTGTAAGGCATTGTGTCCCTTGAATGGGAGGTTGTAGGTAATCGGGTCTACTGAATTAAGGGATGTAAGATTGTGGCCCTTGAATGGGAGGTTGTAGGTAATCGGGTCTACTGAATTAAGGGATGTAAGATTGTGTCCCTTGAATGGGAGGTTGTAGGTAATCGGGTCTACTGAATTAAAGGATGTAAGTTATTGTGTCCCTTGAAAGGGAGGTTGTAGGTAATCGGGTCTACTGAATTAAGGGGTGTAAGGTATTGTGTCCCTTGAATGGGAGGTTGTAGGTAATCGGGTCTACTGAATTAAGGGATGTAAGTTATTGTGTCCCTTGAATGGGAGGTTTTAGGTAATCGGGTCTACTGAATTAAGGGATGTAAGTTATTGTGTCCCTTGAATGGGAGGTTTTAGGTAATCGGGTCTACTGAATTAAGGGATGTAAGTTATTGTGTCCCTTGAATGGGAGGTTGTAGGTAATCGGGTCTACTGAATTAAGGGATGTAAGTTATTGTGTCCCTTGAATGGGAGGTTTTAGGTAATCGGGTCTACTGAATTAAGGGATGTAAGCTATTGTGTCCCTTGAATGGGAGGCTGCAGGTAATCAGGTCTACTGAATTAAGGGGTGTAAGGCATTGTGTCCCTTGAATGAGAGGTTGTAGGTAATCGGGTCTACTGAATTAAGGGATGTAAGATTGTGGCCCTTGAATGGGAGGTTGTAGGTAATCGGGTCTACTGAATTAAGGGATGTAAGATTGTGTCCCTTGAATGGGAGGTTGTAGGTAATCGGGTCTACTGAATTAAAGGATGTAAGTTATTGTGTCCCTTGAAAGGGAGGTTGTAGGTAATCGGGTCTACTGAATTAAGGGGTGTAAGGTATTGTGTCCCTTGAATGGGAGGTTGTAGGTAATCGGGTCTACTGAATTAAGGGATGTAAGATTGTGTCCCTTGAATGGGAGGTTGTAGGTAATCGGGTCTACTGAATTAAAGGATGTAAGTTATTGTGTCCCTTGAAAGGGAGGTTGTAGGTAATCGGGTCTACTGAATTAAGGGATGTAAGTTATTGTGTCCCTTGAATGGGAGGTTGTAGGTAGTCGGGTCTACTGAATTAAGGGATGTAAGTTATTGTGTCCCTTGAATGGGAGGTTGTAGGTAGTTGGGTCTACTGAATTAAGGGATGTAAGCTATTGTGTCCCTTGAATGGGAGGTTGTAGGTAATCGGGTCTACTGAATTAAGGGATGTAAGTTATTGTGTCCCTTGAATGGGAGGTTGTAGGTAGTCGGGTCTACTGAATTAAGGGATGTAAGTTATTGTATCCCTTGAATGGGAGGTTGTAGGTAATCGGGTCTACTGAATTAAGGGATGTAAGTTATTGTGTCCCTTGAATGGGAGGTTTTAGGTAATCGGGTCTACTGAATTAAGGGATGTAAGTTATTGTGTCCCTTGAATGGGAGGTTGTAGGTAATCGGGTCTACTGAATTAAGGGATGTAAGTTATTGTGTCCCTTGAATGGGAAGTTGTAGGTAATCGCGCCCCTTTAATAGTATGGTTTTCCTTTCCCGTTCAGTGTTCTTAATTTCTAGGTACTGGTAATGTCGATGGTAGTTATAGACTTACTTTAAAGACGTCCACCTGTCTAAATGAGTGGAACTCCCGTACGATCTGAAGGTGGCTGGTAAATGTGTGATCGACGTCAGAATCCCGGATTGCTTCCGGAATGGCCCCCTTGACTTTGATCATAACTCACTGAAGGGAAGAAGGGTGAAGAGACTAATGCTTGGATTGTTATACTTGTGATGTACATCCATAGAGTGGTAGTTATTTGTTAGAAGCCACTCTCACTACACCTAGCGCGTTTTAGTGGGATTGTTCTGTTTTGTTTGTAATTTGTCAGCCTAAATAATTAAACCTAAGAGAGTATTGAGAAAGATCTTATTGAGTAGGGCTAAATTTACAATAAAGTATAGTTTTATTTCATTTAGTTTCAAAAAAGAGATCTGTTCTGTATCCCAGATCAAATATTTCTTATGTTTTTGTATAAAAATGCATTATTATTTATTCTCTAATAAATGAACGTCACTCCATGATGTAGTATAAACAGTTATGCCATTGTGAATTCTGTTACATTATATACAATGCGGACGTCCATTACATAAACGTTGTATGAAATGTACGAACACTGTAACATCAACACCTCAAGCTATTATTTAGCCTATATGGCTTTGTTGGAATATGAGTTCGTCATTTATTAGTGTACAATATTACAGTAAGGCCAATATTAATAAAGTGTACTATACACAAATGTCATATTTACTTTATTTATTAATCTACAATGTTATACATACAGATATGGTGTTGCCAGTATTTATTTTTATATGATTTACACATTCAATTTAATTTAATGATTTTAAAATATTTTAAGAGCGGCAATATTTAAATAACAATTTGTATGTCTAAGTTAAATAGTTTTCTTACAACACGGATTGCCAGTTCAGTATTTAATAAACATATAGTTCTGTGTTAATTACGTATACGAGTGACAATGTGTAGTGTCTAGATGTAATGAGCGAGCATCTAATTACATTACAATGTATGTTAAACTTGGCCAACATTTTGAGCTTCATAAATTCATTAGAAATAACTCGACACGTAACGTTCTGTCCTTCAATAGAAAATACTTTCATTACAAACTAGGTATCCCACTCAAAAAGGTTATAGGTAGAATTAATTGTAACTAACCAGTTTAATTATTAGTATCCAAACAGAACTACATAAAATTGAATTTTATTTTGTGTTGGAGTCAGAAACTTTTTCATACTTTACCAAAACATTTTAATGGCGTGTGATGGCACGGTTGAATTTAACTATGTTCAGTAATTAATTATCTTTCAAATTCAATTGAATTAAGACTTGGTTTTACCCAAGAGTCTATTTTTGAATATATTTTGTTTCGTTATAATCAAAAATTAAAATATTGATTATAAATTCAATAAAAATATAAGCGAGTAATTTTAGCCTGCATAAACATTTTGATAATCATGACATACATTTCTTAAGGCTTTATTATCATAACTTTATTATTATGCAAACTAAAACTACAATCAAGTTAAAACTAAAAATTAAAACGTTGATGTTAATAATAACAATAATATCAATAATGCAACTAAAAATTAATAATATCTACGCGTACTCATTACCAAATCGAATACACAACTTTTTGGGGATTTTATTTAAATACAATATTATCATGGAATGATCAATGCAATTTCTTTACGTAAATACTTGGATCTTGACTTTTTATTCAGGAACAATCAAGATATTGCTCTGAATAAACAATGGAAGAGGAAACGTACGGACTTCGATCAACTATGAATGGATGGACACTTATATTACAATTGTGGCGTATGTCTCTAGTGTCTAATGTAATGAGAATTTCCATTTTTCATAAACAATCCTTTCAATTGAAGTGCATTTCCTACTACTGGAACGTCGAATATTACCAATATTAAACGTACCTTCTGGTGTTCCTTATCGCTGCTGAGTTGCGACGCGTTTCGTCAACACACTGATATCATCAGGCATCTACTATGTAGCTTCTTCTTGAATATAAAAATAAAAAAGTCATTACACACAACATGAATAAATGAGTGAAAATAATTAAATTAGTACAAAAATTATTTAAAAGGTCTATTATCTAAAAGACGATTCCAAATTGCTCTTAAAAGTTGTAACATTTTTAAGTTGTCTCCTTTATACAATATAAAACTTAAGATTTCTTTTTTACTTTAAAATGCTCATTTAGGAATCACTGGTTGAGTTTTCATTCATATTACACTATAGAAGATTTAAGGTGCCATTATTTATTGTATATAATAAATTATCACCAGTTGAATTTATTAGAAAAATATAATTGATATAAAAAGTACAGTTGAATTAGGAAAAAGAAACAAAATTATATGTAAAACAATCTAACACTAGAAAGTGTTTTATTCTAAGTTTGAATTGCCGCCTAGACAACTATTTGAACAATAAAGTTAACAAAATGTACAATGCATAATTATTTTTAGGGTTGCTATAATGCAGATCCTACAGCAAAATGAATACTCATAATTATTTTTAGGGTTGCTATAATGCAGATCCTACAGCAAAATGAATACTCATAATTATTTTTAGGGTTGCTATAATGCAGATCCTACAGCAAAATGAATACTCATAATTATTTTTAGGGTTGCTATAATGCAGATCCTACAGCAAAATGAATACTCATAATTATTTTTAGGGTTGCTATAATGCAGATCCTACAGCAAAATGAATACTCATAATTATTTTTAGGGTTGCTATAATGCAGATCCTACAGCAAAATGAATACTCATAATTATTTTTAGGGTTGCTATAATGCAGATCCTACAGCAAAATGAATACTCATAATTATTTTTAGGGTTGCTATAATGCAGATCCTACAGCAAAATGAATACTCATAATTATTTTTAGGGTTGCTATAATGCAGATCCTACAGCAAAATGAATACTCATAATTATTTTAAAATAACACTGGCACCCATTTCTCTAATAATATGTTTTAATACATACATTAGTTTTAGTGAATTCGTTTTGTTCATTAGGTCATATTGAGACTCAAAAGTATTATAAATTAAATTTACGATACCGTTTTGTAACTTCAATCTAATTAAATTTAAAATCTAAACATAGCTTTTATAAAACTTAGATATCTAAAAAAGTAGATGGCAAAGAATAAAGTTATATACATTCAGAACATTTTACTTTTATGACATTATTTAAGAAAAAGATCAATAAAAATAGCCTCATTAACGTATCGTTTAGATAATGAAATCACATAGTTTTATTTTCCTCAATATTTAATTATAGTTGGAAACAATAGTAATTTCTAATCAATAAGATTGAAATATATATGATTTAAAAACAAAAATTAAATCCTGACTAGCATCTACTTATATTAACTATCCACGTGTTAACTTTGCCTAGGACTACCCACAGATTCTTAGACCTTAGACTCTTAGGGCTCACTGCGGATCATACCATTTAAAGCATCTAAAACTAAACAACATACTAAGTGCCATTAATTGTGATGTTATAGATTATAAATTATAAAAATAAGTAGCTCAGCACAATTTATATAATATTTACTGTAAAATGTACAATTTATGTTATGTATGGTGTATAATTTAATAATGTTCTATAAAATTAAATTAACAATTTTTTAATTGAAATTTGGAAATTTGTTCATCAAATGTACGGCATATGAAATTTATAGAACCATCTCTCACAGGCTATTGTTGTGTGCTATGTTATTTCAGCCATAATGCAATATGGATATCCACACGTATTCCCAGGATGGTGGAGCGATACAGTATTGACATCTGGGGTTATACGTGCGTTACATTCAACACTACAATCCACTTACGAACTATTACCTTCAAA